>CM074957.1:18352966-18378518 GCA_037577455.1 Pangasius macronema | reverse complement strand
CTGCTTCATTTGTCTTGAAGTAACGAGGGAATGGACCGCACCTGGTCAATTAACTTCTTGTCAGTCAATTGTCCAAACACCTTTGAGCCCCTGAAAATCTACACTGACTGAAAGTCTACACTTCGATCATATCTTGATTATTTCAAATCATTAGTGGAGATGTATAAAGGCAAAATCACAAAAACTATGTCATTGTCCAAATACTTCCGGACCTAACTGTATATGTACGTGTGTGTGTGTGTGTGTGTGTGTGTGTGTGTGTATATATATATATATTATACGTACACACATTTATGTGATTATTCAGTCAGCCAATCATGTGCCAATAGCACAGTGCATAAAATCATGCAAATGCAGTGCAAGAGCTTCAGATAATGTTCACACTAACCAAAAAAAAATTTACCTCAGTGGCATGGTTGTTGGTGATCCAGATGGGCTGATTTAAATTTCAGAAACTGATGATCTGGGAGTTTCACCTGTGACAGTCTCTAGAGTTTATACAGAACGCTGGGGGAGGGGGAACCCTGAGAAAAGCATCCGGCAGTTCTGTAGGCGGAAATACTTTGTTGGTGCGTGAGATCAAAGGAGACTGGCCAGACTGGTTTGAGCTGTCAGGGAGGCTACAGTAACCCAAATAACCACTGTTCACAACTGAGTACAAAAGCATTGTCAAAATGAACAACACGTCTAACCTTGGACCCCTCCTGTCAACCAGGAACAGGAATCTGAGGCTACAGTTGGTGTAAGCTCACTGAAACTGGGCAGTTTAAGTCCAAGCTATGTTTTTCCAATCTTTAACCATTTGTATAAAATGCAGTTCAACGGCTGTGTGTATGAAGCTGGTTGTATTAGATGTAAACAGAACAGAATGAAGACAGGATCATTGATTCGTAAGATTATTGCATCTGGATCTGTACCAGGTGTGTATGTGTGTTTTATGGCGTCTTAATAGCATTCTCCTCTTCCAGTGAACAACCGTTGCTCCTGCCAGGGTATAAAGGCATCTGGTTGTAATTTTACAGCATTAGCTCAGAGCACGAAGTACAGAGAAAGACATAAGCCAAAGTCTTCTTTCATTAACTGTAAGCAGAGGCACTTGATGGTGCAGCTCGAGGCCGATTTACTGTTGGGGAAATGTCAGGCTTTCGACCTAACAAGGAAATGAATACACTGTAAAATTTAAATAGGTAATCTTTTTTATACTCATTTAAATTACGCACAATTATACACTCTAGTTGTGCATTGTCACAAAACAAATATATGGACTTTTTTTTTTTCCCCACAAATTAGCAAATGGGCTTTTTCATGTTTCTTTTTTCTAAATAAAAGACAATTTGATTTAACCAAAGCACATCAAACTAAATGTTGTACCAGTGTTCTCATTTGTCTTTGGGCCAGACCTTTGAAGCATCTGCGATAGATTTGTTAGGATGACGCGCCACTCTCTGACCCCTCTTCGAAACACACACACACACACACACACACACACACACACACACACACACACGCGCGCGCACATGCGCGCACACACACACACACACACACAGTCTGTCATGCGTTTCCTATCTCGTTTGCCTCTGGCATGAAGTGTAGTTTCTGCTCTCAAATGTTGTTGCAGTACTGCAGCAATCCATGCCACAAGCAGGTTGAAAAAAATCATTTTTTTACAGACTTTCATAGATCTTCATGACAGATTCCAGAGAGACATAGGAATATACACTGTATTTTGCAACATTTATTTATTTATTTTTTTGGTAATACAATTTTCAATGTCTCTGTATTGTAATGATGAACTTCAGCTTTCTTTGAAGCAGTGAATTCTTTGATTAATGAATTGTTTTTCTGCTGATCATTTTTCACACACATACCAGCACACTCCCCTAACACACTTTCCTTTCATCTCGTGTAGGCTTCCATATAATCAGTACTTTGGCGGTGTGTCCTCCCTGAGCAAGGAGCAGTACCTGAAGATCAACGGCTTTCCAAATAACTACTGGGGCTGGGGAGGCGAGGATGACGACATCTTCAACAGGTCTGAGAACTTCTAGTGTAAACATGCATACACAGTTCAGAGTTCACCACAACACTTAGCCAGCATTTACAATTTTTTGTTAATTAAAGAGCTAAACATAGTACATTTTATTTATGTATTTTATTTGTTGTGGAACATCCAAAAAACAAGTTAGTACCTATTATGACCAGTGTTATAGCAGCTATAAATAGTCTTTCCAATGCTGTTCTTCCCTCCCTCTCTCTCTTTCTCTCTCTTGCTCTCTTTTTTTGTTAGTAAAGCAAAAAAATGGAGCTAGTTAGCAAATAACCCCAACACACAAATTCCTCTGCCTTCAAGACTTTTCCATGTCAACAAACTCAAACTTACAGATTTAGTTCAGACTGTTACGCTAGAGACGTCTTCTCCAAATGTTAAATATACGTCGCCTTACAAAAAATAAAAATTACACCATATCGACGATTGCAAGTTTTTTAATCCAGTTACGTCGAGTGTCCACCATACAAGTCCCTGTGTGAGTTGTTACTATAGAAATGACAACTGTTTCTCCTATAGAAACTTACTATAAATACACTCTCATTCAACAGCACTGTGGTATAAACCCCATATTTAACATATACTCCATAGACCATTTTGGAGGATCCTGGCCCTAGGTGCAGCGTTTTCTTTTCTCTTAACTATATTTGGTACTCTGAATATGTAGTGTTTTTTGTTTTTTGTTTTTTTATGTATCTACTGTTATAAATCTTCTTATAAAGGTTAAACCATTATTGCAAATGAACAGGTCTGGAATTCATCTGAAAACCTTATCACGTGGTTTTATAAAAACAAGGCAAGAAGAAGAAAAACAGGCTTTAGGGCCGAGCTGGAAGAGTGTTCCTCTGTTGCAGACAGTTCTCATTTTCAGTGGGGTTCTGCTTACACACCCTTTGGGTCTGGTCTAAATTCTTAGATAAGATGATTAATGTATGCAGGGAGGAGAAACATAGACTGTTAAAATATATTTATTAGTATCATTTATTTAGTATGTACGAGCCAAGTCGAACATTTCTGGTGTATTTTCTTCTGAATAAAATAATCACTTGGTTTATTCAGATCACATAAACTGATGAGTTAGTTTTTAAGCCACCTTTAGACAGAAGAGGATTATAAATAGTGTTTTATATTTGGCACAGCTGTTAAAATGTGTGGGAGATGTGGATAACTACAGGAAAGCCATAAACAAGTCTGGGACATTTAATGCCCTAGGTAACCTAAAACTATGCATTCATGCTTTAATGGTCTTTTAGAGTCTGAACAACTTATTGAGTGAACGTTAACCTACTGACCTCAAGCTGTTATTATAACTCGTCGGGTGTCATTGTGTTTATTTCTGTTTGAGCTAAATCGCACGTTCTTTATAGAATACTAGATTTTTATTCATCAGATATTCATCTGATATATTCATCAGGTTTTTCTTTAACAGGGTTACCATATTTCTTATGTCTTGTTGACTTGATTTCAATGTTGCTAAAGGTTTTAACACATTTTACAGTATATTCCTTTCCTTTGTACGTATACACATTGCAGATGCACTTTTATTTTTTTTTCCCCTACAGCTGTTCCCATAAGTTACTAATCAAAACACACACTCATTGAGGCCTTTGCTGTTGTGTTTCTCACAGGCTGAGCTCCAAAGGGATGGCTATATCCAGACCTAGCGGTGTAATTGGAAAATGTAGGATGATCCGTCATGAACGGGACAAACAGAACGACCCCAATCCCCAGAGGTATCGCATGGCTCTTATCAGTGTGCTTTTTTTTTTTTCTGCTGTACACTGCGTCTGCCTTTCTGTAAACACAAGTAACAAGTAAATATCTGAGTATAAAGGTCACATCCAGGCATCATTCATTATCAAATATTTACTGTGTTGATAGATTAGAACATTACTGTGGATCTTTGAACAGTTTAAATTTGAAAGACTCTTAAACTCTTGGGTAAATAAATAGGCCATAATAAACTGTTTACCTAAGTTTACTTATCATAAATGCTAGTCAGGTTTCCTTGACATGTAGGGTTACAACAGCTAATCAGCCAAATCAATAAAATTTGAGTAAGTTTAATCAGTAAGTTGAACTGGGTATTTGATGGAAAATGGAGGGGTAAGTTCCAACAAAGAGAAAACCTCTAAAAGTATGGAAACTCTTTGGCCTTATGACATAACTTTGTGTTTTCTTATGAGTAATATTTTAATTTATATTCAGTCATTTGTGAGAATGTGAGAAACAGTGGAAGCCCGATGTCCCTGTCTGAATTATGCTTATTAACCATTGCTTGTAATCTTTTGAGTTGTTCTACCTTATGTATTTTTCTAGCTGTATCAAACATTTATGGTCGTATTTATCAATCTTTATCAATATTTATCAATTTATCCTGCCCTGAAAATATTATCTATAGGCCAAAAAGTCGGTATGAGAACTCAATGGGTTGCAAATGACCAAAAATTGTCTCGGATAAATGGTTAATATACGAGATGAAAATCAACTGATGACATGAGGCATGTGGCTTATGCAGTGTTGGGACTTACATAGGGTATCTGAGCATAGACAATATATATATTTTAATACATCTTGTGTGTCAAGTCGTAATATCGCTTTCAGTTCACGTTGAGGTTGATCCCATAACGAGTGAATTAACTGGTTCCAAGCATTGAAAATTAAAATGCAGCCCATAGCGTTTGAGTCGATTCTACAAACCAAAGCAGGAGACAAACCTGATTGTCATTTGCAGGCCAAGATGAACTGAATTAAACTGGGTGTGCCACTTGGTTGGAACAAAAACACTGGCTATTTACAGATAATACTGGACAGCCCTGCTGTAAAATTTTAAGAATGCTACTTTCATTCAGGCTCCTTAAGCACTGAAATCTGCTTTGTAAATAAACATGAATATACCATCATCCCCACACACAAGGCATCATGTATTCGTTCATATAAACACTCACACATAGTATGTAGCATATATGTAGCTCATCATCATCACCATCAAGATTTACTACTGTCCAATCTACATAACTATGCCTGATCCAATTTTGCCAAATAAATAAATAAATAATGTTATTATTACACTACTTATTCATTGAACACCTCCATTGTTTAACATTTTACATCACATTAACAGTTAAGGAAACAGTTTCCATTTCAGTGCTCGGTATGTTTCACAACAGGTTCACATGAACAATAGAACAAAGTAAACTTCTTCTTGAACAGAAGTGAAAAGCTAAAACCCCGTGACATGGTATGAAAGCAGTATGACACACCCTTAATACATGCAAAAGTATGTACAACTTGAATGGATACTTTTCTTTTTGCTTTTTCATAGCACAAGTGGTCTGAAGTAAGCAGATTTTATTGTTACATTGTTATTTAAACATGTTAGAAACAATTATAGAAAACTATATGTCATAATTTTACATGCTAGCGCTACGGCGAGAGGTTAAAGCTTCCCTGTTCAGCTCAGTCAAGTGTTTTGGTTGCCCTGAAACCTTCCTGACCAGACTAAAAAGCAGTAGCTAAAGTAATACAGTAGTATGGTGCTGTAATAGGGATGTAACAATGATAAGTTGCATAATAAAGTAGATTGTTGGTCATAAAATACTACTTATCTTACATGAGGTGCAATAAACATTTAAATGTAATAAAACTCACAACCGGTCCTCTTTATCTCGAGTCAGGAGAGGTTACATGGGTTTAAAAACAAGCATGCTGTTTTTCACCAGCCCATACTAGGGTATTAGTTTGGAAAAAAAAAAAAGGCAGCAAAGGCTACAGAAATTCTGTGTACAGTATGTGTACAGTATAATTCTATGTAAAGTATGTGTACAGTATAGAGGAGCTAATGCCACAAACACATCCAGCATCACCCACTTGTGTCGATCAGTAGAACTAGGCAAGAACATGAAGCAGTAAAAAAATTTTTTTGAAGTTTATGTTACACACTTATATGCTAGTTAACTAGTGTATTAATACAGACTATTATTCTCTTCTAACAAAGTTTATAATGCAGCACGTTGTGTTTGCACCCTATACAAAAAAAATTTCACCAATGAGATGTGTTCTGTCCTTGCATCTCATCATGTTAAAGGCATTATCCAAGTTCGGCAGTTAGCTCTGAGGTGACGTATTGTTCATATTGTGTTACCAGGAATGTTGTATGATGGTTTTATATGACAGTTTCCACACAACTGTTTGTCCATAGTTCAGAAACGATCATCTGTTTTCCTTGCACGCTAATTACTGCAGCTGGTAGAACTCGTTTCATTGTCAGCCAGATCGTTCTTTGACCCACATGGGATTTGGTAGCTTGGGCTATAACTACGGCATTAGGCACGTGTTTAGTCACATGTTTTGGACACCTGATCATCATGTCCATATGTGCTTGTTGACCATCCCATTTTAGATTTAGTCCCCCTTTACTATAATAACCTCCACTCTTCTGTGAAGGCTTTCCAGTAGATTTTGGAGCATGGCTGTGGGGATTTGTGCTCATTTAGCCACAAGAGCATTAGTGAGGTCAGGCACTGATGTCAGGTGAAAAAATCTTGGGTGCAGTCTGCTTTCCAGTTCGTTCCAAAGGTGTTCAGTGGGGTTGAGCTCAGGGCTCTGTGCAGGACACTTAAGTTCCACACCAACCTTGGCAAATCATGTCTTTAGGGACCTCACTTTATGCACAGGGGCACTGCCATGCTGGAAGTTGTTTGGGCCCCTTAGTTCCAGTGAAGGGAAATTGTAAAGTTACTGCATACAAAGACATCCTATACAATTGTGTATTTCCTGTTTATAATGCGTGACAACAGTTTGCGTGACAAAAGTTTAGGGAAGCTCACACATGGGTGTGATGGTCAGATGTCCACAATCTTTGGGCCATATAGTGTACCTACATACCAAGTGTTAAACTTTGATTTGTAAATGCCAATAAGAATTTTTTTGTCCTTTCTGGTTCTGCTGAACACAAACAAAAAACAAACAAATAAATAATAAATAGTCCAGACACAAAATCTGCTTGACTGAATTGTCCACTGCTACTAGACCAATGCTGTTTGCAGTATGATATGAAAGTTGAATATCAGTATTTGCCTAGTAATTACTGGGATGTGTTTCAGTAGCAGATTGGACCATATAACACATCTTATGTCATAAGACTGACATACACCAATCAGCCATAACATTAAAACCACTGAGAGGTAACGGAATAACATTGATTATCTCGTAACAGTAGCACCTGTGGGATGTGCTGGACAAACAAGTCCAATCCATGGAGGCCCCGCCTCACAACTTGCAGGACTTAAAGGATCTGCTACTAACGTCTTGGTGCCAGATACCGCAGCACACCTTCAGAGGTCTCATGGAGTCAATGCCTCAACGGGTCAGAGCTGTTTTGCACAAGGGGGACCTGCACAATATTAGGCAGGTGTTTTTAATGTTATGGCTGATCGGTGTACCCATGTAATTATAATATCATGGCAGTTTGTCTGGAATGAAGTAAGTGTTGTTTTACTAAAACTTGTAATTGCCACGACACTTGGGCTACTGTTTAAGGTCGTGACAGCATATGTTTTGAGAGACACTATGACTTCATACTACATAGCAGCTGTCAGAATACTTGCTGATACTTGCTTAATAAGCATGAAGGCACTGTCATAAATGTTTCCTAAAATATCAACTGCATTGTGAGCCAACCCTAAGGGTGACTGGGAGATAAGGATTACTGCAAGTAAGCAATTAAATGGCAAGCTGCCATTTAAACTCTAGGTGTTTACAGAAAGCATGTAGTTACTGTTCTAATGAATGTCCTTTCCTGTCCTAGGTTTGACCGAATAGCACACACCAGAGAGACCATGCACAGAGATGGCATCAACTCGTTGACCTATAACGTGGTGAGAGTGGAGAAGGACCAACTGTTTACCAAAATTACAGTGGATATCGGCAAACCATAAAACTGATGTTTTACCTGAACGAACTCCTAAAAGATTTTAAAACTGTCCATCAGGAAGACTGGATGCAGTAACCAAATGTGCCTTGACATTTTAAGTCGAATATACCTTTGAATTCTTTTTTTTTTTTAAGTAATCTTTATCATTTCAAAGTGAATACTATATTTTTAAAAGACATTAGTACTTAGGAAATTTATTTGCCATCTTTGCACAAGCGATGGTGAACTGAAAGAAAGTGGACGTGTGAATATAGGTCATAGTGGTGGTTGTGTGTCTGTGTTGTTGTTGTTGTTTTTTTTCTTTTTCTAAAGTACTCTCACTGAGTTATTAGAGCATCTCTTGAGCCACAGCTGATGCAACTTGCCAAGCGAGGCATTGTGTGAAGAATGTAAGCTGCAGTTTGTCTGTGTTCTCTTTTCCAGCTTTGCCTTAAGATCACCTCTTTAGACTTTGACAATTTAGAGAGGAGTTTGTGCTGGACTTGCTATCATTCCAAGTCATTCAAAGAGTTTAAGCCTTCTTAAAATCCTCATTCCACATTTGTGGCCATAAACCAAAAAGAAGACTTGCGGTTTGTCTTTCTGAATGTATCCTTGGTGCTTTACCCTTTGAATGTAAAGGAATCTAACTCTCTGAGGTAGAGGTGGGTAATTTAGGCAAAGAAAATTGTAATATCCTCATACATTTCATCATGCATATTAAAAATATAAAAAGTCTATGAACTGTTTGAAAAAAACGTCATTTCAGTGTTTACAAAAAGCCATTTAATATAGAACAGGAGAAATAGCATACAACAAGAAATTAATGAGATAAACACATATAGGCTTAAGTCCAACAATGCAGTACAAGCAGTATCAGAGGTGCCAACATGTACAGTTTACCTGTAGCATTCCCGATACTTGACACCATACTATGGTGATATGGGAGACACATTAAAACTATAATTTTCTGCTTTCTCACCTGTAGCAAAGGCAGTTACCTGAAGGGGAAAGGACATGAGATTGGAAAAATCATGCATTTTTCCTTGTAGTGGTTACTTTCCCTTTGTGCAACTTGTTCTCGGTGAAGTTACAAGCCCCAGTCTTGTGAGACATTTGAAAGCATTTATGGTGGGTAAAAAAAAAAATGGAGGAGCTGCTAATTATTCAGTAGCGATCACACCCCTTGAATCTGTTTGTAAGAATTCCAAAAATCTAGTCAGTTCATCTACAATGACAATTCCATACAAATCCTGCAAACATTCAACCACTCAGTCTTGAGATATTGTCCTAAAGAGAATCACCCTGCAAATTCAGGGTTTTTTTTAAAGGATTTTCTTATCAGTGATGCTGGCACCGCTTCAATACCCATAATTTACTTAAGATAACAAACAGATTTTGATGTTCATTGCAATAACAAATCGTCCACCTCTACTCTAAAGCTGTGGTTATCTCTGAAGCTTAAAAGCATGTTATAATTTATTATATAGTTGAATATAAGTTTGGTTTGGAAACACTTTAATGTAGTATAGCCGGCCATGTGTCTGCATTTTTCTTTTTTTTTTCCCCGCCATGAGCCACGAGCAAGAAATAATTAATATATTATAATGCCTTTTGTTACTTTTGGTGATAACTGCAACATCACTGGGTTCATGGAAAAATGTGTCTATTTCTGTTTTGCGCTTAATTTGTGTCATAGCTTTTTTTTTTTCTTTTCTTTTTTTTCAAGGTTTAAAACCTGAAAAGTACAATACCTGATTTTATTTCTGCTTCTGTACTTCCTTAAGGGAATATTAAGATGAACATCTTGTATGGTGAAATGTTCTGTGGACCAGCATGCTATTAGAAAGCAGACATGCATTTATTTGTTGTGATGTGAGAGGAAAACAAAGCCATTAAAAGTTTCACTAGCTTAAATATCTTCATTATGCGCTGGTTTGTCATTGAGCCTTCCAAACCCAGTCTCATTTCTTCTTTTTTTTTCTCTTTGAACCCCAAGACTAGCGGTGACCTGGGGATTGAGCATGATTTCATTGAGCACGATTTGTTCTAATCCTAAATTGAACATCTTTTGTATTTTGTATAGACAGTAAACAGGCGAGTCACAAATTGCTTTTCATTGCATAGTCAGCAAATCTACCATCGAACACATTTTCCATATACTGAGCAGCTGAGTGGCTTTTCCAGCTGTTTTTCCAGCTGAGTGTCTAATGTACAGAATATTTAAGTCCTGCAACTGAGCGCAAGACACTTTCTTCCTCAGCCCACCTCCCCTCCTTCATTCCAGTACTCCCAAAACCCCAATGACTTCTTTGGCATTTTCTGTGAAGGTTCTCTCATGCTTCTTAAACTTTTCTTTCTCCTCTTTCTCCTGTCAAGAAAGGTTGCCATAATCAGCCCGGCATCTAAATTTTCTAACTATTTGGACAATGGCCTTTGATCAGAGAGCCAGCGCATAGTTTCAGGGTGGATTTTTCTTCTTTTTTTTTTTTCATTGATTTTACAAAAGCTATCTTACTTCATTCTCTTTAAGTTGTGTTTGTCATACTTTATTTCGACATACAAAGATGCAACAATCTTTCAAATCTTTCTTGATTTCTGAATATTTCATTTTTCATATCATATTGCTGAAGATAAATGCAATTGTGATCTTAAAGAATTAAATGAAATTCTGACATGTATCCCTGATTTTGTGTTGGTCCCTTTTCCCCTTTTAGTCTCATATTCGAGTATACTTCACCATTGCGACCTGCTTTCCAAACTGTGTTGTGGATACACTTGTGTTCTGGTCTTGAGCCACCAAAATTTACTTTAAAAAAAAAAAAAGTAACCTGGGCATTTATTTCGGGTAATTGCACCATGCACCATCTCACAGTATTACTGACATTATAACACCTGTTTTTACGTATTTACAGTCAGAATGATTGCTGACTGTATTTTTGAAACAGGATAAAGTGGTTGTCGGTTAATGAATTTTGTTGCATTCCGGCTCAATAAGGTACCTATTGGCTGTGTGGAAGCACTGCCTGTCGTGACCTGCCCGTCAATGGCCGGTGTTCACTGATTTATTTACTTCCGGCTGTGAGACCTCAACCTTGCGCCAGACCTCAATCGACCAATCGTGTTAATACAACTCCTTGTTATCCTACTCTATTGTCCATTTAATAGTGATGACTGCTCTGACATTTCCTTAGATGTTCCTGGTAGCTGCGGACCTGTAGATTGTGATAAACAAGAGTGTACGTGGTACAAGGATGATAGAGCACACTCCTGGTCCAATAGAAAAAGACAGCTAGGGTCACCAGTAATGCTAGGTTTTATCCCAGTGGTACGTTAAGACTAATGTATACTCAAAAATATCAAACTATTTACATTTCCATCAGTTTCTTCAGCCCATCACTCATGCAACATTGGGACGAATATCCTTCTTACTGAAATAGACACTCTGTTCACCTTTTGAAGTAGAATGGTGTAAAATGTCCAGTTATGTACCAAGTTCACACTGGAGTGAATTCCGCAGGGTATTCATTGGGGGCCTTGTTTGCATCACCTGATGATTACAACCCTTGTGTAGAATATCTTGGATGCAATCAAACTTTTGGAATAGACCCTTAGGTGCTGTAGTTTACAATCACGACATTACAATCATATCGGTTTATGGTTTTGCAAAATAGGGTCACTTTAGACTGTGTTCTAGCACAGCAAAGAGGCACCTATGCCACTGGTAGGCCCTGAGTGCTGTTCAGATGTCATTGACTCAACTCAGCTTGCTCAACTGTGTTAGTCATATTGATCAGGTCAACAGTAACTAGTTAAGTGACTACATTATGATTTGCTGTTGATGCACTTGCACTTCTAAAGCCGTGAGACAAATCCAGGTAGTAGTTAATGACTACTTCACTTTCTAACACTTATCTTTAATGACTTGCATTTACTTTAATGCATGGTACGTGGGGTTTGAAGAGTATGACCTATCCTTATTTAGGAAATGTAGATGAGTAATCAACTGGCCATTGATTACTGACTGTAGTTTAGATTAAGCTGGTGAAGCTTGCAATAATCGCCATTTTTAGAAGTATTCAAAAGGGTCATTACAGATAAAAAGAATCGTTCCCTTACCAGCCTCTCTTTTTTTCTAATGTACAAACTCCTCTGTCCTGAAGACTTTGCCAAGTCAGAAAACTTTTACAACGTGGTGACAATGGAGACTCCTTCCATAAATGTTAATAAACATCTTACAGAAAACTTTGCCATATCAGCAATACATTTTGTGTTGTCGTTTTTGACTTTTTTGTATTTGAATAGTCTTATATAATGTCAGCTGTCCACTAAAGTACAGTGTCATGACTGAGTCTGCAGCATTTAGTACTTTAGCCCTCAGTTGGTGCAGCCATGCTGAGCTCCGGCCGTGTTTTTGGCAGCACCGTGTCCTGAGAACGAGCCAGACTCGTAAACACTAACGGGAAGCCCATTTGCTTCGGAACATCTGTTTGTGTTTTCGCAGGAGCTTTGAGAAAGTTTGAGGATGGCCTTGTCTTTATAAAACGCATTCTGTTGTTATTCTGACCAAATTTTATACTGTATTTGCTGCGTTTGTGTTCTTTTGTACTGTCAATCAGGTAATGTAATAACCTTAATCATAAACGTCATAAACCTAAATCATAAACTGTTAATCATAAACGTAGTAAACAGTTAGGCCCGTGAAGGGAAAGAGTAATGGAGTGAACTGCAGATGAAAATGAAAACTGTGTGAGAAGTGGAGAAGAGAATGAAGCATTTCAGACAGAGCAAGGAAACATGACATCGGCTCTGAAAGAAGGAGTGAAATTTGCATTTACTCATAATGCAATGTTCTGTCCATTGTTTGAGAGTATCTTTATACATTTTATAGCAATACATCTCTGTAATATTCATTCGTCTTCAGTAACCATTTTATCCTTGTCAAGGTTGTGGTGACCCTGGACCTATCCTGGGAACGCCAGGTGTGAGGTGAAAAGACACCCTGGACGGAATGGCAGTCTATCGCAGGCTATTATGCACACACTCATTCACACCTAAGGGTACTGGCATGATTTGGGGAAGTGCACAGAAACCCGCCTTGAACTTTTCCACATGTTGTGGTGTTACAATCTGGAACTGAAATAGACGTAATCAGGGTTATGTTATGAATCTACACAAAATAACCCATAATTCTGAAATAATTTGTAATCAAAAAAAATTATTTGCACATAAAAAAAACTTTCGGTGAAACTCCTACATTAGATCTGGTGCTACCTGTTCCCATCAGAAACCACATTAGAAGAAACCGAGTTCTCTGTGCAATTAAAGTGTTACGTGATCCAGTATAAATTCACCTGTTGCTGGAAAGCCTCAGAGTATTTAGTGAACACACCTAAACAAACACTGTTGTGAAAACTAAGGAGCTATTAAAACCAGGATAACATCTTGGAAGCATATCAGTCAGGGCTTTAATTAAAAAAATAAATAAATAGTCCCAAACTTTGAACATCCTGTGCAGCACAGGATGCAGAAATGGAAAAAGAAATGGCACAACTGTGACTCTGCCTAGATGTGGCCATCTACTGAAAGTCAGTGACCAGGTATAGAGGGAATTAGTCAGAGAAGCAAACAAAAAGTCCATGGTAACTCTAATTGAGCTAGAGAAATCCACAGTTCAGACTGGAGAAGCTGTTCAAAGGACAACCATAGCCTGGACACTACACATCGCTGAGATTTATGGAACAGAGTGAGCCATTTGACATCCCATTTGGAGTTTGCCAAAAGGTAGACGGGAGACTCAGCAGAAGCTTATCTGGTCTAATGAGACCAAAATTTAACACACAACACTGAAGCACGGTGGTGAATACTTCACCTAGGCGTGTGAACAGTTTTATGTGACCAACAGAATGCAGCTTTTTTGTTCATGTGACCTGTTTGTTACAATAAATAAATCTTGCACCTTCCAATGTTATAAATATCAAGTAAATCAAATGGTAAAAATCCCAAAGAAGTCCATATCAGTTTGTAATACAACAAAATGTGGGAAACTTAAAGGGGGGTGAATACTAATTCAAGGTATTGTTTAGCCTATGTAGCTACTTGATGCTAGGACAGCCAAGGAAACCTCCAACTCCTGAGCAAAAGCAATTAACTCAACACAAGGAAAACAATGCTCTACACAGCAGGACATAAGAACAGGATTCTCTTTGAACTTGTTCATTCTTTTTTCACATTTTCAGCAAAGATTTACGATGCAGGTCTTGGCTTTTATGGCCACATCTCTATGCTAAAATTATTGGCCTTAATGGTGGCTCTTTGGGTCTGGTTACAAAGCTGCAAAACAACTCCAAAAACCAGTCCTCTCTGTCTGGGGGAAACTAGATTGGATTTCATCACCACAATTAACATTTAGAATATATATTATCAGCATATGAATTCAGCTTGAGATCACCATTAAAATGACAATTCTGCACTATCTGGGTTTCAAAAGAGTTGTTTTTCAGCCAGAAACAAAAAGATATTCAAAGTTGGATTAAATCTTTGCAGAACACTATACTGTTTAAAGGACCCACTGGAGCTTTGTTTCTAACAGACAAATGACACATAACTGAAGTATGTTGTCCTTACGGGAGACTATAATCTGCCAACCCAAACTGCACAGGCTCTGCATTTAATCATGGATAATTTGGGGAAATATTTTTTTTAAACATAGTAAACAAAAGAAACACATCTCCAATGCAATATGTTATATAACAATTTTCAGAAAGGAGATCTGCATAACAAAATGATTGTTTTGTTTTTGTGTGTTTGTACCATAGCGTTGTTAAATTCTTGATGCTGATTGGTCAGAAGGTGTTGATTCCTTTTCAATAACAGCAGTTCTGACAATAGTTCCGGCTGCACTGATTATTTTCCTATATGAGTATGCAAAGTCAGGTTTTATTCTTTACTTGCTAACTTGATCCCAGATAACATGAGCGATAGCTCAGTGGTGGCTTTGCCACCTTTATCTGCCCCACATACCAGCATGGAATGATGGGAATATTCTCCACAACACAGCTATGACTCAGTCTTGATGGCCTGTATCTTATATATGACAAATTCCAGAACTTATCAGCATCTTGTCTTTGTTAGTTTGCTTGTAATGCAAGTGCAGTATGCTGAATGGTTTCAAAGATTCAACTGTCACCAATCATTCCTGACACTGTGAGTATTGTTACCATCTCTTCATGACATCAAAAGTGAAAAACAGGCAATAGTAAAAATCCTTTTTTTAATGGATGTGAATTGAAAATTGCTAAACAGATTATATAGCGCACTTATTCTGTCATGTCATACTTACGTTCCCAAGTGATTTCCAGCCATAATTAAGAGCAATAGAAAGAGTACAACCAGGAATAACCCTACAGATACTCCCCAGATGTCTTCCAGGCCCATTCCACAGTGTTGATTAATCTTCCGGTGCAACAGAAACCAGTTACTAATTAGGACATGTGACCCACTAGGATGTGAGTCGGGTTTCCTCTCAGTCCACTTCAGCCTTCTGTGTCATTAGAGCTTCTGTAGGGCTTTTCTTTTCATCTGTTAGAGTGTCCAGCTAATGTCTGGTCTGTTTACTTTGGCAGCAAGCAGCGGCTTGTGGGTCGGAGCTTTTCTGTCCCTTGAGGAACATAGTCGCACATTCATGGAATAAGCAGACAAGAGAGATGCTGCTGGGCCAGAAAACATTCACATTCTATTCATCTGTTAGTTCTGCAGAGTTATTTTGCTGTTAGAACTGGGTGTAAATGCAACAATGAGAGGATTTAAGCCCAAAATTTCCATTATAATTTATACAGGGAAATTTAAGCATATTCAAATACTTGAGTCCCTTTTCTGATGTTGTCATTGAAATTATGCAAATTACCCGCTTGTAGTTCACACGTCCGAGATTGCCAGTTTTTTCTTCTTGAGTAGAAATGGCTGAGAGTTTTTCAATAGCCACTATCTCTAAAAACAAACACCTGCCTTTAAGCTGGAAAAAAAAATTTAAGGACAGAAATTGCAGACCGAGTTTTTCTTTGCTGTCCAATGTAATGTGATGTTACACAAAAGCAAAGGACAATTTAAAAAGGAAGAATGAAAAGAAGTAAAAGATGGCAAGCACTGAAATAAACATCTAATAGTAGTTCTAGTCCTAGTTGTAATGATCAAATTAACCACTGCAAATTTGATTGAATTGAAGAAAATGTCTCTCACTCATTATTTATTCTTTTGCAATTTATTTGTTCAGATATTACAAATGCATGCCTTTGGACTGAGAGAGGAAACAGGAGTACCCTGAGGAAAACCCTGAAGCATTGGGAGAACTCCGCACACACGGGGCCGAGGCAGCATTCGAACCCCCAACCCTAAGGCTCTAACCACTAAGCCACCCTGCCCCCAGATGATGTTTGATTAATTAATGAATAATGTCCTATTTACTGGCCTCAAATGGCATTTCATAGTTTTCTGTAGTGTATTTACAGCCCAAAAAATAAATTACAGCTTGATATATCGTGATTACACCAAACTGTCAGACAGAGGTGCTGGACATAATACTGCTTTTTTCTAACATGTAAGAAAATTGGGCTTAAGTCCAAGGTCATGTCTGACGTTTAAATACCAGTGGGCACAATGTCTGTATTAAAGCCTCACTGTGTGCTTATCTCAACTCGTAATGAATCCCTTCTGTATATTTGTAGAATACAATGATCTCAGAAACAAGGAAGTGTGCACTACAGTATATGTGCTAACAACTAACCAGCCAAAAATGTAAAACTGTGCTACCTTGCATGAGACTAAATCTGGAGCTATCAAACCCCTCCAGGTTACACAGTGGATAGTTCCGCGCTGTTGCTCACATGATCCTGTTATGACTGGTTTAGGCAAGAGTATTCCCTGTTGGGCAGTTATTCTCATGGTTTCTTTCTTCCTGATGATCCACTGCAAGATGTCTGTTTATTTATTGTAATGCTTGGTATAACCCTAGGTTCAATCTGGCAAGCGACATGCTGCTCATGTCACTTGTAATTTGTCTCATGTGGCCGTATAGTATTTTTTGTTTGTTTGTTTTTGTTCCTATGAGTAGCTATGTATAGCTTCTAAAGATAAATAGCTAAACACATACTAAATAATGCATTAATCAGTGTGAAAACTGTTTTTTTACTTTTACTTTACATGCTAGGCCTGGTACTAGCTTTGTTACCAGATTAGCAAACCCTCACCAGAGTGTGTGTAACATAATGTTATTAATCACTTGATTATCCAACTGGAGTGTGCTAGGAGTTGAAAAGCTACATACCAAATGCTAATTCTTTTTAAAGTTCTAAAACTTCTGGTGCTTGTATGAGTGAGATTTTAGTCCTTAGGCATAAACAGGATTCATTAAGTTACAGGAACACCAGAAACACACACAGTGGAGGATGAAGAGCCATGGAGGAGTCTCAGTGATGTGATGTCGCCCTCTAGTGGTTAACATAAACACGTTAAGTTTTGTCTTGTGTGTGAAAAAAGGCATTTGGTCAATAATTTATAGCTTCTGGAATTTTTATACACACACACACACACACACACACACACACGCATATAGGCTCAAAAAGGAGCCTTTTTCATTCACAAATTATAACAAATAGCAATTTGCAGAAAATAACTTTATTTAGCCCCTGTCTTTCCCAAATAAAGAATTTTTAATCCACAGTCGACAACAATCGCCATCTAATAATATTTTATCAAAAAATATTTATTAGTTCTTGGGGTTTTTACATTCCAGCAAGATCAGGAAAGTTCACTGGACACACTACCAGAATATGTTATAAAACTGGGACACACTTAAAGTGCTGCTGTGATTCAGAATGGGTTCCTTTAAGGGGCATTTCATTACAATGCCAGCACAGTTCCTTAATCCTTACTTCCACAATTCATAATTGCACACATGCACACTTCATATGCATATTAATCACCACACAGGAGCAAACTCTCAGTCACTACCCACTCATTCTCTGTGATTGCTCCTCCCATTCACAGCTCGCACTTGACCACACACACACCTGCTCCAAACCATTTACAGACTGAACTGATTAGGAAGTTGAAAGTTGTGTTAAGTTGTGGGGGCTTTTTTTGTGCTGCTGGCATGATTTTGCTCCACTTTGTAACCTCCACCCTACAATGAAACATTTCTATCCTGAAGGGTGTGGTGTCTTCCAGGATATCCTTGCCCCCGTCCTCATAGCCTTTATGTTTTTGAGCTTGGAGATTAGCCAGGAATTCAACACAATTCCATATTCCATATGCATTTTTTGAGTGCAAAACTTTTCAGATCAGAACTTTTCATCAGTTCGACTAAATGAGGAAAACAAAGACATGCTATTTATAGCAACAAGACATTTAGTGTCTTCTGTTTTCTAAATGTTCATTCATTATCACAAATAATTCTACAAGCCCAATTATTTGCATGTCCATCTCTGCATATCCTTTGACAGATTTAATGCCACTTTATTTGATTTAGTTAAGCCATATTGTCAGGTTGCAGTGATGCCGACAGTTGTGGTGAATGCTTTTTTTTTTTTTTAAACAAAAAAATAAATAAATAAATAACTAAAGACTGGCAAATACAAACAAATTCAAATCAAAGTATCAAAAGCAAAAATCCATTGATTTTGCCATTGATACAAAGGGTCAGCGAGGTAATCAGAAGATGAGACTAAATCAGACAGCAAAAAAACAAAAGAGGATCAAAACCAGGATTGGCAAACATGAACCAAAAGCTTGGCATGTCAGATACATGAACAGAGCCGAACAAATATTTCACAAATGCTCTGTCGTGGGAGCTTGCTTATGTAGTGTGGTGGTGATTGAGTCCAGGTGTGTGCAATCAGTAATCGGGTGAACATTGTGAACGTTGAACGTGTGACCTGGGAGTCAGTATCTCTGATAGCCATGTTTGTAGTTGGAGGTGCATTCTGGGAAATGGAGTCAGACACTGAATTCGGTGTTGACATGACACAAATTACAAAGGCATTTGCCTTTATAACTAGAATAACTCCAGAAATACTTGCAAACTCTAAGAAAATCTTGTTTAAGAGGAAAATCAACTGTTTCTATAGTTCATGAAGGTTCATTTTATCTTTAAAACGATCTAGATTTTGATGATTTAGTTGAGTTTTTTTTTCAAAGGAACAGCACATGAGCGTAGCCCTTTAAGCCTCTTAAAACTGCTCAAGAAGAGCTGATCACAGAAACGATCGGTTCTTCTTGAATAATTTTCAGAGTGCTATTAATGGACATCTAAATTGCCTATGCAAAAGAGACAGCAAGCTTAGCCAGTAGACCATAAAGGACCACTCTCATGTGCTGTTCTTTAGAAAAACCTCAGACTTAACCTAGATTCTTTCATGTCCTTAATGAACATATACATCTGTAAATTGCTTTACAGCAACAGTGAGTTTACAATAACAGAGTGTGATAAATTTAAATAAGAATAATAAGCATTTACAAAGACACCTTACATTAATATTACTTTAAGTTTATGTGAAGATGCTATTAAACGAAAAGACAGATACTTTTCTGAATAAGCAGTCATTGAACCATTCAGAGATAAAATAATGCGTGATGAAAGTGTAGCTGTTCTGACCATGTCCTGAAGCATTATAAATTAGCTCCTAATACCATGGGGAAGAGAGAGAGACAGAGAGAGAGAGAGAGAGAGAGAGAGAGAGAGAGAGAGAGAGAGTGAGAGAAGGTCATCAGTAAGAAGAACTGTAGCAATGATTTGCAGTGATGTTTTCCTGTAAGGTAGACCTAATCCATGCCAGAAAAACTAAACACTTCCATGAAGATCTGTAAACACTTTCATGAAGATCTGTCGTTTCTGTTTAGTGTGAAACATTAGTGTTAGATTAGATTTCAGATGTTATGGCCCTACGACAATCATGGTAGTAGAAAGTTCAGTACAAAGTGTATGGGTCAAAAAATATAGTGCATATGTAACTTAATGAGTACAGGAATTACCAAAATGCACTCATGGCCTAAAATGAATAGGGTGTGATTTTGGACTAAGGCTGAAATACTGACTGAATCATGAATTTAAGCATATTATCATCAGAGGTGTCGAGTTGGAGAGTGTTCTTAGCCATCAAATAGCCATCTCCTTTTTAGTGATCCGGTCAGAATCATTGTACGCCTCATTATAACTATAACTTAGTATAATATCTTTGAGTCTGTCATTATAAAACAATTGTATGATTAACACTGCAGCTGTATTTCCTGCATTGTTTTCTTCTTTAAACATGCGTGTTTGGAAAAAGAGTTTTCTCATGGTAAGTCCAAAACCACACACTGCACACTACATGAATAAATTATAAATTTATAATTATGGATAGTATCTTTATTTTCTCTTGATATGTTTATCTTACAGTAAGTTATATGACAGGATTGGGCTTGAATTTGTTATCTTTGGTTTCATCAGTGTTTCCACATATTCCTGATTTTGAAAGAATATAGTTACATCAATGAGGTGTGTTGCAACACCACAAAGTGCATTAAGTTTAAATTTACACTCACCTTCTGCTTTATTAAGAGCACCTAAATCCCTCATTCAAGCAGCTATCCAATCAGACAATCAATTAGGAGCACAATGTATAAAATCATGCAGACACAGGTCAAGAGCTTCGGTTAATGTTCATGTCAATTATCAAAATGTGGAGAAAAAAAAAGTCATCTCTGTGACTTTGATGTTGCATGGTTAATGGTGCAAGACTAGGGTTGCAAACTTCTGGGAACTTTCCATGGGAATGAACGGGAAAATATGTGAATTGACGGGAATATATGGGAATTAACTGGGAATTTAGAAAATTGCAGGTTAGCCTATAACAGGGAACTTAAATGTAGTTGAAAAAAAAATCTTGCAGGATAATCTTGGTTAAAACAATCAGATTTACTGCAATTTCAGTTGGATTTCCAACGTGCACATTCATCAATCCCATGCACACAGCACTTCGCCTTACTGCAGGGCTATTGAGGCCATACCCCCTAATGCACTGTGCATTCCTCCATAACATAACACAGATCATTTCTTGAATCCTGCACACAAAATAACGTCAAAAAATGTCCATCTTGGCGAGTATTTACATAAAGTATTTACATATTACATAAAGTTATGTTTAAAACCTTGTGCTTTGTGTAAGCTTTTGTGCAGCAAAGTAGTGAAATATGTGAAGAGCAAACAGGCAGCTTCAGTAATCTACCTCTCTAAGCAAAAAGAAAAAAACAACAGCAGCAGCTATTGCCAAGATGAAAATGCCATCTTTTCAGATGTTGAATGTCTGTTTGCTGACCTCAGCGAAGAAATACAAACTGTCCTGCCCACTTCTCTTCAGTGGTCAAAGTGATGGGGAAGTGCCAAGAGTTCTGCGTGAAGCCAGTACACGCAGCAGCATACATGGACCAAAAATATGAGAAAAGCATACTCTCTGTTGAAGAGATCAGCAGTGCTTACAGTGTTATTACTGCCATGCCTCACCATTTGGGTCTTGATGAAGGCAAAGTTCTTGGCAGTCTGGCAAAGTACCGCACCAAGCAAGGCCTTTGGGAATGGGATGGGATATGGCAGTCGTGCCAGCACATATCTGCATGTACCTGGAGGAAAGGACTTTGTGGATCTGAGGCCCTTGCACCTGTAGTCTCTATCATCCTTCAAATCCCACCAACATCAGTCACCTCTGAGCACAACTGGTCACTGTTTCAGATCACACACACAAAGGTTCGCAACAGGTTCACAAATGCAAGGGTTGAAAAACTGGTGGTCATCCGGGCAAACCTATGGCTGCTCTGACACAGAGCCATCCTCAACAAGGCTGGACAGTTACACCAAAGGTGAAGATGAGTCAGATGTCGAGGAAGCGGATATGGAGGATGTTGATGAGGTCCAAGAAGAAGCCACTGAGACCTGAAAGGATTGAGAGGAAAAATGCAGAATCCAGAGACTTCAGAGAAGCTTGAGAGAAAATGTTTTGATTTTACATTTTGAATGGAACTTTGTTTTTTTTGGAAGGGAAAGGGTGGGAGATGCTTTCATTATAGAGCTATCATAAGGAAATATGTTTATTAATTCAGCATTTATGCTTTTGTGTTGCACAATGAAAAAAATTAAAGTTCCACTTATAATTAAATCAAAGTCAAAATGTCATATTAAAAAAATCTGTATTAGTTTGCATGCATGTCAGCAAAATGTTTATATTTATGTTTGTATATGATAGTTTATATAAATTTTCCCAAATTTCTAATTAACTCCCATCATTTCCTGGTAAGTTTCCAACTTGGAATATTTCCAAAATTCCCCAGATGAAGTTCCCATTGAAAGTTTCTGGAAATTTACCGGAAATGTTCCCATAAACATGTATAGGCAACCCTATGCAAGACAGACATGTTTGAGCGTTTCAGAAACTGATGATCTCTTGGGATGTTCATGCACAACTTTCTCATGCACAATTTTCAAGAGTTTAGGAATGTGTGAAAAAAAATGATGTCTTTGCAAGTACGAATATCTTGAATATAGGGAAATTCAACAAACATTTTAGTTAGATTAGATTGTATTTAAACAAATCTTATTAAAGATTATTAAACTGATTTCTAGATATTTTTTACCCATTTCAAGCTTCTTCAATTGTCTTACTCTATTGGCAGATAACTTGATTTATTTCAAGGGTTTATTTATAGAAGGAAGCACAATTATATACCAAGAAGAAGAAGAAGAAGACTATTTGAATCTTGAAATAAGTAAATTACGTCTAAAAATAGGCTTATTTGTCTTATTTGCTAAAATCAACTCTGCTAAAAACATCAATTTGTGTGCAGAAACACTTTGTTGATAAGAGAGGTCAGAGGAGAATGGCTAGACTGGTTCAAGCTGAAAGGAAGGATATAGTAACTTAAATAGCGACTCTTTACAACTTTGGTGAGCAGAAAAGCCTACTCAAGTATGCACATCACATCATCTGCTGTTGTAGAGGATGAGCTACAACAACAGAAGACCTCATCAGATTAAACTCCTGTCAGCCAGGAATTGCAATCTGTGGCTGCAGTTGGCATGTACATGCTGATGGTCAGAATTTGGCATCAGCAGCATGAATCTATGAATCGGGAGGGGGGCCCTACCCAGTATCAGTATGGCGTTCTTATAATGTGGCCGGTGAGCATACATACCAAATGAAAACTTTTATTTTGTAAGAGTTAAGAAAGACTATTTTTTTTTTAACTTTTTAATTAAAAAAAAAAGGAATAGTTTGAATAGCACAGACAGTATTTTGGGACGCTTCTATTTATAGTCATGTGAATAAGCAGCATGGTATAGTTGCACTGCACTCCCAAAATGCACTGCAGTAGGAAGTAATGCGTATTAGGTGCAAATCCATTGAGGTCCATTAAGGAAGGAAAACATAAGCAGCATAATGAACAAGAAATATTATTCATTTTAGAATGATACTGTGAGTGATAATATGAGTACAAAAGAGGCAACAGCTGTGAGGAGCACCGAAACAAACAAACAAAAAAAAAGACTGCCATTTCTGATGCTAGACTACAGTAAAAGAGGAAATAAGCTAATGATAAAAAAAGCTTCATGCTGAGTTGCAGTGGAAAACAGAAAGGGGGATAAAAAAGTATTCAAAAAATGCTGACAAGCCTGTTTATCTTTTCACAAGTCTTGGGCAACGTTGAACAAAAAGAAAGAAGCTGTGGTAAAATTTGCTAGAACGGAAATTCCAGCCATACAGACATTATGGGGGGTGGGGGGTGGGGGGGGGGCTACCGTCCACAAACACATTCACACACTCATTCACACCTAAGGGCAATTTAGTATAGTCAATCTGCCCACCTGCAGGTTTTTGGGATGTCGGAGGAAACCAGAGAACCAGAAGGAAATCCATGCAGACTCGGAGAGAGCATGCGAAGAAACTCCACACAAGCATCTCTCTCTCTCTCTCTCTCTCTCTCTCTCTCTCTCTCTCTCTCTCTCTGTCACACGCAAGTTTCATGCTTGTACAAACTAAAAGGCGTGAGTGTATGTTCAAGACATTTCTGGTAACTTTGAGTTCAAAAGTTTCAAAGCATATATGGATATATCAGCACATAAATCTATCATTGCTTGGCATCTCACACAAGACATACATAGGTTCAGGGACTTTGCATTAATTCACGGATCATTTTTCTTTCTTTTTTTCTTCCTCCAAACAGTCATTTTTGACCAGAAACAAACAAAATAACTTCCTGTGCAATGTTAACACTATTGACTTTTAAGCTATAATGAAGTTAAATGAAGTGACGTGTGACATGTAGCCAAGTGTGGTGACCTATACTCGGAATTTGTGCTCTGCATTTAACCCATCCAAGTGCACACACACAGTAGTGATCACACACCTGGAGCAGCAGGCAGCCATTTTTTTGCTAGCGGTGCCTGGGGAGCAGTTTGGGCTTCGGTACCTTGCTCAAGGGTCTCACCCCGGTCGTGGTATTGAGGGTGGAAGAGAGAGCTGATCGTTCACTCCCCCCACCTACAATCCCTGCCAGACCTGAGACTCAAACCCACAACCTTCAGGTTCACCTTCTGGAGTGGAATGAACAAACTACCTGTACTCTCATTCCACCCCTGGAAACAACACATGGTTTGTGCTTTTATAGTTCATCTACAGCAGCTGTATTTAAACACAAATGACTGTGACCAGAAGCAAATTTCCTTGTTTGAATTTCCAAACACGTTCCCATTAAATTGAACTGGGTTCTTTGTCTTCGTGTTTGGTGTGATTGCTCCTGCCTTGTCATTATAGATGATCAATGTCTTCAATGTCTTCTTGAAACTTAGGGTACAAACTTAGGATACATCTCTCTCTCTTTCTCTCTCTCTCTCTCATACACACACACACACACACACACACACACACACACACACACACATATTAATCTTTCGTTGAGCCTTCACCTGGTGCTTTCTGAGTTAGGGCTAGTTAAGATAAGATAAGATAAGATAATGTTGTATGTAGGCTCAGACTAAGGAAGTAAGTTTTTTTTTTTTTTGCTTCAACCTATCTTACTGTAAAAAAAAAAAAAAAAGCTGTGGTAAAATGAATGGGAACTGAAACTGTGAAAATGCAACAAATACTACCACTGCAAAAAATGACAAAAAAGCTTACTGATCTGCATGAACTGACCTTCTGCGGCAAGGAACTCACATCCTAGTCAACTACTCTGGCCAGGAGTCTATATGTCTAGTCAACTACTCTGGCCAGGAGTCTATATGTCTAGTCAACTTCTCTGGCCAGGAGTCTATATCTCATGCTTTTCTCCTCATTGAACGAAACAAAAAGCTCTTCAGCTCAATTGCAGATCATTATGTGTGTGAAGTGTAGGGAAAAGTAGCTGTTTAGGTTAATTTTATGTATTCTCCACCATTATATGCAGGAGATTAGCAGATCAGCTCAGAAGGAGAAATTTGTAAACTTTATATTTTAATAGCTGATCAAATATTCATCCAGCAATAAGTTGAAATGAGTGTATTTATTAATATTATGGGATATTACCTC
>CM074957.1:18336815-18350162 GCA_037577455.1 Pangasius macronema | reverse complement strand
TTCCCCTTGATTCTCGCTGATATTTTCCTATCACACAGAACTCCAGACACCTTTCTCCACCCATTCCAACCTGCCTGTACTCGCTTCTTTACCTCTTTCCCACACTCTCAATTACTCTGGACTGTTGACCCCAAGTACTTAAATTCCTGTACCTTCTTCACCTCTTCACCCTGTAATCTTACTGTTCCACTGCCCTCCCTTTCATTCACAACATAATCTAAGTCCAATAATAAATAAATAATAAAAAAAACATGCTATTTACAAAGAAAAGGATATACTCAGTAGTCTCAGGAGTCTCCAGTGTCGCCGCTTTGTAACAATCTGAGATAAACCTGTAAGTTTAAGTTTTTCGGGGTAAATTCTAAAGATGGAGGACGTTGTGCTTTCTGGTTTCCCTGTAACTTGTTTTTTTCTTATGAGCTTCAAGAGAAAATGATGGAACAGTGAGGGACATTAACCATATTAACCGCAGGGGAAAATTATTGCTGCGTAAGAGGAATTCTTAAGAGGTTATATTAATCTTATTGGATTCAGTATATTTTCAGCTCTTAATAATGGCACTAATGTGGAAATGAGTGCAGATACGAGTGCAAAAAAAAAGAATGATAGCAATGGTGATAGCAAAAGTTTATCTGTGGAAAAAAAGGAAAATTTTTTTATGCAGTTAACACTAACTTTGAACCCAGCACTCAACACAGAGGTTTTTTTTATAGTGAACAAAGTAGTAACTGCTTTATCCTAGTAGAACAGACTGTGCTGCCTAAAAAAATTCAATAATCACATATTCAAATACTGAAATATTTTAACTTCATGGTTGGTGTAGTTTTATTTTGGGTAAGAGATGAGTGTGTATGGGTGGAATGTCTCCAGTAGCTACTTCCTCTACCAGAATGATCTTGCAAAATACAAATGGATAAGTCTAGTTACATTTTTAAAAAGACAGTATTTAGATATTTAGGCTCTAATTTGATGCTGTATAATTGTATTGATGCTGTCCAATGCTGTGTGTCCCTCACCGGCCATGCTGGACCTGTGAGTACACACAATCGTCTTGCACTTGGGGCTTGTTTTTCACTGGAGTGTTAAACACCAGCTCGCCATACTGCACCTCGTCTTCTTTCTTCTTCTGCTTCCTCTTGTTCTTTTGTCCTACCACCATAGCATACTCCACATCATCATCTTGAGCTTGGGCTGGACCACAAGACAACATCACACAAAGAAATGTTAAGCTCAAAATTCCTCTGATGATCATGGTGTCATGGGTTTTTTTTAAAATTGCTTTTAAAATACAATTTATTTACAGTATCTGTAGCATACGGGCGTCCAGTTTTAACAGGTTTTCATTCCAAACAAGCAGAAGCCACACCTGATAGTCTAGTGAAAGTCAAGATCAACTGATTAAACAGGTGGAATCAGGTGTGGCTCCTGCTTGATTGGAATAAAACCTGCATCCACACTGGCCCTTTCTGGATAAAATGGGACACAGCTGTAGTAGTTCATTAAGCAGGCTTGGTCCTGAATATTTTCCTGATCTGTTACCTGATAATTACTTCTAAATGTCTCTTATATACACNAAAAACAAACAAACAAAACAAAAAAACACCCAAAGAGCAGAAATTCAGCAGCCAGAAACATTTTGTTCATTTTAGATGTTGGAGGAGAATTACCAGACTGGTTGGAGATGGCAGGAAAGTAAGGACACTCAAATAAACACTATCTAGTACTGTGTTAAGCAGAAAGCACAACATGTCGAACCTGGTGGTTGAGGGGCTACAACAGCCAAAGACAAAATCACGTTCTTTTTTGTATGAACAAGGATAAATCCATAAAAAAAAGGCGTTTGTTGTGAAAATGAACATTTGTTGAGAAATGAACCAACTGTGAAGTCAGTCTAAAGTTCCTAGAGCAAACAGTTTTTTACTAGATGGGAAAAATGAGCTAGAAGCTTCAGCCAAGGTAGAGATCTGGTACAGTAGGTAGAAAACAAAAGTTAGCTAGAAGGTCTGCTGAAGCTAAGATTGGTGCAGAATTGCGTCAAAATGGAGAAAAATTCAAGTTAATGCACTTCTGCTGAGACTGAAGTCACATGTCATTACTTCCTTAATTAGTTACTTGTAATTCCTAAATAATCTGCAGCTCATTCAATTCCCCACCTCGTAAAAGTTTTACAGGTATATGGATAACATCTATTAGTTCAAATGTAAATGTTGAAATCAGACTTGGATATTTTAGCTGACTGCGATTTAACACTGTAACAGCAGGGCAAAGGGTTTAATTACTTGTAATATTAACTATATAAGCATTTCAGATTTCCTTACTGTGGTATGTCATCAGACCGGTATATTATCCCGCTGCTATTTTTAGTGAACTAAAGTGTATTAAATCCGTTAAAGGTGTTTGGATTAATCTAGTGCATATATTAATAAAGTATGTTAAAGTCTTACACATACCGGGTCTTGTCTCTCTTTTGTTCGTGGGTAAATGGGTGACCTGCGCGTACACAAGCTCCCCTCCATCCTGAGAAGGGGCTGTCAACAAAACACACCCACACATCTATTAAACTTACTAGAGCTGTAGAAAAACTCAATGGCAAAGGCAGCAGCACAATGCATGCATTTATGTTCAC
This sequence comes from Pangasius macronema, assembly GCA_037577455.1. Classification (NCBI taxonomy): domain Eukaryota; kingdom Metazoa; phylum Chordata; class Actinopteri; order Siluriformes; family Pangasiidae; genus Pangasius; species Pangasius macronema. The sequence goes on along the minus strand of CM074957.1, from coordinate 18,347,536 downwards.
ATAAAACCTCACAATGGGGAAAAAATATAAATGAATAAATAAATAAATAAAACAAACTTCTGACCGTCTTTGTTCTTTTGGCCTTGTCTCTTCTTGTATATGCAGAATGCAAAGATGGATATCATGATGAGAAGCACACAGACTGAGCTCATGATAATCAGAGTGTATTCTACAAAAAAGAATGAAAGGGGGAAAAAAAAATCAGTCATCGACGGTAGAGCTAGCTTTCAAGAAGTGAAGAGAAGTTCAGGCCATGATGTAACAACAACGATGATGTCAGTGATAATGAAATGAATAGAATTTTAGTTCAAATGTATACAGAGCATATTTTAGTTTATTATACATACACACAGTTGCTTTACATAAAATCATGCACATGTAGTTCCTCTTTGATTTAGCACCGCATGACTTTTTGTATCCATGTCCTTACTTACTTAGAACCTCTGAGCTATTTTTGGGGTTTGTGGGGTCTGTGATGCTCGTGGTAACATTCTGATTGCTGCTGTTAGTCTGGTTTACTGTGGAATGCATACCAAGTGGCGATGTTGACGGTCTCAGCGTTGTGGAAGCTGTAGTTGTGGGCTCTGCAAGTGCACATCAATGAAGTGTCACTAGTACATATTCTAATGGCAAGTTCTGCATAAAAACATACACTAACATACAATAATATATAAACATGCACCTACAGTGGGGTCCAAAAGTCTGAGAGCACTAGTGAAAATGCTTCTATTTTGCATTCTTTCTAATTTAATACAAAAATTTTCATTACAAATTATATTACTGACAACAACTTTGAGTGAAATGTAGAATCTTTGAAACATTTATATGACGTTCAGAGTGTGCACTCGAGCTGGCATGGACTCCGCAAGTTTGTGCAAAACCTTATGATCCATTTTATACGTAAAAATTCATCGGAGTGTCATCTGATCACATGCTTCAATAGAAGTGATTAGGTATGGGGAAAATCTCAACTTTTGTACAAAGCAGTTAATATCACACATTTGCTTACATTTAAATAGGGATCTAGATATAGTGCAGAATCTTGATCCAATCCAATGCAACCTCTAGTCTCAACCAGATGTCACAGGAACCTTTCTTACATCCCTAATACCTACAAACTAACCTATATTGTAGTTGTACCTAATAAAATGGCAAAATGGCCAGTTAGTTTAACTACAAGATAGTTGTACCTAATAAATAACAAATAAAATACAAACCAGTAGACATTGTTATTTAGTGCACAATACACACACACACACACATATATATATATAAAATATCTTGTATTTTTGGAAGTGCTTAAACAATTGTTAGAACATGAGGAAGAAGAAGAACTGCTTTTCAAAGAGAAAAGAAAACATGCAAGTAAGAAATGACACCACTAAAAAAAACTGAGGGTTGAGGATAGCGAGTTTAGCATTCTAGAGAAACCTATTCTATAATTGAAATGAGTCAGCTTGGCCACACTTTGTTTTTAACAACCAATCACAGGCTTGGTCATGTACACACGCTCTTCACACGAAGCCTTCACGCGATGTCTGTTTGCTCTGCAATGACATCATATGGTTTTGGAAGCCAAGTCAAACATCATCTGTGCATGAAATATGCTGAGGCTTTTATTTCAGGGAAGGTGCTAGAAAATTGTTTGAAACGAACCCACTAGCCATTTGGTGTTTATCTGCAATATGTAGAAATGCCATATTGTAGTAAATTTTAAGTAATTCTCTGTATTTGACAACAACTTTATGATCACAGAATAACAATGCCAGTTTTCCTTGTCATAGTGTTTCATCATACCATTATATCGCCTCATGATTATTTGTGAGTGTATTATTTTCTGAGTGTTAGCTATGTGTATGTAATTTAAAAGGGCCTCACTCCATCAGCAGCATACATCAACCCTCTCACCAGTCTCTCAGACGCTAACAAATTTGCAAGAGAAATATAAAATTTTTACTATGTGTTAAATAAGGAATAAATCATTCGGGGTGCGTGCAGTTCCAGGAAAATAATCAACTTTGCGGTGTTATAATGCGGCCCAAAGTAAAGCGGAGTTCTTACTCAGAACTTGGTTATTTTCCTCTAACAGCACTATAAAATTGCTTTATTCATTTTATAGAAAAAGCAATTTCTCAATGATTACAACTGGTTATTCATTAAAAAATGACAGGGCATACTTTTTTATTCCTTTTTGTCATTTATGTTATAGCAGTTTTTTCTTGCTTTAAGTTATTAAGACAAAAAAAGCATAGATTGTCACATTACTGAGAAACTGGAAAGTGTGTAGAAACCCTGCAGACATTTTAATATATGATATCGGCTTGTTAGCCCCCAGTCTCATCAGCAAAGCCTTCAAGCCTTTGAAACTGCTCTCCATTATAGGAGACTGGATTATAATCTTGGATTAGTTCTCCATTACATTTTGGATGAAATGCATACATGTACATACATGATTATGTGAAGTTGATGAGTTAAGTAAGGGGTTTGCTTGGATCTGATCTCCTGTAAATGATCAAGGATTTTTTTTTCCCTCAGAAAGCATGAGTAGTGACACTAAACACTGTTGCTTCATCGTTGTTGTTACTGCTGTTTAAATTTTCATTTATAAAAGACAGACTCACCAGGACATGGGTAGACTTCAGTGGTATTGTTGTTAGAGCTGACGTGATTTTCTACACGGCAGGTGACGTTTCCATGATGATCTTTATTCAGTGTCAGAGTGCTGTTCCCGTTCTCCAGTTGAGTGAGTGTGTTTAAAGCAGAAGTCCAGCTGAAGCGGAGGTTGTCTCCATCAGCAGAACAGTTCACTTTAATGACTCCAGACAACAAGCAGCTGTACGACAATTTCACTGAGGACACCTCAGCTGCAGATTACAGATGATAGAAATAAAATAATTGTTATTAAAGAACCCTGCTTCACATATTCCTCACTCCTGCTTTCCTCCAGTCATTGCTCACAGCTAAAATTAATAGTTATTCTCATTGTTAGTCTGCGTCCTTTACAACATCATGCATGTGTTATTACTGCAGGTCAGAGCCCTGGGTTCCCTGGTTCTATGTTCCTATTGGTTCTCTAGCCTGTATGTTTGACTGGAACCTTGAAAATGGATATTCCTACAGTATGATGATGGTTTCTCCCTGATAATCTGATCTGTCTTTACAATATATAACAGGATCACTGAACAGATTAGTTTAGCTTGACAATTGGCTAAATTTCTACCTCGCTGAAGGAGAATTTAATTAAACCTTTTGTTCATGAAATTAATTTGATGTGTAACAAGTACAGAGGAAGAATTTATAGATTTGTTTAATAGGCTAATTCATGTAAGGAATAAAACACAGTGGCATGCTGTTGTAGAAAAAAAATATTGGGAGTGGTGTAAAACAGAGTTAGTGTTACCACGACAAAGTTAATTATTTTCCTATAACAGCATGCCCTGAATTGTTTTATTCCTCTTATACCACAGCAGTTTGATAAAAAAAAAAAAAAATTTAAAGAAAGTACTTTGCATCCACTTATAGCTACATTAACTGATTTACAACATCTGCAAAACAACATGGTGCTATAAACAGATGTTCCCTCTCGAGCTTTTCTATCTCTCTTGAAGCTAATAAGACAAGCTGTGCTTCTAAAAAAAAGGAAAGAAAACCTTACAAAGCTGACCAATCAGAATCTAGAATTCAAGCAAAATGCGTTATAATGAAATTTATAATTAAATTTAGGATATACTGTATATCAAATTGCAGGCTTAGTGCCTCGACTGCATTATACTATAGAGTATTATACCACAGCAAGGCTGAATAATTGAACCGGATTAGTCAGAAGGTGTGCAACATTTATATAACTGCACATGTAGTTTTGGCTGTAACATGAATGATAGATTTATATTAATGTGCTTGTTCTAATACATCAGTTTATCTATTGTAACAGATCACACAGAGGGAATTGTATGGCAGACGCTCTACACAATCCAAGACTAATAATAAATGGATTTAAAAATGGGTTTTTGTTTAACAAAGTAATTCTTATAATAATTGATGTGGAGAATTATTTTTAGGAGATACTGATTTAATATTTATAGATGGAGTCTTGATTGTAAATGCTCTTTGTGTGTGTGTGTGTGTGTGTGTGTGTGTGTGTGTGTGTGTGTGTGTGTGTGTGAGAGAGAGAGAGAGAGAGAGAGAGAGAGAGAGAGAGAGGCTGGTGAGGGAAAGACTGTCTATCACAGCTATAACAGGTGAAAACAGGAATTAACTGGCCTCACAGATGTTCCATAAAAAATTTTTATTCGCATTTGTTCCTAGTAAAAGTGTTATAAAATCATCATAAAATCATAGAATGAATGATTATATTTTAGACATTTAGCAAATAACTTGTAAATGTTGTAGTGTGCTGTGTGATGTGATGAGAGGTTGTGTGGTCCTACCTTCAGTGTTTAGCTGGAGAGTGTAATCGCCTTTAGGATTCCCGTTTGCATTAAACGTGCTTAAAGTGTATGTTCCAGAGTCGTTGCTCTCTGCACTGGTTAGTATCATAGTGTTACTATCATTAACAAACTGCCATCTTGGGATATATGGTTTTGGTGGGTTACTTTGTTTTTTTCTATATCTTAAAATGAACTGATCGGTAGATGTCTTGTTTGTGAACTTTAGCACTAACTGATCCTCCAGGGGCATTGGCAGGTGCAGTCGTTGTCCCAGAGCTACATAACACTGATTATTACTCTCAGTAAATCTACAGACAACAGGATCCTGATACAGCAAACCTGCAGAGGAAGAAAAAAAAATCAGCAGCTTTTAGTTAATATTATTACATACTGAAACACACCTCTTATCTTTGTAACCTTCACTCCATTATTACATTACATTTAACTGACTTTGTTTTATATTCAGTGTATTTTATTTTTGCGTAGTTCATTAAGGACGTTTATTTTAGTGTTGTCTCGGTAGAGAGAGGATACTGGGTAATTAGTCGGAGAGAGAGAGAAGAAGAAGAGTGTGAGGACACAGTGGAGTTGCTCTCCTCTCTAGGTTTGCAGTCTGAGCCCAATAAAAAGTTATTTATTTCAAGTCCATCGTCATTATTGAAATTGCAGAGTTGTAATAGAACTCCTAAGCCCGGGCACCTAAGCCCCACCCCTTACATAGAGGTTGCAGCGGTAAAACTCCGCCCCCTTTGGAGACTTTACGTTGCTGCTAGATGAGTATTGTGAGTGAGAATAGATTCATAATTGCTGCTGTTATTCCTATTGTCTGCTGGGACAGTTGTGCTTGAGGCTATATTCTGGTTAAAACGCATTTTGCTTTGCATATAAACTTTTCATCTACATGGACTGTATTCAGACGGGCTGTATTTATAACTTTAGGGCAGTTTTTTTTCCTTGGAGTATAGTGACTCATTTATTTTGTTTTTATTTAGGCAAAACAAAGAAATGTACATCCTGACTGGTGTCATTTGGCTCATTGCCAGAATTTGTCAGCTCTCCGTCATTCTGGCGTATGTGTGCATTAATGCCTCTTGTGGCAGACTCTGGTAACTGCACATATAACTGCTTTGGCTCGGAATCCATTAATGAGACTGCAGGGCACAATATATATATATATATAAATAATAAAAAAAGACAGAGAATGAAAGGAGAATGCACTGCACATGAGACTTTTTCATGTCCACCAACCGTGTGTACCTGCCTGTTACAGCAGTTACAGTGTAAGACCAACTGGCAGACACATCAGTTCCTTTAACAATAGGAGAATTTGCTGGACTGAACTGGTACGGTGCCGCAGTGAGCGCCTGGCATTGACATCTGTCTTTTCAAACATGGCAGAGGAAAGTGTGACAGCCCCACATGTGCACTACAGAGCTGTTGTGGCCTCACTGTAGCTCATCTGCTCAATCCTACTCACCACATTCAGCTGCTCAAACATACCAATTTAAGTCAGTTGTACTCTGTGCGTAACATACCCACTGATGTCTATGTGCCTGTAGAAAGCTCTGTAGCTCAGGTTAGTCTTTCTAGCCTGCCATGCAAAGCAACTGATGTTCACATTGGTACAGAGACGCTTACGCCTGAGGAGGTAAAAATACTCAATTCCCTCCTACAGGAGAACCATGATGTTTTCAGCACTAGCTCTACTGATCTGGGTAGAATGGTGTTGATCAAGCATAGCATACACACAATTCCTCTATGTCCCTGGTGTGTCAGAGAGCATACCACACCTCGCCTGTCCTAAGAGATGAAATCCCGAAGCAGGTCTCAAACTCCATCCGCAAAAATAGTCTTTACTCTTTTCAAATAGTCTGTACTCTTTCTGGGACATGTGGTTTGGAAAGATGGCATTCAACCAGACCCCAAAGTGACTGAGAAGGTGTTGAATTGGCTTCGTCAATCTACACGCACAGAGGTTAGGGTTTTCATAGGCCTCTGCTCATATTATCGCTGCTTTCTGAAAGGTTCTGCAGGAAAGGCAGCCCCTTTACACACACAAAAAACATGCCAAATTCACGTGGACGGAACAATGTTAGGAGACTTTTCAGTATTTTCGCCATGTTTTATCATCCCCTCCAGTTCTCACTTACCCAGATTTCAGTAACCATTTTATTCTCTATACTGATACCTCTCACTATACAAATGGCTCAGTTCTTGCACAACAGCAGCAGGGAGTCAAAAAGGTAGCAGCCTATGCCAGTCATGTGCTAAACACAACTGAGCGTAACTGGTCCACCTTTGACAGAGAGTGGTGGGCTATTGTTTGGTCTGTCAGACATTTTTCACACTATATGCAAGGGTGCCTCTTTGTAATTGTTACTGATCATCGCCCCTTCTTAGGCTTATGGAGCATGATCAGGACCCCACAGGACGTAGAGAACACTTGGAGTTAGAAGTTGATGTGTACGATTGGGACATACAGCACAGAGATGTCGCGAAGCACAGGAACACAGACTCACTAGGTGTCCGAGTCACTGTGATTCTTTTTCTCAACCTAATTCTGGCCACACAGATCCAGACGAAACGAAACCTTCTGCAGGTAAAGCCCCTGTTACTGCGCATCCTGTCTTGGATCTTTCTCAGATTCAGTCAGTTGATATAACCCAATGTCAGAAAGGTGATGCCACATTGAGAACAGTGTGTGAATGGAGGAAGGAAAGAGACCTCCAGCTTGGGCTGTAAAGAAAAGTTCAGCAGAGCTGAAAGTATAATGGTGACAACTTGATAGACTACATTGGCAGGATAGCAAAATCTACCGTTGTTTCTGTAATAAACCCAAGGAGTCATCCACTCTTCATGTTGTCATTCCTAAACCCCACGCCTTATACTTTGGTACAATTTTTACATAAAGAAATAATGTGTCCTTTTGTGCTTATTGTGAGTAATCTGCTTAAACAAAGACCAAATTTGATCAAAAGTGAATTACTTTCACAGTTTACTGAAAACTTAGTTGTAAATTAGCCAAATTGTGAAGTCAGTCTAAAGTTATTAACATAAAATCTAGAAGCTTTACAAAAACGAAAGAGAAATAATTCATCAGTACCATGTGTATAAGTCATACCATTACTCAATTTGAAAACTTGTGTATTTTTAGGATTAGCCCTTGAATGTTAAATGTGTGGTGTGGTTGGAGTATGACATATGCAATTAACTACACTTTAATACGATGATGAGAGATCATCATGAGAATACACTGTACTGACATTTGAACTAGAGATGGCCCAAATGACCAGAGAGCTGACTATAGGGGAGAAAGTGCACTGGAAGGGCAAACAATTTAATATAATTGAGAGTAACCTTTTCGTAATTAATCGTTGTGCGATTTGTTACAACAGGTCAGACAGTTTTTTTAGTATATTTGCTGATGATTATTTTGTCTAATTTTATCTTTTACTTAACAGAATAAAGCCAAGCAAAATATCTCTCTGTGTCTCTCTCATTGTCATTTTTTAATTTTTATTTTTTTTATTTATATTATTTTTGTTATTTATCTTTTTATACCAACATCTATTCTTTTTTTTTTAGATTTTTAGACTATATTCAATAGAATCCCAGAATTTTTTTTTTTTTTTTGTATTTTCCACATGATTAATAGTTTTTTTTTTTAATGTTGAGACAGTGCTTTACTTTTTTATTGGAATTATCTCAGCAGCCGCAATAAAGTTTACAAGTTTACTGTTCAGACAAAAGTGCGTCTGAGTAAAACATTACACACTGTAGAACAGTACAGCAATTTCTCATTGAAAAAGAAACTGTTTCACTCTTAGCATAAATAAATCATGTTTCTAAAGGAAACCTACCCGAGGCAGTTCCTGCGAACATCAGCAGGATCCCAAAGACGTCCTGCATTTTTTTCTTGGTAAGTCCAGAGAAGAGACTTAAAATCATCCAGAAGCCGACAAACCAACTGAAGGGAAGTGAACACAGTGCAGTCCTCTCTGAAGTTTTAAACTAGCTGGAAATCTTTACACTCAGACCACACACACACACACACACACACACACACAGCAGGCAGAGTGAAGCTGTGGGTAATGTTTTACATGACAAATGTGTGAGAACACTCCTTTTTTCTCCTTCATTCTAGTGTAAAGACGTTACCGGGTGAAGGACAAAAGAAAGGATTACTTATGGACAGAATGTTACCATTGGTTTCAGTACTTTGAAAAGAAATTTAGTTTCATGTCTAATGTGTCTGTAGAAAATTCAGTCCACTAACTGTTTAGGAAAACTGACACATTCTTCTTGAGAAATATCGTCAGCAATATTTAAATAGGTTTTATCTGGAAAGCCATGGACATGTACTGTTATATTTTACCTTATAGTCATTTTTTAATTATACTGGACATAGGGACCTTGGAGGATTAGTGGTTAGGCCATGGCGGTGAGATTCCTGGCCAGGGAACCAAACCTTAGCCATTGGTTGCACATGACAGTGCACTACCAGTGCCTGGATACAATTGGGGAGGGTTGCATCAGGAAGGGCATCTGGTGTAAAAATTGTGCCAAATCAAATATGTGGACCAATGATCTGCTGTGGCGACCCCTAACAGGAGCAGCTGAAAGAACAACAACAACATTTGTCCTGGTCAGGGTCATACAGTTTTATTTAATACATGTGCAGAAAAAGTGGTCATGAGTACTGTATATTTTGCACAGTCAATTACTTATAACTGGGTAAAGTTCAATATGTTGCCAGAGAAGTAAATATTTTTTATTATTATATAAGAAATAAAACATTATTGGGCATGCGGTTGTAGGAAAATAATGAACAATGGGGTGGTGTGATAAAGCGGAGTTACTGATAACCTCCAAAGGTTATTCTTTTTATCCATTTGTAGTTACATTTAATGTTGTGTAATGTCTTGTTCCTATCATCACTTACATTGTAACAGCTATAAACAGTAGTTCCTGCTCCAGTCTCTCATTTTCTTTCTCTGGAAGTCAAAAAAGAAAAAAAATGCAGCTTGTCATGTTGTTTACTGTTACATTTAACTTTATTAAGCTTGATATTAACATTACCCTACAAAACAGACAACTAATCTTAACAGGTAAAATTTACACATTGTGGAATCCACATCACAGAGCTTTGTAGTCACATAACATATTATCAAATGCGATCTATAATGCCTGAGAAAGTGGGCATTTTAGCTGACTTTGGAGCTCTATTTCTGATCAAGATAACACCTCAGGCGCTGCTACAGAGCTCATTTTGTTTCAGTTGATCATTTTCCCTGAGTCAGATACTTTGTTTATTCAATTACATTTTTGGGAGAATTTATAAATTTATTTTTGAACCAACCAAATTTTCTAAACATTCTGAGAATCAAACTGAATCAAATTGTGAAGCAAGTATCATGAATCAAATAGTGCATCGTTACACCCCTAGTTGTCAGTCTAAACATAATTTAATACTAGCTGAAGCCAATTGTAGCTCAGAACATCCATAAATAAAGACAATCAGCAAGGCTTTGAAAATGAGCACTATGTGAGTCAGCACAGTGTAGCCCATGGGGAGGAAATGAGTGTGACAACAGAAGAAGAGTCCTAGAATTTGGAGGATGGGGCCATCTGGCGGTGTGTTGGTGAATTGCCTCTTATGGATGTGACCGTCACTATCTAATCTCAATCCCTGAGACAGGGCATGGCAGCACAAACAGGCCAAGCTGTCCTCCATCTATCATTAAGCTATGAGGAGGTTCAGTGCATGCTTTCAGTTTCAGAATCAGCAATTTCCGCTGAGTCACTAGGTTGTCTACACACAAGTGCATTTTTTAAGCAGGTGGTGAAAACTGCCCAATACATTACTGGTGCCCAGCTACCTTACATCAAAGGCAGTCATCATAAACGCTGATTACAGAGGGTGAGAGTATAATCAAAGGCACCTCTCACCCCATCCGTGGTCTGTTTACTCCTCTACCATCTGGTAAACGCTACAGGAGTCTTCGCTGTTGCACTAGCAGTCTCAAGAACAGTTTCTTACCATCAGTTGTCAGCCTTCTGAATTCTGAACTCAGGTGCTGAAGTACACACGATCATTATGATCTCATCCTGAACTCAGAAACTGAACTGTTCACCCCCATTCCAACCCATGTTTAAAATACAAACATACATACATACATACATACATATATATATATATATATATATATATATATATATGTATATATATATATATATATATATGTAACAATTATGATTATGTACTTAAAGTGATAGAGGGAATAACAATGAAAC
>CM074957.1:18300803-18325971 GCA_037577455.1 Pangasius macronema | reverse complement strand
CTGTAGGTCAACGGCGCCGATGGCAGTCGTTGTTAACCCGGGCCTCGACCGATCCGGTATGAAATTCAGAGTACTGACGAATCGCATGATTATATTTGGCAACATTTTAAGCTGGATGCCCTTCTATATATATATACACTCATGAACAAAATCTTTAGACCGGGGGAAACATTCCAAGTATTCGCATTTCGCACTTTAGTTTTAATACACATGCAGGGGTGAGAAATTATACTTAAGTACTAAAGTATAGATAAATATTACTCAATTAAAAGTGGAATTATCCAGCCAAAAAAATCTACTTCAGTCAACATAAGCGGTATAAAGGGCACCACAGGAGGGAACGTCAGTAGCCTAGTGCTCATTAGTTTGTGACTGGCTCTAAAAGTTAGGTATATCAGCATGTTCATTTCTGCAGAATTTGTCCTGTCATAGATTTCACAATTTGAATGACTTTTACATGCCATGTATGATCATGCCTACATAAGGAGGAGTACATAAAAGAACTTCCCCAGTAACTGCCCTGACTTATATTTTTGGGTTTAAATTCTCTCACAATGAAATTCCCACTCAGATGAGTGCTTGAAGCCATGGTTTTTATTACATTACACATTTACAATGCGCCTATTTTTAATATAACATATATCAAAGTGAATATCTAGTTATGCCTTATGGTTTAGTTAATGCCCTTTTTTGTCTTCCAGGCTTTTGTTGAATAACAATTTTGTTTACATAGATGTCATAGGTGATTCTTTCAGCAGTAGAAGAGAAAAATGTTCAGTAGGTGTTCCTCAATATCTTCATACAAATCCCTTTCATCCCATCTGTGTTTAAGTGCAGCCCTCATTCAAGGCATCTTGGCCCTCCTTCTCAGCTTCTTATTCTGAATGATCTGTCTCTTATCATCCATACCTACCACGATAAAAGAAGACCATTCCTGCTCTGGCCGGTGTATACTCAAACCCTGCATGCAAAGTTACAGGTAAAAGGACAGTCGGAAAAATCTAAATGTAGTCAACAAAATCTAAATCCGTGTTTCATGGATCTCTTTTTCCTTTTATGTTCCTCTACTCAAACCTGTCTCAACAGTACTTCAAGAGCCAGGTATTTGTACTGAAATGGACCTGACCCTCTTGTACACCAAATGCTGAGGCAAATGCCTGTACTACTTTGTCAACTGGGTGGATTGTGAGTTCTCACCAATCCCTGCACTTTACATTATTCTTTGTACCTGGCGCTGATGATAATTATTATTAAGACACATGCTTAAGATTATAACTGGTTCATGAATGTTTTAGGGAAAAAATGAAACACTTTTTTTTTCAAATTTGACATATATTACATATTTTAAAATAATTTCCACAAAGCATTGTTGGTGTGATTGTAACAACAGCATTAAATCATTGCATTGTTTTAGAATATTAAAAATAAACTTTGACAGAAACAAGGCCAATGAACCTGCAGGAATCATAAGGCTGTTTCAGTTTTGAATGAGCAAAACCCAAATGTGGTTTAAAAGAATTTGTGTTGTTTGTAAACTGTCTGTTATTATGGTCTGAATGAGATGGAGAGTGATGATGACTGGCATAGAGGAAAGAAACCATGAACTGCTTCTTCTGTTCCTAATCCAGGTTTACAGAGCTTCCTGATCATTTCCTGTGGAAGGAAATGACACACAGGTGACCACTTCACTTACACCTCCATGAAAGCTTTAGATAAAATTTTCTTGCTGCTCATGCTGTCCTGTATTTACATTTTGACATATAGTATAATTGAATTATTAACTCTAGTGCATAGTTGCTAAGGTAGTAAGTATTAAAGTCTTACTCTCAGTTATTCTCTGTTTCCTGTAGATTCTGGTGTAGATATAAAACGCTCCCACTAACAGCGACAGCAGTATGATGACTTCAAAGAGCCACACCGACACGAACACCATGAAACCTAAAAGAGATAGCGAGAGCTTGACCTGAACCAAAAAGTGATCACACACACCACAGTGCTTTAAAAAGTCTGCTGCTCTTGTTCCTGCAGCCTTGTTCACAGATTATAGTGTTACGTTGGTATCAAGAGTAAAACACGTTTACATGGGAGTACGTCTTTCTGCTATAATATTATTGCTCTATTTCATCATTTAACCATTGTTTTTGGTGAGTAAGTAATCAGTAGTCGCAGGCAGGAAATTAGCACATACATCAGGGAACTACAGGAATTGACAGACTTACCAGTATTAGACTGTGTGAAACTGGTCACTGCAGAAAAACAAAAACAAATATAGTATTTTTAAGCAGATCATCTATGGCTTGCAGGAAGTTGCTGAACTCAAGGTTAGGCTGAAGAATAAAATAAAAATATAGGCTTGATATGCATAATGTCAGGTTATATGCATGTAGAAAGCAGGTGTGCCGTAGCTTTTGACTTGTGAAAGTAAAAACAACCTCCTCATGCAACCTCTTAGGCATCACAGTTCTGATGCACACCTCTAGTTTTAAAAAAAAATTCCTTTCTTGCAAGCTGTTTATAAAAATTAATATTGTGCTTCCTATTCATATCTGTATATGTATCTGTTTCGAACACATTATCTGTTAATTCCAATTAAATGTACAGTATTTGTATACAGTTACATCTTTGCATGCATTGCCAGTGATAATGGTTTTTGCCNGTGTTGAGGATGCAGAAGATAGGGATAGGTGGAGAGTGATGATTCGCTGTGGAGACCCCTGAAGGGAAAAGCCAAAACAAGAAGAAGAAGAAGGAGGAGGTGTGTATATGCGTGTATAACTGCGGTTTCAACAGTCATTTGTTTCTATGATGGTGCTGTGAGTGTATAGTTTAACATGACAGATTTTTTGGTGTTATTGTTCTTCAATCCATTATTTAAAAAAGACTCACTGAGACATGGCCGGAGTTCAATGGAACTTTGTTCGCTACTGACATGATTTTCTACGTGGCAGGTGATGTTTTCATGGCTTTGTTCCAGCAGGAAAGTGCTGTTCCCGTCCTCTAGTTGAGAAACTAGGTTTAAATCAGAAGTCCTGTGGAAGCGGAGGTTGTCTCCATCAGCAGAACAGTACACTTTCCTGATCCCAGGGGACAAGCAGCTGTATGACACTTTCACTGAGGACACCTCAGCTGCAAATGATAAACACTTCAGGATGAATTATTACAGTGCTAAACACATTAGCAAACCAAAAACATAACAGGAAATGAGAAATGCATCAACTTTAACTCAAAACAGGAAAGCGAGGTCCTTTTGAACATCACATGTCCATTGCTGATTGGACATGGCATATGACTATCGCAAGAAAAAGAATTACAAAAAAAACTCCATCTGTCATCTAGTCGTAAGTAAAACATAAGTAAAACATGTAAAAGGTGTCAGTTATAGAACGAACTGCTATATTCTGTACATTTATCAAATAAGTTTTAAATGTTCCTGTGTGCTGTGTGATGTGATTAGAACTGGTGTGGTCCTACCTTCAATGTTCAGCTGGAGTCTATAATGTTTTTTAATATTTCCGACAGCATCATCGATGGCTAAAAGGTATTTTCCAGAGTCGTTCCTCTCTGCACTGCTTAGTATCATAGTTTTATTATCATTAACAAACTGCCATCTTGGGGAATTTGGTTTTGGTTGGTCAAGCTGGGTTTTTTTATAATTTAAAATGAATTGACTGGTAGATGTATTGCCACTCAGTATTAGGTAAAACACATCCGCCTCAACCATATGCAGGTGCAGTCGTTGTCCCAGAGCTACATAACACTGAGTAGTCTCTGTAAATCTACAGACAACAGGATCCTGAAACAGCAAACCTGCAGAAAAAAAGTCTCATTAAACCAGCACACTGAAACACAGCACTGAGCCACTTCCATGGCATTTTTACAGGAGAGCTGGATTCAGTACTCTGGTGCAGTTTTCAACGAAGAAATAAGCATGGAAATAAAATTGGTAAAATCAGTAAAAAGCAACCTAAAATGTGCTTCGTGTGTGTTTTCCAAATGTTTTTCAAATGTTTTCCAAATTCTTTAAAGGAGACTCAAATGTAAGCAAGTGGATAAAAACACATTCTTAGAGTTTACATACCATAAGGCATAAACTGCACCGAAACTGTAATAAATGAATAAACTGGCATTCAGAGGAAACCCACCTGTGGTACTTCCTATGATCATCCACAGGATCCCAAAGATGACCTGTATCCTCATTTCGTCCACAGAACAGTCCTCTTGCTCTCTCTCTCTACTAGCTAGAGATCTTGTTCTTGAGTGATGAGCAACTCCAATGGCAAAATAAAGCTCATTTCATATCAATAATATCATTGCACTGAGAATTACAGGAAGCACCATACTTTTTTATTTTTTTTTATAACCACTCCCTTCCTGTGTACGAAGTGACTGAGCAAAAGGAAAGAGAGTGACAGAATGCTAAAATTAGCATGTTCATCCAGTCCATTGAAGTTTTACTTTTTTCTTCATATAGTCAGACAATAAACAACTATCTGTTGCTAAGTGAAATGTGTTTCTTTATTAGTATAAGGCGTGTAAATCTGCATGGCCTTGCTCCCTTGACCTTGAACTGACTCATCACTTGTGCAATCAGCACTACTGTTGTTTGACCTGTAAGAGGAAACATTTCTCTCAGTCACACTTATGTGGCCAGTTGGGAGATAAACATCTCACTACAGCCAGGTCGTTTTGGTTTCATCATACGCACAGATGTTGGATCAAGATACAATCATGGTATCTGATGTCACGTTACCGAGTTAACCAGGGACAGGAATATAAGCTGGACCCCCCCCCCACACACACACACCTTCCCACCCTGCTATTCATGAGTCCTGACTGCCCCACCATACAACCCAGCTTATGCATATAAATAAATAAAATGCATACATTGCTACATTACATGTTGATTATGAGTATTTGAGTAGTCTCAGTGGAACACAGAAGGCAGTCTTACTTTAGACATCTGGCTTTTTTCTTGCTTTTCACCTCGCAAGCTCCAGTTAAACAACAGTTAGGACTGATCTGACCGTTTATTGGTGTCAAGTTCAAACCCACACACCAATTATTTTTCAGAATTTATTTCAGATTTTGGGACTTTACATTCATTTGTTTGTGTTCTATGTATTGTATTGTATCATGTGTGACAGCGTACGGACCTAAATCACTTTAAATTGATGTTTATTGAGTGCCCCCTAGTGGCCAGAACCCTGGGCACATGTACAGTAGGTCCGGTCAGTAATCTATCCCTGGTGTTATTGCTTTATAATACTGTTCAGCAACTCATATGTAAATATGCAGAGACTAAACATGAACGACTGTTCAATATAAACTGTAAGGTTAGGGTGTGGACTTGTGCTTCCTTTGTTGTAATTTAACAACAAAGAATAGTGCTGTAAAAGATGTGACTTAAGTGACTTAAATACTAGTGCTAATTAACATAAACGTGACTCAGGTGATGTGACTTGTGTGTCATGATGGTGTTCAGTGGCCGATGGGAGTCGTAAACTGGACTGAAAGAACACACACACACACACACACACACACACACACACACACACACACACACCCCTATATATACACACAACTGAGCATCCTCTAATCTCTTTGCAATTTTTTTGCAATTTTTTGCACATTACATTATGCTGCTACAATATTTATTATACTGTACATAGGCTGCTACTCTTATGTTTACACTATTTCAGCTACTTCCATTGTACTCTTGTACTCTTTGCACTATTTCTCACTGGATTCACTTTCAAATAGAACTGTGTACTGGTCGGCACTGCGCTTTTTTTAAATTAAACATGTTCATTCCTTTCCCTAATTAAATGGATATTATAGAGGATTTTACCAAAATGTTGATTGTTTTCGTGATATTTTCTTAATTAAACAATAAATAAATTATTTTCCAACAAACATTTGTGTAAAAGACTTCAGAGCTTGTTTACAGTCAAAAAAAAAAAGATTTAAATTCTAAATGATTTAAATTAAATGTCTTGTTTGTGATCTTTAGCTCTAACACATCCTCCAGGGGCATTTGCAGGTGCAGAAGTTGTCCCAGAGCTACGTAACTGAATTGTGCATTTTATGAGGATAAAACCTACCCATGGCAGCTTGTGTGAAAATCCACAGGATTCCAAAGATGACCTGTATTCTCATGTTGGTCAGAGAACAGTCCTCTCTCTGTACTTGCTAGAGAGACTCGCTGTACTTGGCCATGAGTGACGAGCAACTACATTAGCGAGATGAAGCTCCTTTTATAGCCCTAATAATGCTTTATTGAGATGTAGAGGAAGTTCCATAGTTATTTTTGTAGCTGCTTGCTAAGTTACTTGACAGAAAGAAAGAGATGTATAGAATGACCCAACTCCTGTGTAAGGCACTCATTTGTGAGAACTCATCACTTGTGCAGATAGCACAACTGTTGTTTCCTTGTCTTGTCTGAGAAACATACTTGCATGGCCTATGAATAACCAGGTCATTTTGGTGTCATTACAGTCACAGAATCTGGACTGTGGTATAGGACCATGGTGTCTAATATAATATCACTGTTTAATGTCATATCTATACCAGACAGAAAATTGATACTGTATGAGGTAACCAGGGACAGACTAGTTAATCCTGGTCCTCTTCTTCTCCATTAAAGCATGATTTTGTATCTGTGTTGTTACGGAGAGCAGGGATTTATGGGTAAGTGTAGAGCATAGAGGAGCATTGAAGGACTAACATGCTGTACTATGAGAAGTGAACTAGAATGTTGTACATTAATAAGCCTTCTGTGTGTTGGGTTGCATGCCAAAAGGCATGGTGAGGAGACATGACCCTTTGTTATTAAGGAATTTAAAGTAATACTGTTCCAACAATATAATTTGCCCTCATAGCATATAGTACTTTCCATCTTCTAAAGACAGAGAACGGGCTCCTTCAACCCTTTACGGATGTGTAGTCTGTTAAAAATCTCATAGATAATAAATCAAGACAGAAACTGATGAAAACTGCTTTGTAAAATATCGTTTTAGACCTACTGACACTACGTTTCTTAGGCTGTTGTCTTTAATAAAATGTCTCCGCTATGATAAAACTCACATTGGACGGCTATAAATTAACAGCACAAGTGAGTAGTTCAGGTTTTTCCCCTGTATTTCAGGTTAGCATGACACATGGTGATATGCTCACATAGTATAATTGACTTATTTACACAAATCTACAGTCATGAAATTGTGGCATCTTTATACTGGCTCTAGCTGTCATTACAATAGACAGTTTAATCCATGATCACACATACATGTATTGCAAATGAATTTGTGAGAGTGAGTGACACCTTAACTTGCTAATCATAAATCAGCCTTAACTCTATACATACGGGTTTAGCAGTAGAAACACTTAGATTAGCCAATCAATTGTGTGTAAGGAAGAAACACTGACACAGGATGACAGCATATTTGTTCTTTATTGCTTTATAATATTTTTTTATATTCTTTGTACTTGCCCCTGTATGTGGAAAGCTTTATAGATGCTGATTTCTGGACTGTGTCTGGATTTCACACATGGATCCTCTAAATACTGCCAAGTCTCCAGTGCCACAAAACTCATCACATAATGTCTTGAGAGGACTGATTTAATAACAGAAGTGAATAATGAACTTCATCATTATTAAGAGGCATCCATAAATAAGAATTGGATCAGGAAACAAAAAACAACAACTCAGAACAGACATTTTTCAACCTCCACACACTTAAACTTAGATTTACATTTATGAAAGAGTCTACAAAAATAATTTCTACAAAAGCATAAATGTAACAGCAGCATTTAAGCATTGCAGTATTTTAGAATATTAAAAAATAAAGCTCAAGAGAAACAACTCTAAAAAGTAGCACTTGGTTCATCAAGGAATCTGCAGGAATCATGAGGCTTGTGAAAAGAAGATGTGGATTGAGGAATTAAATTGGTTTTCTCTGTTACCCATCTGTTATTGATGGTTATACATTTCTGGTGGTTCAGGGTGGACGGGTTGCTGGCATGGAGGAGAGCAATCGTGGACTGCTTCTGCTGTTCCTAATCCAGGTTTACAGAGCTTCCTGATAAGGGGAAGGAAATGTCACTCAGGTGATCACTACATTTACAACACCATGAAAGCTTTAGACCTGACATTTTCTAGCTGCTCATGTTCGTCTCTCTTTACTTTTTGACATATATATACTTGAATATGGACTCTGGTAATGTGCACATTTTCCATGACAGTAAGTATTAAAGGCTTACTCGCAGTTATCTTCTGTTTCCTGTACATTCTGGTGTAGATATAAAACGCTCCCACGAACAGTGACAGAAGGATGATGACTTCACAGATCCACACAGAGACAAACACCATGAAACCTGAGAGAGAGAGAGAGAGAGAGAGAGAGAGAGAGAGAGAGAGAGAGAGAGAGAGTGTCTATGTTTGTGTTTTGTTACCCTGCCACAAGTTCACGTTGGTATCCTTATTTAGTACCCTAAATTAAAGCACCGTTACTCTGATCAGCCAGTTACTAAAGTTTCTGTAAATGCATCATGCAGTGCCACATGATCATGTTAATGAATATGTGTATTTCTTTGTCCCGCACACTTCATACGTTCGCTCTCGCTCTTGCCCACATGAAAGTAAAAAGTGTCCCTCAGGACACCAGTCCCAGTGTGCATCTCTTGTCTCAACCAAATGCAGGCTGAATATTCATCCTACTATGAACAATGAATTGTGGAAAATGTTTTTAGGCCACAAGCCTCAATAAACCATATCTGCATTTACAACTTTTTGTGTATAATTATTAAAACTCTAACTCAATTTTCATTTGTTACTATTAGGAAAATTTCTGTTTCTGTTTCTATTTTTGTTTCTTTTAGCTTCTTCAAATCATTGATTAAAAACAGAAAGAATTACCGGGACATGGGTGGAGTTCAATGGTCTTACACTCACGGCTGACATGGTTTTCTACATGGCAGATGATGATTCCATGATAGTTTTGATCCAGCACCAAGGTGCTGTTTGCATCCTCCTGCTGAGTCATTGTGTTTAAATCAGCAGTCCATTTGAAGCGGAGGTTGTCTCCATCAGCAGAACAGTGTGCTTTAGTGACATGAAAAGACGAACAGCTGTACCACACTTTCACTGAGGACACCATGGCTGCAGATTAGAGATAAACACCCCAAGTGGAATTACTACGGTGGCCCGTAAGCATTAAACACTTTAACAAACCAAAAATGCAACCGCAAATCAGAAAATGCAACAGCAGAACCAAAAACGTAACAGCAAAAAAGAAAAAAGTTCAGATCTCAGAAAAGGAAGTCCTTACTGAACACCACATGCTTGGTGATGACTGAACATGGTGTGTGACTATCAGAATGGAAAAGAATCACACCTTTTCGGTCTGTTATTTAGTTAGCCTAGTGAAAATGATTTAATGACAAGTTACTTATATTACAGTGAGGAGAAATTCTTTCTTCTGAATAACCAGTCATACATCCCTGAAAAGCTTCTTTCCTGATGTATGTGTGGATTTATGTTTTTAAATTTATTTGCCCAAATCAACATACATTTAAAAAAAATCCAATAAAAAATGTTTATAAGAATACCAACAATCAAGTGAAGATTAATTTTGATATCTGGGTTTTTTTGTTTATTTGTCTTTTTTTTATATAAAAGTATTCAATTGTAGTATCTTGCCTTGAAAGGGCTTTGCAAAGATATAAAATGTTTGGCCTTTTTTTGTAGTAGTAGTAGTAGTAGTAGAATTTGTAAAAGTGTTCTCCATTACTTTGATGAACATTGGCATAGATGTCCTACTATACAAGTAACACTTCTAAAATGTGTTAGAGTATAGAATGAAAGGTCATATTTTGTACATTTATCAACTAACTTGTAAATGTTGCAGTGTGATGTGATGAGAGGTTGTGCGGTCCTACCTTCAGTGTTTAGCTGGAGAGTATAATCGCCTTTAGGATTCCCTTTTGCATCAAACGTGCTTAAAGTGTATATTCCAGAGTCGCTCCTCTCTGCACTGGTTAGTATCATAGTTTTATTATCAATAACAAACTGCCATCTTGAGAGTTTTGGTTTTGTTGAGTCACTTTGTTTTTTTCTATATCTTAAAATGAACTGAGTGGCAGATGTCTTGTTTGTGAACTTTAGCACTAACCCATCCTCCCCGGGCATTGGCAGGTGCAGTTGTTGTCCCGGAGCTACATAACACTGATTACTCTCAGTAAATCTACAGACAACAGGATCCTGAAACAGCAAACCTGCAGGGGAAGGAATCACAAGATCACTGTCTCATTATTCTGACACACTGAACCACACCTCTGATCCACTTATATATGACACTGTTTTGTTACAGGAGATCTGGAGTCAGTACTCTGGTACAGTTTTCAGTAAAGAACTGAACATGGAAAAAAGTGTACATATTTGATAATAATCACAAAGAAGAAACTTAAAATTTGTGTACATTTATCTTCTCCAAATTTACCTTTTTTGCTTAAAAAAAGGCATTAAAAATGTATAACAGCACAAGTGTTTTTCTGATTAAACAATTAATAGATTGATAATTGATGTTTCAGAAAATGGTTTTGTAAGTCTTTATCTGAAGGTTGTGTTCACAGTGAAATGAACATTTTAATTCTGACTTCATTGACTAAGTGGCTCAAGAGATATATGCCAAATCTAGTGACAAGTTCACCAAGTTGGCTCCACTGCTGTACAGCTTCACAGCTTTCACTTTTTGGAAATGTGTCATCCCATAAAATGAAATAGAAATGATGACTGCTTCTGCCTCTGGCTCTGCCTGTCTTTCAGTTTAGGCCTATAGGTCAGTGCAGTTAGGTAGTTTTTTTTTTTAATAAAATCAGCTGGAAAATTGCTTGTTTGTGTTCTCACAGCATTTCTCAGCTGTTACAGATCCCGGTCTGTGTTTGGTTACCCTTGCTCAAATTGGTATCATGAATAAAACACATTCACTTGGGAGTACTTAGTGTCTGCTATAATATTACGGCTCTGTTTAATTTTTTAAAAGCACTGCCATTTTTTATGTGTTTTGCTAAATACATTAGCTAAATACATTAGGTCTCAGGGAGAAAATTAGTACATATAAACACAAAGACAAAAACGAAATTAAGGAACTGAGAGACTCTAACTGAGAGACCATCATTAGACAGTGTGGAACTGACTACTGCAGTAGTAGGTTGTGAAGAATAAAATAAAATATACAGTATATATAATGTATAGATAACTTTCTTCTTACAGAAAGTCATCTTTGGTCATGGCACAGCAAACTAACTATTTATGTATTTACACAATACTATAACTATAATTTCTACAAATTCAAGAACACACAAAAAGATGAAGTAATAGCTCTATTTTATTACTTGTAAATATTGCCAAGAAGAGCATTTAAAATGAAGTGGCGTGGCATCGCAGGACTTTGAAATGTAGTGGGTCAAATGCCAGCCTGGCCCTGCTGTTTCAGTGGCCTTGTTCACTGATTATACTCTTAGTCTCTTTCTAGTCTTGTTTGTGTTCTCACACCATTTCTGAGCTCTTACACATCCCGGTCTGTGTTTTATTTCCCTGCCATCACTTCAATTTCTTATCAGGAGTAAAACCCATTTATATGGGAGTATTTAGTGTATGCTATAATATTATTGCTGCATTTAATTATTTTAGAAGCAGTGCCATGTTGTTATGTTTTATTCAGTAGGACATCAGCAGGAACTTTGCCATTGGAAAACTGTGCAATAGTTGATGCTGAAGTTGTAGATTCTGAAAAATAAATTCTGAAAAATAAAACTATGCTTAATATTTTATTTTCAGGTACTGCATAATGTCCTGTGTTTTGAACACAGAACCATTTTATAATTAAGTGCGTCCTGGCTTTTGACGTTCTGTATTTTTTTATTTTATTTGTTGGTAAATCTGGTTTTCTTTCCCTTCTTCAAAGACATACTGTATATGAGAAATGTCCTTGAATTGCAATGCATACATATACAGATACAAACACTGTTAATATTGTTTTATTTGACTTTTTTTTAGAAGGCTTGCCAGAAAGGTTCAACAGGACATCAGGTTGAGACTAGAGGAGTGAATCTGGACTGGACTAAACCACAGGACACAAGAAAGTTTGCAAGATTTACTTTCATGCAGGCACAAGCAAGACGTCTGATATGAAGTTTGCAGGACAAAACAAAGACGCTGCGTGATGCATTTATAATTCATTCATGTATCTTTAGGAACTGCCTATTTAGGGTCAGGATGTTTTAAATTAGTTTATTCAATGTTTATATTTTGGGAAATAGAGCCGACTCAATTCAGTGGAAATGATCACAGGCGGATACAAACAAAATTATTAATTGTGCAAGCAGGATTTTTTTTTTTTAAGTACTTCATTGTGTTTTATTCAGTAGGACATTAGCACATACAGACATATAAAAATGCAGGAACTGAGAACTTTACCATCAGCAGAAACTTTGCGAAACTGTAAAGTAGTTGATACTAAAGTTGTAGGTTCTGAAAAATAAAAAAATATATAAATATAACTATATGCTTAATATTTTATTTTCAGGTACTGCACAATGTCCTGCGTTTTGAACGATCTCGTTGCTTATATTGGGCAATAGAGCTGACTCAATTCATTGGAAATGATCACAGGCGGATACAAACAAAATTATTAACTGTGCAAGCAGGATTTTAAGTACTGCATACTCTATTTGCATCTGTAGTTGAGACAAATTATGAAATTGAGAGATATAGCTGAGGTTGAGGAACTATCAGAGCCAGAATTTACACACTGCTGCCATGTGTTCAGTGACTGAGCTTAACTTTCATTCATTCCTTCATTCATTAAATCATTCATTCTCAGTCATTTTACCAGGTATTTGGCTGTTTTTTCTCTTTATTCACAAATTGCTGCATTGCATTTTGTTCGTCTAATCATTATTTAAAAAAGACAGACTCACCAGGACATGGGTGGAGTTCAATAGTATTGGAGTTATAGCTGACATGATTTTCTACACGGCAGGTGACCTTTCCCTGCTGATCTTTATTCAGTATCAGAGTGCTGTTCCCGTTCTCCAGTTGAGTTGTGCTTAAAGCAGAAGGCCAGCTGAAGCGGAGGTTGTCTCCATCCGCAGAACAGTTCACTTTAATGACTCCAGACAACAAGCAGCTGTACGACAATTTCACTGAGGACACCTCAGCTGCAGATTAGAGATAAACTAATTTACTATGGGTGCCTGTAAGTACTAAACACATTATCAAACCAAAACTGCATTCATGAAAGATGACCTACATTCATGAAATTTTACATGTTCATTCCTTTCCTTAATTAAAAGCATATTATAGAGGATTTTCCCAAAATGTTGATTATTTTTAGGATTATGATAGATTTTTAAAAATGGCATAAAATATTTTTTAACAAAGCATGGCATTTTCTTGATTAAACAAGAAATAAATTATTTAACAAATAAACATTAACAAGTCTTAAACAAACATTTCTGTAAAAGACTTTCTCTCAAGAGCTTCTTCACAGTCAAATAAAGACTTAATTTGTAACATCAAAAGCCTCTTTTTTTTTTTTTTTAAAGTACGCACATTTCAGCATAGTTTATAAGATGAAGCCTCACTTGCATATGTAACCTATTTTCAGCCCTTCCCAGAAACCTCTGGTAAAGTACCAATGGGTGAACATCTATATCTTCCTACAAGGAAATCTCTGGGTCCCCAGCTTGTGATGGTGAAATGTGCTGGATGTGCAGTTAGCTTAGCAGCATAACCCTCTTTATTAATACAGCACAAATAAACTATAAATCCACCCCCCATCAGTTATGTTTATTCTTCTATTCCCAATTATGCTGAATACTTTACCCACTATAAGAAAAAAACCCTGAAAAATAAACACACAACCCATTATTCAACACCAAAACAACCTTCAAGTTTCAGTAGTAATTCTCAGCTCCTATATACAATGCAGGACTGGAGAGGAAAAGTTCAAACCACAATCAGGTGTGAGTATGTCTGGAAATGTTCACAGTTTAACCTCAGTGCTTAACTTGGAAATACTGAGGAGAAAAAATCAACCAGACTCTCATGTGAAATACTTCTTAACCTGTTCCAGCGCTGGTGACCCCATTGGGGCCGATATGACCTGTAAATCCTTGGAAATACGGCAACAAAATTATCAAGCATTCACTTAGTCCCGTACTCCAATATGTAGTCACTGGTGGAACTCTGAAAAGAAACCTGCTTTGGCTCTTCTCTCTCTGTGTGTCCGTAGACCCAACAGCTGACGAGCATGAAAATGGCATCTGGAGCAGCAATTGTACACGGCTCAGCACTTTACTCTGCGTTTGCCTTTTTTCCCCTTCATGTCACTTTCCTGTTTTCAGAATATGGTACGCACTATGGCTGGGTTAACGGCTCTAAACTTTGTGGGTCAGTACTTATGTAGTTAATCTCCACTAAAGTTTATCAAAGCGTGATAAAATGTGTCCAACATGGCGTCTCCTTTTTTTTCCATCTTCCCGCGCTCTCCTTTCTCTTTCTTCCAAAACTTTGATTTGTCATAAGACCTGTCAATCAGCTCCTTATTGAACACTCCCCCATGGAAACCCAATCAGCTCCTTATTGAACACTCCCCCATGGGAAACCCAATCAGCTCCTTATTGAACACTCCCCCATGGGAAACCCAATCAGGTCCTTATTGAACACTCCCCCATGGGAAACCCAATCAGGTCCTTATTGAACACTCCCCCATGGGAAACCCAATCAGCATCTTATTGAACACTCCCCCATGGGAAACCCAATCAGCTCCTTATTGAACACTCCCCCATGGGAAACCCAATCAGCTCCNCTCCTTTTTTCGTGCATGTCCAATAGCGTATATTAATAAACCTATTAAATATTAATTACAATATTTTAAACAATAACAATTTTACAAAAAGGACACAATAATATTCATTCTCATTTATATGAAACTACAAAAACATTTATTAGAAAAAACTTGCCATATTCACTTTCCACAGGACCCTACACATAAATAAGAGAGACTGTAGAATTGTTACGTCCCGTAATATTGTGGGAGGTTTGTCTTTTGCTCTCTGCCTTGTTTTGACTGTTACCACTTTTGGATCCTGTGATTGGACATCCGACCTGTCGATCTTCCCTGTCAACGTGATGACGACACCCATCTCTGAACCAATCAGGCACCCTCAGTCTACTATAAGGAAATGACGCAAGACGAGAGAGCNTCAGTAGGTGGCAGCAATGCAACTTTTTAGGATGCCGGCTGCCTTAAAACCCCAAAGAAGAAGAAGAAGAAGAAGAGCGCGTTTTTTCTTTTGTTGATATCTCTCGCTTGTTAGTAACGCTGTCCATCCTTTTCGAGTTTCTGTTGCAGTTATGATTTGTTAGTTGATCTTGATTTATTTCTGATCGCTTCCCTTTACTCTACATGTTGTATTTGCTCGCCTTGATTCATTACTCCACACATCTCATCCCCTTTAGTAACAGACAGCCTCCCCGATTCTCAAAACATCTTTCATTTCTTCTTTGTGTTGACTTCCTACATCCCTAGACGCTAATGTTAACAACAGCAACAGCCAAATAGGAAGTCGTAACAAGAATGAAAGGAGATATTTTATATATTTATGAAATAACTTGTAAATGTTGCTGTGTGATGTGATGAGAGGTTGTGTGGTCCTACCTTCAGTGTTTATCTGGAAAGCATAAACGCCTTTGATAGTCCCGTTTGCGTCAAACGTGAGTAAAATGTATGTTCCAGAGTCGCTCCTCTCTGCACTGGTTAGTATCATAGTTTTATTATCATCAACAAACTGCCATCCTGGTTTTGTTAAGTTACTTTGGTTTTTTCTATATCTTAAAATGAACTGAGTGGCAGACGTGTTGTCTGTGGTCGTCATCACTAACCCATCCTGCAGGGGCATTAGCAGGTGCAGTTGTTGTCCCAGAGCTACATAACACTGATTACTCTCATTAAATCTACAGACAGCAGGATCCTGAGACAGCAAACCTGCAGGGGAACAAAAAATCAGGAACATTCTTAAAATTTTACACACTGATATTATTACACACCTCTTTATCCTCTAATAAATGACACTCCATTATTACAGGAGAGCTGCACATATTTGGAGAAAATCACTCAAGGATCCTAAAGTGTGTGTGTGTGTGTGTGTGTGTGTGTGTGCGCGCACGCCAAATAAGTAAATAATCAATTGGTTTTATTTGGAAAAATGGCAGCCCAGGTGATTAAATGATAAATAAATAAATCTAACTACCTGTTGTGTAACTCTTGTGAAGATTGTGTTCACAATGAAATGAGTGTTTTTTCCCCCATCATCCAAAAGACACTTTTTAATTGTATACAAAGTATGCAAAGTGACTCATTTGAAATAAATGAAGCATACAATTGCATAAATAATGCACATGAAAAAATCTTATAAAAAAATACATATTGTATTTAAGTATTGTGATATGATTTTTATCAGATCGCCCATCTCAAACTCATCCACCAATTGTCTTTAACAAGTTCCTCCACCACACTTAATACGACTTTATGGTTATTCATGTTGCTTTTTTTTCAGCTGTTTATCTAGCTCCAGTTATAAACAGTCAGGACCTAACTGACCGCTTACTGGTTAAAACTTCAGACCCACATTTTTATTAAAGCAGTTATAAGTCTGAAGCTGTCATTATTTATAGGAATACTTGTTTTTGAGTTACTGAGGTTTGGGTTAAGCAAATCGGGAGATGTCTAAAAATAATGTCATATTAACGCCTATGTTGGCTAATGAGAGAACGTCTTTTAATATAGTATTTAAAAATAAAATCCTATTCGCATATAGGATCTTTCCTTAAATAATATTTTTATTAACTCAGGTTTTTGCACTTTTAAAGTATATATTAGACCATTTAGTGCCAGTGGAAGTCCTGTTTTTTCTTAGGTTTTATGGGTTTTTTTCTAAAGCATCATTTGATTGATGAAGGCATTCACAAAAAAAACAAAAAAAAAACAAAACCTAAACAAAACATATTTTGTACTTTTGAAGTGCAGGAAGTGTTCATTAAAAGACAACCCATTTACTGACATCTGATCTCACTTGTTTAAGTTTCATTTGTCTTTCCGTAAAGCATAAACTGTATATACAAATAAATAAATTGTGCATTTTGAGAGGATAAAACCTACCCATGGCAGCTTGTGTGAAAATCCACAGGATTCCAATGATGACCTGTATTCTCATTTTGTCCAGAGAACAGTCCTCTCCCTGTACTTTCTAGAGATCTCGGTCGTGAGTGATGAGCAAATACAATAGTAAAATGAAGCTCCTTTTACAGCACTAATAATGCTTTACTGAGAAGTAGAGGAAGTTCCGTAGTTATTGTAAAAGCCAGCCACTTCCTGTATTCTAACTTAGTGGACAGAAAGAAAGAGAAGGACAGAATGCAGCAAAGAGCATTTCCTGTAGTTACAGTAGATATGTGGCTGTGTGTTTGTCCATTGAAGAAAAATCTTCCTAGTTTATCCATAGAGTTCATCAATAAACAGTTCTCTGGTGCTGTGTGAAATATGTTACTTTATTGCACAAGTGACGTCAGCACCACTGTGGTTTGGTTGTCTATTCTGAGGAAATATTTTTCTCACTCATATTTTTATGATCTATAAACATCTCACAACAGTCAGGTCGTTTTGGGTTCATTACAGTCACAGAAGCTGGACCATGGTATCTGATGTCATATCACTACGTCTGTACAAGATAGGAAATTGATACGATTTTGTTTCTTGCTTTTTACCTTCGAAAATTCATCTACCAATTGTCTTTATCAAGTTCCAGCACTTGATTGGGGTTAAACATAAGTGACAAAAAAACTTGGTAATAGCTATAAGAACTCAACAATAAACATAATTACTTTGATAAAGATGGGCTGTGATTTTTTTCCTGCTATAACTGAATACAAATATCACAGACCCCCTGGCTATGCTTCATGGACCCCACTTTGAGAACCACAGGGCATTCAGGAGATGTCTAAAAACAATGTCATAATAACTTCTATGTTATTCCTTAGAGGACGTCTTTTAACATTAAACTAGAAGTTTTAAAGGACGACTTATGGATGTGTCGGTGCTCAGTGGTTGCTCTTCGTCAGGTCAACTTCATTCCTGCTACTATATGCACTACATACAGACCATAGAGTACAGTGTTTTAATTTTAAAATGATTTAATTCTTGGAAATTAGAAATCAAATGTTACATGATTAAGAGAACAAACGAGTGTTTAGGTATGTTGGAATGTAGACTGACACTGGAAATTATCGAGGTAAGCGGCTGTGGTTGTCTTTGGTATCTGTGGGTGTGGGTGGAATTAGTCAAGAGTGTCTGTGGAAATGTAGTCAGGATTAGTCAATAATATCTGCGGGAGTGGGTGGGATTAGTCAAGAGAGAGAGAGAGAGAGAGAAACATACCTGTTTTGTATTCACTAGAGGGCAGTAGTTAGGTGTACATTCAAACATACACCCTCTCTTCACTGTTCAATTTCAGCTCAAAATTCACCTTCATATGGTATGATATAAATTCAAAGTAGTTACATTCAGATTTTTCATTTAAAGCCAAAATTAGTCAAAAATTTGTCAAAATTAATCCAAAGTCATTAAAAATGGCATCCAATGACTGTAAAATTGGTACAAAGCAAATATCAGGGTCACTACTAGTGTTACTGCAAAAGTACTCTGCAACTTCAAGTAGAGCCGTAAGGCCAGAAGAGAAAGAGATGTAGTGAGGATATGGTTAACACGCATGTATAATATAGAACACACTGAATAATAACCTTAACTGGCATTAAGAGTCAGGCTTATATGAGTTCTTGTATTTTTATCTTCTGAAAATACATTTAGATACAACTTATTTCTGTGTAATGAATGGTAGTGAAACAACAGTTTTACTGATTAGCAAATTGCACTTAACCCCAGTCCCAGTGTGTTTTTCATTAATGGGCTATACCATACAGCATATTATTCAGAAACTGCTATGAATTATTCAGTAGCAACAGTTAAACTAATACGAAAGATTTGTATTTACAAGGCAGAGAAATCTCAGGTGGCACATGCTGACAAGTCCTGGAATTTTAAGGGGTTAAAGAGTTTTTTTTTTTATTCAGTCAGAACTACCTTTATAAGGATACAAAGTAAAATATTCGAGCATAAGAGGCCCTGCCATTAGCAATCACAGATTAGTGAGCTATAATAATAATAATAATAATAATATTGTAATATCATGAATGTGTAGGTATAGGTGTTCCTAAAAAAGGGCTCAGTGAGTATACATATATGGCAATAAATGTTAAATAATTAGAATAAAAAAATACAATTTGTAAAAAAAACTTTTTAATAAGTTTTTAAAAAAAAGTAAAAATATTTTTAAAGTCCATGATTCATTTTTTTAAAGCTTTTAAAACATTTAAAAAAAGACACAATGAAGCCAGAGATTTACATGCCACTGAAATGCCAATGAAAGTTTTAGACATAATAAGCTGAAAATCCATTTACAGCTGAACAATATTAGACATTTTGTTCATTTGTTTGACCCCTGGAACATTTTTTTAAATGGTAGAAAACAACCTCCTAAAATAACTGACACTTCTTATGTACAGCACTTTTTAAACAGAAAAGCAGAAATGTTGGTTTTGAAATGGAGCCACACAAAGACCAGTGTGTGAGCTGCCCAGGAAACCACAGCTGTGTCTCACGTTCAGCACTTAAAACTGCAAAAACAAACTTCCTGTTTATTTTCTCTTCATCAATTTAAACAATACTGATTTTAAAAAAAAAGCCCCAAAAGCCTTACTTATGATTAAGGATCATCCTGACGGCACACGAGTTCACAGGTAGGAAAGGAAAACAACACAAAACAAAATCTTTTTTTTTTTTTTTTTTTTTTTTTGGCAATTGCATTTGCAAGTGCAATTCTAAACATATTTACTCATTTCAAATATGAGATGATATATACTTTTGGCAGATATTTCTGCTTATTTCAAGCACTTACTTCTAAACATTAAAGATTTGTTAAAATATTTTTTGCAGTGTTGTGACAGCAGAATCAATGATGAATGTGAACGTTAATATTTTTTCATTAAAGTAACTAAGCTAACTAACTAACTCTGAACTCAGGACTATACATCGTTTCATGGCAAACAAAACTTAGTTATTTCATTCTAGTAGAATGGACTTAAAATGGCAACTGAAGCATTACATTTAAATAGAAAAAAATTCATTCCTCTATAGTAACCACTGTATGGTGGTCAATGTTGAGGTGGAGTCTATTCCAGCCCATGCACGCACACACACACACACACACATACACACACTAGGGGTAAATTAGCATAGCCAGTCTACCTACTGGCATGTTTTTGGGAGGTCGGAGGAAACCCACATGGATGGAGGGAGAACACGCAAAACTCCACACAAACAGTATATGAGCTCAAGACAGCAACACTAACCACTGTACCACTGTGCAGCCTGAAAAGATTCCATAATTGCATAATCAGCTACTGAAATAGTTTCCCTGTCTGTAAGTTTTCTTTTGGGTAAGAGAATGTCACCAACAGCTACTTCCTCTCCCAGAATGATCTTGCAACAAAGCAACAGATAAAATATTTAATAAATAAAATTAAACTGTATTGGTGATACATGCTGAGACAGGCTGAGATTGTGTCCTTCACTGACCCTGCTGGACCTGTGAGTACACACACTCATCTTGAACTTTGGGCATGTCACTCTTTTTTGGGGCAGGAGTGTTAAACACCAGTTCGCCATACTGCACCTCGTCCTCTTTCTTCTTCTGATTCCTCTTGCTGGGACTAGCGACCCCTGTGGCGAACTCCACATCCTTGTTCTGAGCCTGGGCTGGATCACAAGACAACACCACACAGAGAAATCAGTGATCTCAATTTTGCTTTTAAATGTATTTATGTACATAGCATTAAGCAGGCTTTTTTCTTATAAAAAAAGTAGAAACCGTAACTGTTTCTAAATGACTCGTATATACACTCACCATCCACTTAGTTAGGAACACCTGTACACCTGCTAATTTATGCAATTATCTAATCAAGCGGCAGCAGTGCAATGCATACTGGTAAAGAGCTTCAGTTAATGTTCAAATCAAACATCAGAAGGATATCATTTCAGTGACTTTGCATGGTTGTCGGTGCCAGATGTGATGGTTTGAGTATTTTAAGAAATGCTGATCTCCTGGGATTTTCACATATAAGAGTCTCTGGAGTTTACAGAGAATGGTGTGGAAAAAAAAATATCCAGTGCACAGTAAATCTGTGGGTGGAAATGATTTGTTGAATCAAAAAGTCAGAGGACAATGGCCAGATTTGTTTGAGCTGACATGAAAGCTGCGATAACTAAATTAACCATTTTTACAACCCGGGTCAGCAGAAAAACGTGTCCGACTGCACAACACATTGTGCACTGTGAAACTGCGCAAGGCAGATGCTCTACAACAGAAGAAGACCACATCAGGTTCCAATCATGTCACCCAAGAACAGGAATCTAAGGCCACAGTGGAGGTTCACTTGGTGACTTAAAAGATTTATGTGGTTATCTCATTTTCAACCAGAAAGGCAGACTGAACCTTACAATACTCAGGTTACAAATAAAGGGTGATATATATGCAAGTTCTTTACTATTGTCATTATTATTATTTTCTCTGGGCTAATATACAACATTGCTAATATTCTCCTGTTGTCACAAGACAAATGTGAACAAGTAGAGAGTTATTAGGCTCCTTTTAAACCCCCATCTCAAGCATCATGTTATTAAGTAATTAGATGGCATTTATATTGGTTGAGTTTATATAGGCAGGGACTGTGGAAGCCCATGATCCTCCTATCCAAATTTTGCTCAAGTTTTCAAGCTTAATGAAAATTTTTTTTGGCCAAGGTATAGCTGAGGTAGGTCAAGCATTTAAGGTAAAAGACCCTGAGTTTGAGCTAAAATTGGTGTAGAATTGAGTTCAAAATGGGCAACATTTCAAACTGATCCACACTGCTGCGACTGAACGCACATGTAATTAGGTACTTAATTACTTACAAGTAATGCCATGGTTACTTTAGCTAACTTTAAGGGTGTAATGGTATGATGGATATTGTATTATACCTCCATACTGGTATATTATCCCAATCCTACTTGTGTAGTAAAGCGTATTGAATCTGTGAAAGGTGTTTGGATTAATCTAATGCATATATTATTAAAGTGTGTTAAAGTCTTATACATACCGGGTCTTGTCTCTGTCTTGTTTTTGGGCAAATGGGTGACCTGCGCGTACACAAGCTCCGTGCCATCCTGAGAAGGGGCTGTCAACAAAACAGACCCACACATCGATTAACCTCCATACAGCTACAGAAAATGGTAAAGGATTGAGAAATACATTCACCGCCCACTTTATTAGAAACAGCTGTACACCTGCCATACGATTGGCAATTATACAGGTAGCCAATCATTTGGCAACAGCACAGTTCATAGGACCATGCAGATACAGGTCAAGAGCTTCAGTTAAAGTTCACATCAAAACATAAAAATGTGATCTTAGAGACCTGATGGACCGATTTAAATGTCAGAACTTGCCTATTTCCGAAAATGTGTTCTCAAAAACATGACTTTGATCACAGCATGTTTGTTAGTGCCAGACGAGTTGGTTAGCATATTTCAGACCATTTTGTGTCAACTCTAGAGATTGTAGTGTGTGAAAATCCCAGATCAGCAGCTTTTGAAATATTCAAACTGACACCAACAACCATGCCATGGTCACTGAGATCACAATTTTTTTCCCCCCATTCTGATGTCAGTTCATTTCTGCAAAATTAACTGAAACTGTATCTGGATGATTCTATGCATTGTTCTGCATCCACGTGATTGGCTGATTGGATAGCGACATGAATGTGGCCAGCGAGGGTACATCATATCATTAACCTTCTCGCAGCTAGAAACTTAAGTCCTGTAAAATAAATAGATTAATTAAATAAATAAAGTGCAACCTTCTGACCTTCTTTGTTCCTTAGGCCTTGTCTCTTCTTGTATATGAAGAATGCGAAAACAGATAGTACAATAAGAATCACACAGACTATGCTCAGGATAATCAGAATGAAATCTACAAGAAGAAGATTGAGAAACAAAAACATTTCTTAAGTCAGAATAATATACCTAATATCATGGCTTTTTCAGTACACAGTATGGGAGAAAATATAAGGTGCAATATCATATAACACTGTAGTGGCTGCCTAAAGATTCATTTATTCACTTTTCCAAGGAAAGTACTGGAATATTGTTAAGAAAATCGCTCTTGGCCTTTTTGTCATTGTGTAGAACTCGCACCTTGTAGAAGATTTTGAATAACTCGCTGCATTTGAAAACAACCTAATAATCATACGTAGAGAACATGTTCCCATGCTTAGTTGTATCCCTTTCTGAGTATGTTACACAAATGCACTTTTTTTGCCAATCTTTCAGAAATATAAAATACCTGCTGCAGGTTAAGGAAGGAATAAAAGATGTTAGGGGTCATAAATAAATTACTAGAAGTTTGAGTTAGAATAAGATTTTAAGGGTTAGGGTTAATTGGGGGGTTTGCTTGCATCACATCACATCACATCACACGCAAATGTGTGTATAGAGTATTTCTTTCTCAGAAAGCATGAGTAGTCACATTAATGATGATGCTTCATTGTTGTTGTTACTGTTGCTTAATTTATTACTTAAAGGTAAAAGACAGACTCACCAGGACATGATTTGAGTTCAATGGTATTGCTGTCCTGGCTGATGTCATTTTTAACATGACAGGTGACATTGCCAGTACGTGTTTTGTCCAGTACGAGTGTGCTGTTCCCATTCTCCAACCGAACGGCTAATTCAGAAGGCCAGCTGAAGCGGAGGTTGTCTCCATCAGCAGAACAGTGCACTTTCCTGACTTCAGGGAACAAGCAGTTGTACGATAATTTCACTGAGGACACCTTAGCTGCAGATTACAGATGATAGAAATAAAATAATTGTTATTAAAAAAACCTTGCTTCCTGATTTCCTCACTCCTGCTTCCTTCCTGTCATTGCTCCTCATTATGCATGCATTAATACTGCGGGTTCCCTGGTTATATGTTCCAATTGGTTCAGTAGCCTGTATGTTTGACTGGAACCTTGAATATGGATATGCACAAATTAGCTTAACTTGACATCTGGATAAATTTCTACACAGCTGAAGGAAGGATTTTAAATTAAACACATTGTTCATGAGGTTCAAAAAAATGGAAATAGATTAGCCATAATGACTAATGGCTACCATCCCATTATGGCTAATTCATGTAAGGAATAGAACACTTGGGGGCATGCTGTTATAAGAAAATAATCAACTACGGGGTGGTGACTGTTACCACCTCAAAGTTTTTTTTTTTCACTTTTTATCTATTTATAGTCACATTTAATGAGTTGCAACATCAGCAAAACAACTTGGCTCCTGTTATCCTGTTCCTGTTATCTATAAACAGTTGTTCCCTCACCAAGCTTTTTTCACTCTCACCAACCTTTTTCTCTTGAGGTTACTAAGACAAAAATGTGCTTTAAAAAAATTGCTGACACTGGAGACTCCTTCCATAAATGTTAAATAAATGTTCTCTTGCAGAAAACCCCTAACCATATGGACGATTATACATTTTTTTAAACTGATTTTTTGCTGAGCATCTGCCATACACGTTCCTGTGAATTAGGCGTTACTGTAGAAATGGTAACATATTACAACAAGTGCATTAATATAAAGCTGCGATTTGAATGACAGCCAGAACTACTGTCAAAGCTGCTGCTATAGAAAACACCTTCCGACCAATCAGATTTGAGTATTCAGCAGATTTCATTCATTTGCAAAGCAGTTTTACATTTCAAGAAGGAATTCAAATAGACTAATGTTAAAGTAAATTTTAAAACTATAAAAGATTTATATCATAAGTTGTGTGGTCCTACCTTCAGTGATTAGCTGGAGAGTATATTCGCCTTTATTATTCCCGTTTGCATCAGTGGTGCTTAAAGTGTATGTTCCAGAGTCGCTGCTCTCTGCACTGGTTAGTATCATAGTGTTACTATCAGTAACAAACT
>CM074957.1:18281723-18296643 GCA_037577455.1 Pangasius macronema | reverse complement strand
GACCATTTAGTGCTTTATAGGTCAATAGTAGTATTTTATAATCAATACGAAATTTGATTGGGAGCCAATGCAGTGTGCAGTGTGCGAGGTAAGCATCTTAACCACTAAGCCACCATGCTGCTTCCTCCTCCTCCTCCTCATACTACTACTACTACTACTACTACTATCGCCACCAAATGAAAATAGTCATGTTTCATAAGGTGAATATACCTGTGTGAAAAAAATAAATAACTTGCTCACTTGGAGACCAGTGAACAGCTATCATGCCACATCCAGGCGTTCATATGAGCAACACAACAACTTCCACAAACCCGGAGGTGATTCCAGAATATGTACCACTCATACCTCCTGAAAAGCATGATGGTTCTCAAGGGAAATGCAGAGGCTTTGTTGTGCAATATGGGATAATTTTCGCTAGTTCTCCCATGCATTCTTCTCAAAATATAGACAAAATGCACAAGTTATGAACCCTTCTCACCAGCAGAGCACTTACCTGGGTAACCACTACATTTAACCTCACACTGCTGAACCAAACCTATGCATGCAAAGATTGCTTGCAAGCAAACAAGAACTCTGTGAAGCCTTCAATCACCTGGAAATGGAAAAGGACACTGGAGAAACACTGCTTATACTAAAGTAAGGTGCTGCTACTGACTTTTCATTAACATTTCACACTTTGTCTTGTCTGGACCCTGCACTGAAAACTGTGTTTCCACGAGGCCTCAATGACATGCTTCAAGCTGAACTGGCCTGCAGAGATGATTCCCTGACTCTTCATTCACCAGTTCATCCAGCTCGCTCTATGCACAGATAACCTGACTAGAGCCCATAAGTCAAATCCTCCCCTACCAGGCTTCTCCAACCCATCTCATCTGGGAACAAACCATGAACTTCAGTTCACTTCAATTCAATTCAGTTATTTTTTGTACAGCGCTTTTAACAATGGACATTGTCACAAGGCAACTTTACAGAAATAAATGGATTCACAAAAAATATATTGTAAATATTTGAATTTACCACTTAGCTCCCCACATATTATCTCCAAACCATCCAAACCACAGCCCCCAGGTGGCACCATCCCCAGCAAACCAAATGGTTCTTCAGGCCATCCATATGGGGCCACCCCAAAAGGGGCATCAGGACGGGTCAAACAG
Source organism: Pangasius macronema (assembly GCA_037577455.1). Taxonomy (NCBI): domain Eukaryota; kingdom Metazoa; phylum Chordata; class Actinopteri; order Siluriformes; family Pangasiidae; genus Pangasius; species Pangasius macronema. The sequence goes on along the minus strand of CM074957.1, from coordinate 18,295,489 downwards.
CGAGGAGGAGCAGAAGGGGTCAGGATCACTGGCATCTCAGAAGTAGCATGTGTAGCTCGACAGAGAGTGAGGGNAAAGTGAGGGAGAGAAAGAGTAACAGTAACACTCCACTAGGGGCAACGTAGAGTAGTATTTTTAATTTTTTTTTTCTTTTTTTTTTGTTCCCATTTTAAAAGACAAAGGTCCTACAACACCAACTGCTCTTGTGGGTCTTCGTGGCTGTGTGGTAAGAGCCTCGTCTCTGGTGTCGAAGGTTGCTGGTTCGAATCCGGCTGGGCGGTTAGGTGACGGAAGCGTGAGTGTGGCTGAAAACACAGCAGATTTAAAAGGCCCCAAAAAAAAGTGTGGGTGATAGGTTTTTTACAGCATCCCCTATATATGCAAAAACTAAGTCGACACTCTCTCTTCAAGCTCCATAACCCCCTCTGTTTTTCAGACTTGCCCCTGGGGGGGCAGCTGCCCGGATATTCCCCCCCAACTCGTGGGTTACGCCCTCCAGCCAGCACCTTCCTCATCTCCTGCCACGCCATTCCTTCCTGAACCTTCCACGCCATTCCTGCCACACCATTCCTTCCTGAACCTTCCACGCCCATATCGTGGAGACCTGTCCGGGGTTCGAACCCGCAACCTCTTAACCCAGAGGCCAAGCTCATCCAGTTGAGCCACAGGATCTCTTGCTAGCATCGTCTTTAATAGAACTTTTCAAGTCTGTATACTTAACTCCTGTGCTAAAGTTAAACAGACGCGCAGAATCGAACCGGGAATGTCACGCACAAGAGACTGCGTCACTAACCACTGCACCACTGAGGGATAGACGAGGTATTTGCTTATTGGACTTTTGGCTCAAAAACATTGTTTAAACAGACACGCAGAATCGAACCGGGAACGTCACGCACAAGAGACTGCGTCACTAACCACCGCACCACTGCGGGATAGACGAAGCATTTGCTTATTGGACTTTTGGCTCAAAAACATTGTTTAAACAGACACGCAGAATCGAACCGGGAACGTCACGCACAAGAGACTGCGTCACTAACCACCGCACCACTGCGGGATAGACGAAGCATTTGCTTATTGGACTTTTGGCTCAAAAACATTGTTTAAACAGACACGCAGAATCGAACCGGGAACGTCACGCACAAGAGACTGCGTCACTAACCACCGCACCACTGCGGGATAGACGAGGCATTTGCTTATTGGACTTTTGGCTCAAAAACATTGTTTAAACAGACACGCAGAATCGAACCGGGAATGTCACACACAAGAGACTGTGTCACTAACCACTGCACCACTGAGGGATAGACAAGACATTTGCTTATTGGACTTTTGGCTCAAAAACACTGCAAGTCAAAGAGCAACTACAAAGAACTTTTAATGGAAGAAGAGAGGGTTATTTCTTTTCAGCTCCCAGCAGTTGATACTCATCACTTCCCTGTAGTTGCTGGCAAGTAGCTGATTTCAGCACTCAACATATAATTAGCTCAAGCCTTTGTCTTTAAAAAATTGAAATCCATGCCCCTTAAAAAAAAATAAAACTTCTAAATGTTCAAAATGTTTGTTCTCTGACATCATTCTTCAGCGTTGCTCATAAATGAAGCTCTAAACGGGTGTAGTTCATTCTCTTCAGAGGAAGGGATGTGTGGTTATACTTTCCACCTGTCTGCGCATGGACACCACAAAACCTTTGGGAAATTAAGTGGAACTACTTTTTCTCTGTTGGTGTTGGAAACTTGGCATTTTCTCATGTCCGTATCATCCTAAGATCTTCACTGGTAAAAAGGTATGATCAGAAATCAACAACTGGCCTTTGGCTTCCATTGTAGGGAAATTTCAAGTAAACAGGTTTTCTGTCTGAATATACATACTTTATTTGAAGATTATATGATTGCCTGTAATGTTCATAGGACATCTGGCTATGACTAGAGATGTGTATCAGGGCTGAGATCCCAACAAAATAGTTACACAAGTGGGAGGTTTCTTCTTTTTCCGCAGCCGAGAGTGGTCAAGCCATCCTCTTTTGTAACTGCCTGATCAGGGTTATGGTGGTTTAAATACAGCTACTAGTTTGTTTTTATTTTGGAAAACAGAACTAACTCAAATATCACAAACAGATACAAACAAAAACAGTAACTACTGCATGAGTGGGCAAAAAACAACAGTCCCGCAAATCATTGTTTCATTGCGTTATACCCCTACTTTACTCTAGTGTCTTATGTAGTGACCAAGGGCACACACACGAGCTAAAGGTGACACCCGTTGTTTATGTCCAACAGAGCAAAAGACTCACACCCAAAAGAAAATATAGTCTGGACAAGTACCACTTGAACACCACTCGATCCCTGACTCATGCTGGCAGTGCACTCGCATTCGATGGATTCTGGAGGAGCGAATATGAAGCTAATGTGCTGGAAGAAACACGCTCTGGAAGGGCAGATGGATGTGGCCGTATGGCATGGCGGCTTTACTGTGTGAATGCCGATGCACACGGATTGAATCCGGAGAGTCTAATTAAGATGGAGAATCTCTGCAATTCTTATCTGCACCACCATTTCCTTCACTGCTCACTTCAGGCTAGACTGGCTTCTATTAAAATTTTAAGGAAGCCAGTAATTATCGATTTGAAACACGGATACTTGCGTTCGTCTGACTGCTGCAAACTCTTTCAGGCTGCGTTGTAACGCGGAGATCAGATCATCCAGTCTCTCCGCTCCCTAATGAGGACATAACGAGCCCGATTTTAAGCGTGTCCCTTCACAGAGAGAAGCTAGAACAGCCATTTAGGCTTAAAGCAGTGGAGTTGCCGTCTTTCAAGCTGCGCTCACGTCCTCGTGGCCTTTACGCCTCGCGGGGTGGAGGCGAAAGGTCAGAGATTATCTCTGCAGTCTTCCGAGGTCGCGTGAGTCAATAGCGGAGGCCAATTGAATCTGGACAGCCATATAATCTTTCGCTGTGTGGCTTTTACTCAAACAAAAGGCTCTGCAGCTCCAAAGCTCCTCGTTTAGCGGTGTCCTCGTCTAAGCACAATTACTCTTTGGGCGGAAATTAGCATTGCAAATGGCGGCTCGTGGACTATGATCCAGATTCTGACCCATCGGCAGATCGAGCCGGGAGCCTGCCAATTATCCCATTATGAAGCCCTGGCACCCTGAATACCAATGCAGACGTCCTCCCGAGAGCTTCAGATTAACTAGAAAGCAACAGGCGATTATTCATTTCCCATGAGAAACAGTGACAAGCAACATATAAATTAAGCTTTTCTCAAATCTGTAAATTACACATGAGGCTGTAAAGCAACGAATCGAGATCAGCTCGAACGGTTCCTCTGACCAGTCCTTTTCTTCAGTTCTCCACTCACAACTTTAGTTCCTACCTGTAATCCATGTAGTTCCCATTTACTGTTTGACACACAAAAATGGAAGAAAAGCTCTTTTATTAAACATGCAGAAAGACATTATGGAGAAAAGTAAAGCTCGAGTGAACTTTCCAGAACGTTCTTGCGCGACAACCCTGATACCAGCATCGTCTACACAGAAATGTAATTGTAGTCTGCTTTGTTTGTTTTTTTTCCTCTCATGTAATCAGTTGCTTCATTTGTGTGCACAGTTGATTGTTAAAGATTAGGAGACATGGAAGAATGAGAAGAAACTAGCTGGTGTTAATCGATTATCAGAAGATTCTGTCGGTTCTGTTTTGGCAAGTAGTTTGCGAAATAAAGTACATTGCTGTTGGAACATGTTGATTTTTTTCTGGCAGGATTTTTTCAGCAAACTTTGTGCAAAGCATTTTTGTGGCACAAAGTCAGTTTGCTGAAAAAAGCTGCCAGGAGAAAAATTCAGAACATTTTTAAGGTATTTGAATGTTTTTATCTATTGTATCATGCACATGAAACGTAGCTATTAGTCAAAAGGCAATACAAAAAGACAGTTTCTCATCAAATACTGTATAGACGTCACAGTATTGATCGTCGAATGGGGTTCAAAATTCAGGTTCCATTGGTGCCAGTGCAAGCAGAAAATCAGTATCCACAATGAATAAGCATTTAACTAAGAGAAATATTGTTAAGTCTAGAATACATATCGCAATATATGCACATTCCTGTTACCTTAAAATTTCAGAATTTCAGTACCATATTATAAGATTATTTTAGCATACAGAAATATTTGCTTAGGGAAAATTAATTAGCTATCACTACATAAAAAAGAGAGAACAAATACAATTCTATTTTGTATTTTTTTTTTTTTTTTACTACTAATTATAAATTTCATAGTGTTTTTATGCATTTTTACATTTATTCCAAAATAATAACTAAAGTAACAATTTGAACAATGTTTTGGAAACACTTTACAGTAAGGTTTCATTAGTTAACATTAGTTAAGTTCACAGTGATAAATGTCCATTGTTAAAAGCGCTATACAAATAAAACTGAACTGAACTGAATTGAATTAGTTACCTACTTTAGTTAACATGAACTAAGAATGAACAATACTTCTACAGCATTTATTAATCTTATTTAATATTATTTTATTATTTTCAACATTTTGTAACGCATTATTAAAATCAAACGTGTTTGTTAACATTAGTTAATGCACTGGAAACTAACATGAACTAACAATGAACAACTGTATTTTTATTAACTAACTTTAACAAAGATGAATAAATACTGAACTAAATGTTCATTGTTTGTTCATGTCAGTTAACACATTAACTAATGTTAACAAATGACACCTTATTGTAAAGAGTTCCTAATATTTTTTTTTTTATTTGTGAACTGATGTTCAGCTGTTCTTTTTAGTAGTCAACTCATTTTCGGGTCATTCTCATAAAAGCTAAACACAAACACAGAAACACAAAAAAGCTGTAAACACAAACACAGACACGAAGATATATCTTTCATTTCATCAAGCTGCTCACTAATAACTAACAGTCATCACGTTTTCAGGCCATTTCAGGTTTTCATTTTTGACGTGACACAGCAGCGATATCTATGCACGTGAGTTGTTTACTTACTTTATAATTAGTCAGTAACGCCACCATTTTGTCCATCCAGGCCGAGAGCTTGCGCGAAAACAAGAGGCGGGATTTATCGAACGAACCTATCACATCCAATCCTAACAGATCAGATCCAATTATAGAATAGTTAGAGCGGTTTATTTATTACATTTGAATAAATATGTTTTGGCCTGGGAACATTTTGGCATTGTGTAGTATAAATACTTCTGAAAACTAAAGACTTTCCTTTCCTGAAATATTTCCCTTTCAAATGTATCTCATCCACAAGGAAAGTTCTAGCATTTCAAGAGTTCATTCTGACTGTAGTGCAGGAGCTTCGCAGACATTTTCACATCCAGTATCTGATTACAAACTGAACTGATTAGACGTGTGTCCATTTCTCTATGACATGTAACTATCCAACAACTTCATCAAACTGTGCCACTCATTTTTTAAGAAAATTACACTTACTGACTCATAAGACTTTACCCAGACACTACACGTGTGTGATGTTCATTCTGATTTAAAACTTTACAGAAACACTTTATGGAAATCCATCCCATCCTATACACATACTGAAATATTCAATGATTATAGAAATGTATAAACATTGTGTTTCATTATGCTTTCTGGCCTGTGAGGGGTGCTCTTTCTCTATTTACACAACATCCACCCAACATTTTGAGGTTAAAGGACTGAGAGAGTGGAATAAATATCAGCACGTCTTCCAAAGTCACAAAATCTGTCTACAACATCGTTACGAAGCTAAGATTTTAAACACTGACAAGAGGCCTGTACAAATAATAACCCTGTAGTATGCACACACAATAGATCCACACTGTATGTAATTAAAATCATGTTCCACCTAATTTTGTGTCAGTGTCAGTATTGGATTAATTACCTACAAATATTAGTGTAGGTATGGTTTTTATGCAAACAATTTCTTAGCAGATTAGGAAAGGATGAATTTATTTAATTAATTTCATATTACATCACACCCAAAAGTGTTTTATTCCTTGCATAACATACATATTAGCATGCCCTACTTACCATTTGTACTTATACACAGTTCATCTGTTGGTTAATCAGAAGAAGAAAAACTCCAGTCATTGGTTATGTTACTGGTAGCATCTGAATGTAAAACACCATGTTGGGTGAATTATAGCATGAACATTATGGGAAGGCATGTTTACAACTCCAAAGAGAATGTTCCAAATATAATATCTCGTTAGTTGGGTTTATATGGTTCTTAAAAGAGACTTTTGTCAAAAAAAAGTGTTTATTTTCCCATTATAAAGCCACATATCCTCCATAAGATGAACCTCCTGCCCATTTTAAATATGTTTTAAACACACACGACACAAGCATACACACACCCACACACATGCATCTTATAATGGATTTGCTTCAGACAATTGTTAAATTCACATGAATTCACTAAACTCTTTTCCAATAAGACATATGGAAGAAAAAAAATGAAATATGAAATCTCTCACACTTACAAATCAGCATTTCTATTATGTGTTTATGTGAGACATTGAACTCTAAGACTGTCTGACTTAATCAAATTCCCACAGAGGACCAAAGAGGAAAATAAATAACATTTACAGGATCATTTTTGTCTGAAGACTTTCAGTCAGTGATTATTAAATACATACACAATCAAGACTACTGACAATGAATCACTGAATGAAGCTTTAACTTTTTTTCACGGGAAAGTCTTCTGGATGGAGGTCTTTGCTCGTTGTGGGTTCTCAGTAACAATGAGAGAGAGAGAGAGAGAGAGAGAGAGAGAGAGAGAGGTTGTATGATGTTTTGTTCTTTAATTAATAACAAATTGCCAAAGTATTGGCAACTTGCAGTGGCATAAGAGGAACAATAAACTAAAGGAGATGAAGTTATAAAAAAAATAATCAACTTGAGTGTATTAACAGTAACTGCACTTTGTGTTGAATCACCTCATACCACCTCTTCATTGGTTAGTTTCCTAAAACAGGACTCCTTGTCTTCGTTATGTACTATGGTTATAGTCTAGAATGTTCGCTTAACACACCCGAAAGTGCATAAATTCAACCAGTAAAAGCTATCTTAATCTTCTTATTTGCCAAAACATAAACTCTAAAAGGAATCCAGAATCCATCAAATTTCCTCTAAATTAAGGAGTGTCTATGCAAATGTCCTTCCCTGTTATATATTTAAGCAATGAAGACCAAGAGCTTTTACTTCTTCTGCTTCAACACACACCATGATCTCTACATCCCTACTGCTGCTGCTGCTGGCAGCCGTACACTGTAAGTGTTTTTACATTTGACATATAATACAGTTTTGGTTACTTATAGCTTTTTGCTTTTACAACATTAAAATAACTTTTCTTTAACAGGTGTGCACTGTGTTGAGCTGATCCAGACTGGATCCACAGTTTTAACCCCTGGTCAGTCAGTGACTCTGACCTGTAAAGTCTCTGGATATTCACTAACTGATAGCACCTACTGTACAAGCTGGATACGACAACCTGCAGGAAAAGCTCTGGAGTGGGTCAGCTCTATATGTGGTGAAGGTAGCACTTACTACAGTGAGAAACTGAAAAGCAGGTTTCAGATTTCCAGAGACACGTCCAGCAGCACAGTAACATTAACAGGGCAGAAAATGCAAACTGAAGACACAGCTGTGTATTACTGCGCTCGTGGACCACAGTGAGACAGATCAACAACATCCCTGTACAAAAACACCTCATGCAGTCTAAATTATAAAAGAATGTCCACAAGACACAACACTTATCTTTCCAAGTCTAACTAAAAAAATAATTAAAATCACAAATGACAAGAAAGAGATTCAGGTTAGTTGTTTACATACAATAGACTGTAGTGTGGATTTTAAACCATAATGCTACACCTCTAACATTGCTGCACGTTATACACACTATAATAATCACATGACTAACAAGAATGTTTTAGCTAACAATAATTACCTCAACAAATTAGAGTTTGTGTGATCATTTGAGACAAAGTTTTGGGTGCCTAGGGTGTTTTTTCCCCTTGTTCCTCACTTGGTTTTTGAGTCTTGGCTTTGAGTTTCCTGCATTGTTTCATTAGTCCTCCAAACTACCTAGAGTAAGGTGTTCTTAGATATTGTTTGTTAAAGTTCTCTAGTTTTGTTTTCTCCCCTCGTAGTTTTTATTTTCCCAAGTGTTTTTTACTATCTCTGTCTGAGAAGAACTTTTGTTGGATTCTTTTTTTTCCTTGTTGCAAAGACCTTTTTTTAATTCTTAAATCTACATTGCCTGGAGTACTGCTTAGAGTGTTTCGTTTGGGTCCAACATTACTGCCTCTGTGGTAGTGGTAGACCGCTCGAATCACTCCACCAGAGACCAGAGTTCAAGCCCAGCTTGTGACAGAAAAACCTAGTCAGTTATGGGCCCAGAGACACTCAGTTCCAATGACATTTTGGCGGTGATCGCAGAACACGAGGCATATTTCCAGCGCCATGAAGCCGTTATCACCAGACAAAAAGAGCTGATGACCAAACACTCTCAACTCCTGACTGAGGTGATGAGTTCCATCCGCCAGCTCTTTGAACGCCTCCCTGGTCCTTCACCTTCCTCTGCATCACCCCAGAGTGGCGACAGGCCTTCTCCAGGGGTGGGGCCCCGACTACCACCTCCCAAGCCCTTCGCTGGAGATCCTAGTTCCTTCCAGGGTTACCTCACCCAGGGCTCCCTCACCTTCGAGCTCCCTCAAGTTTTCCCACAGACTGCTCCAAGATTGCTTACATTATTACCCTTCTCTCAGACAAGGTGCTCTCCTGGGCCTCCGCGGTGTGGCAATCCCAGGATGCCTGTTGTGAGTCCTATGCAGCATTTGTGGAAGAGTTCAAGCAAGTGTTTGATCATCCAGCCAGTGGTCGGGAAGCTTCCAAGCACCTGCTCACTCTCCGTCATGGTTCCTGCAGCACGGCTGATTTCGCCATTGAGTTTCGGACCATGCGCTGAGGGTCTGCTTTCAGGGAGGGTTGTCTGAGCCCCTTCAAGATGAGTTAGCCACCCGAGAACCAGCTGAGGATCTCAAGTCCCTCATAACAATGGCCATCCGCTTGGACAATCGCCTGAGAGAGCGGAGGGCGGCTCGCCGCAAGGAGTCTCAGTCCCAAGTTCCACTGAACAGGTCTGATTCTCCAGTTTGTGTTCCTTTGTCCAGAGCTTCCCCGGCCTCTGAACAGTTCCATGATTCCCCAGAGGACATGCAGTTGGGCCATTCCAGGCTTTCTCCCAACGAGAGGGAACGCTGCATGAGGGAGCGTTGTTGCCTTTACTGCGGTGATTCCGGCCACTTCCGTTCCACTGTCCCTGCCCAGCTACAGGAGGGCTGTGATGGGGAAAATTAGAGCTCTTCCTACAAACGCCATCCTAGCTGTTGTAGCCACTCTGTCCTGGGAGGGCCTCCTGCATCTGGTCCAGGCTATGATCGAGTCCAGCATCGCAGGCGACTTCATGGAACTATCCTTGTCTAAGAAACTTAAGATCCCTACCCAACTTCTTCCTCACCCCCTGGCAGTTACAGTTTTGGATGGCAGACCTCTGGAACTGGGCAAAGTAACAGAGGCCAGTCTGCGTCCTTGTGACTTACTATCTTTCAATGCCAGCAGGAGAAGACCTTCTATCTTACTGACTCCCCCGAGTATCCTATTATCCTGGGTCACCCTTGGCTGCGCAGACATAATCCCCGGATTGACTGGTCCACTGGCACCAGCCTGAGCTGGGGTTCCACTTATCAACTCACCTGCCTACTTTAGAGTCCCTCAGCCCCTAGTTCCAAGTTTCAAGAGTCTGTCAACCTGTCTCAAGTCCCCAATGTCTATCATCAGTTCAAGGCAGTGTTCAGCAAGTCCCGGGCTACCTCCTTACCACCTCAACTCACTTATAATTGTGCTATTGATCTACTCCCAGGGGTCGGCTCTTCTCCTTATCTCTCCACAAATGCTCTGCTATGGATATCTACATTAAGGAGTCCTTTGCAGCCGGCATCATCCGGGCCTCCACTTCACTGGCGGGGGCAGGGTTCTTCTTTGTAGTGAAGAAAGACAGGGGTCTTAGGCCTTGTATAGATTACCAGGGCCTCAACAAGATCATGGTTCAGAATCGATACCCCCTTCCTCTCATGGCCACAGCTTTTGAGCTGCTTCAAGGAGCTTCCATTTTTACTAAACTGGATCTCCGCAATGCTTACCATCTTGTGCGGATCTGGCAAGGGGACGAATGGAAGACAGCCTTCAACACCCCCACAGGCCACTATGAGTATTTGGTGATGCCGTTTGGGCTCAATAACACCCCCGCAGTATTCCAAGCACTGATTAATGATGTTCTCCGAGACCTGCTTAATCAATTAGTCTTTGTATACCTTGACGATATCCTCATTTTCTTAAAGTCAAACCCAAGAAGTGTGAATTTCACGTTACCCAGGCTCAGTTTCTTGGGTTCATCGTCACTCCTGGCCAACTGGAAATGGACCCTAAGAAGGTCGAGGCGGTCCACAACTGGCCCATACCTGCCACTGTCAAGGAGGTTCAAAGTTTCATTGGCTTTGTGAACTTCTATAAGAGGTTTATAAAGAATTTCAGCTCTGTGGTGCCCCCCCCAAGGGCGCTTACCAAGGGAGGAGGAACCAAGATTCACTGGGGTCCGGAGGCAGTGGGGGCCTTCAAGGATCTCAAGCGCTGCTTCACTTCCACTCCCATTCTTTTGATTCCTGACCCAGAAAGACCATTCGTGGTGGAGGTGGATGCCCCAGAGGTGGGTGTAGAGGTGGCCATCCTGTCACAGAGGGGTGAAGATGGAAAATTACACCCTCTTCATGTCTCGCCACTTGTCGGATGCTGAACGCAACTACCACGTGGGGGATCGAGAGTTCCTTGCGGTAAAAGTTACCTTGGAGGAGTGGCGCCACTGTCTTGAGGGGGCTCAACACCCTTTCCAGGTTCTCACAGACCACAAGAACCTGTAATATCTCCAGCAGGCTAAGCGGTTGAAATCTTGGCAAGCTTGATGGTCCCTGTTTTTTAATCGATTCCAGTTTCACTTATCTTACAGAACCGGCACCAAGAATGTAAAGCCAGATGCCCTGTCTCGAGCCTACTCTCCTGAGACAGAAGAGAAGCCTTTGGCATTGATTATTCCAAGGTCTAGGATTGCCTCGCCCCTTCAGTGGAAACTAGAAAGAGTGGTGCGAGAGGCCCTTGCCCATGAGCCTGATCCAGGCGGTGGTCCCTCTGGACTCCTGTACATTCATCAATCTGCCCGGGCCTGGGTCTTGAAGTGGGGTCATGAGTCTCCCTTGACGTGCAATCCAGGAAGTGCCCGCACACTTGAATTCCTCCAGCTGCGGTTTTGGTGGCCGTCCCTCAAGGTCTATGGGGAGGCCTGCCCCGTGTGCAGCCAGGGAAAGTCTACACGTCAGCAACCTCAAGGACTGCTCCATCCCTTACCTGTTCCCTGCAGGCCATGGCCGCACCTTTCTCTGGACTATTACAGGACTCCCACCATCCCAAGGCAACACAGTCATACTGGTGGTTGTGGACCGGTTCTCTAAGGCTGTCCAGCTCATTCCCCTGCCCAAGCTATTGGATATTGTCTCCGATCGAGGTCCCAAATTCTCGTCCGGGTTCCATCCAGAGTCTAATGGCCAGACAGAACGGATTAATCAGGAACCGGAGACCACCCTGCGGTGTATGGTGGCCAGTAATCCCACGTCTTGGGCCACCTATATCATTTGGGCTGAATATGCCCACAACACCCTCCAGTCCTCGGCCACTGGACTATCCCCCTTCGAATGCCAGTTTAGGTATACCCCCCCATTATTTCCAGAGGCGCAAGTTGGTGTCCCCTCGGCCCAGCGCTTTGTGCAATGCTGTCGGCTAACCTGGAGGAAGGCTAGGCATACCCTCCTTCGGACCTCCCAGAGATACCAAAGTCAGGCTAATCGCCACCATCGGACAGCCCCTAATTTCTGAGCTGGTCAAAGAGTTTGGTTAGCTACTAAGAGCCTGCCCCTCCGGGTTGAATCCAAGAAGCTTTCCCAGAAATACATCGGCCCTTTTCGCATAGCAAGGAAAGTTAACCTTGCTTCTTATCGTTTGTTTCGCCCTCGTTCCCTTAGAATTAATCCCACGTTTCATGTCTCACTACTAAAACCTGTCTTGTCTACTCCCTCCACCTCCCAGCATCATCAACGGCCAGCCAGCCTACGCAGTGCACCGGATACTTGACTCCCAGAGGGTCCAGAACTCACTGCAGTATCTGGTGGATTGGGAGGGCTATGGGCCGGAGGAGCGCTCCTGGGTTCCAGCCAAAGACATCCTGGACCCAAGTTTGATCCGAGAGTTCAATCAAATTGAAGCTTTTCTGCTGCTGTACCAGGCGCTGAAATGATGTCACAGCCAATCAGATTTTTTTCATATTTTATTTTAATGTTTGTCCAGACCGGGGTTCGAATCCCACTCAGTGAATTTTAAACAACATTATATATATATATATATATATATATATATATATATATATATACACACACACACATAAATAACTTAATTACACTGAAATAAAGTATAGTAATATAGTAAATAAATAATAGTAATATTCCTTAATAATATTGTTAATAATAATATTGCTTTTACACACACACACACACTAATATAAACTTAATTACACTGTAAAATAAAATAAATATATATATATATATATATATATATATATATATATATATATATATATATATATAAGTTAAATATTCACAAGTGAAAGATATAAGCAAAAGATATATCTCACAGGAGGCGACCCTAGCCATAGACGCATGGATTCCACCTCTGTCTTCATCCAGATCCTCTGCTGATGGGAACACTTCCACTGGCGGACATCATGATCATAGCCAGGAGGTTGTGGAAGAGGGCATCTTAGGAAGGGCTGAGGTGCCTGATAGTGACTGAAATAAAAAGACAAAAGAATAAAGATTTTCTAATTACAGCTACAGACATGCACTATGGTCATCAATCTTTCCTGGTAACAAAGCCTCAAATTAATCATTCTTACTTTGACCTGTCTGTTGCAGAGGCGGTGGGCTGCACACCGAAGAACCAAGGGGAGAATGGCTCTGGAAATACACAGATAAATAATAATTAAAAAGCCATTTTAAAGGCTTGATAAGAAAAGATATTAAACAAAGAAAAACAACTACATTCATGATACAGATAAGTGCACAACCACAATCTTACCATGTGGTGCTTCAGCTGTGTGTGGGACACTATGTGAGGTGGTCTCTGAAGATGAGATTTTCTTAAAAGATGGATAAACAATCCATTCTAAAATTAAAACAGATTCAAATAATAAATATAATTTTAAATGCTAAACAGTTATGATGCACAATGTAAATTTAGGTGAACATAAAAAACCTGACATAAAACACATCTGTAGTTGAAACCGTTCTCTCAGTGTGTGTGTAACGTGATTGTTCAGGCACAAGAAGCATCAGCTCTTTAGGAAGGGGCACAGGTGATTTCAGAGCTGGCAAGGCTGGTGCTAAAAGGAAAAGATGCAAAAACAAAGAAGAACAAAAAGATCAGTAACACTGTAATTGAGACAAATGTTTGAGTAGATGGGCAGCATTATAATATATTTACAATCAACTGGTTCCTTTTTAGTGTCAGCAGGTGGTATGGAGAGGGCAGCAGATGGTACTGCAAGATACAAAATCTTGTCATTTGTGTTAATAAGGTTCAAAATACCCTACTCTTAC
>CM074957.1:18249552-18281623 GCA_037577455.1 Pangasius macronema | reverse complement strand
GTAGTTCCTCCCAATTAGATTGGATGTGTTGTAAATTGGCAGACATGGCTTTTATGTTTTGGATCATGAGCAGGTAGATTTTTTTCCCTCCACACTTTGGCCTTTCCATCACTTTGGTAGAGGTTAATTTGTGTTCTTATAAAAAAAAAACCCCTAAATTGCATGAAAAACTCATACAAACCATATATTGTCATAATCCGACATTTATTGGCTTTATATTTCATCCGTAGAAACTTTTTTATCTGTTAGTTATATACAGAGACAGAATGCGGAGGTTTATACTTGGTATTTGTCACGAGGAAGGTGGGAGTTAGGAACACACAATATGATTGACGGCTCTTTAGCTAATCATCTATCTGTGAGTTATAGTCATCTATCCTGCTATCTAGACAGAGGGAGAGTGTTATAGAAGATGTTCATGTTACTTACCTCAATCTATGTTCTGTCCTCAAAATGCTTTCACCCTGCCCTATGGAGATTGTTGGTGATGTCACTGACTGTTGTTTTTGGGCTTATCTTCACATAGTGTTTCACAGAATTTAGTGAGACTGTGGTGGGTGGATCTCTGACCCTTGGGGGTTTGGTAAGAAAATTTTGTACAGTTGTAAAGTTAAATATGTCAATCTGGTGCACTTTGAGAGCAAGATTAAGAGGCTAGATCTATGTAGAACTTTGCACTCTTGTAAGCAATTTTGTGCTCTAATAGTAATTTAATGATAACCACACTGGTTGTGTAGATATTAATGATGACACGGCAACAAAGTCACACCCACAAATCACGGTAAACAAGACGGAGTTGATGGTTCTCAAATAGTCAAAACACAAAATCGACTTGAGCATACATTTGAGCCATCAAAGAAATGAAGCAAAAGTAGGTACCTGTGTAGAACCGGTTTGTTTTCTGGAAATAAAAAAAATATACTGGATGAGGAGCACATGGTATTGATCAACTTTCCCTGCATCCCTATTGGCAAGCCTTCTACCCTGAAGTTGGACATTTAATTTTCTTGGGCTTTGAGAAAAACAGTTCTCAAATGTTCTTTTGTAGTTGAATTCCTCTGGGCATAGCCCATTGATGGAGACCCTCAGTCAGGCAGCCAGATGCTCTCCTTGCAGCCTGTTATGAAGTTCTGATGTGGAGTGTGGAGTTTGATCATATAAATATAGAAATATATTATCTGTAGCTTTCTATATTAGGCTAAACGCTACACCAGCTTAGCATTTCTCATATAAGCATCCTTTATTCTTATAAAAATACCCCAGGTTGAATGAAAAACACATACAAACCATATATTGTTGTAATCGTACCTTTATTGGCTTCATGTTTTATCTACAGAAATGTTTTTTATGTTAGTTGTGTACGGAGACAGAATGTGGAGGTTTGTACTGGCTATTAGTCATGTGGAAGGTGGGCGTTATGAAAACGTGATCTAATATGGTTGATAGATGTGTCTGTGAGTCATAGTCATCTATCCCGATATCTAGACAGAGGGGGAGAGCGTTGTAGGGCAGGTTAATGTTACTTATCTCAAACGATGTTGTGTCCTCAAAATGCCTTAGTGTCTTGCAACAGCAGAAAACAGAGATCTTTTATGTTATTATGAGAAGTTTAAAAATATTTTCGGTTCATTATGAAACTGTGTCGGGACAAATCAGACTGTGGCGGGGTGCTACAGTCTAGTTAATTAATGAAAAACACTGCTTCACAGCTCTCACAATGTTTCTGTCATCAACTGCTGTTGTTTTCCTTGGCCGACCCGTTCGACCTGTGGTTGTTAGTACACCAGTGGTTTCTTTCTTTTTCAGGACATTATAAATTGTTGTAATGCTTTTGCACTGGCTGTGATCGATTTTCTCTCTTTTCTCAGCTTCAAAGTGGCTTGCTTTACTCCCATAGACAGCTCTCTGGTCTTCATGTTGTTTTATCCTTTTTAACAACAAATGCAGTCTTCACAGATGAAATCCAGGGCTCAAACCACGAGTAGACATTCAGAGCTATTAATTGTTTAAATAATCAATCTAATAGAGCACATATGGGCAACAAGAAACACCTGTCAATCACATGATCCAATCATTCTGATCACTTGAAAAAAGGGTGGCTTCCAACAAAAGGTGCCATGTTCTAAGTTGGGTAACACATCTAGATGTAAATAACAGGAAATGAAATATGAAATTCTGATCTATTGTCCCATATTCATCTTTTGATCTCCAACCTAAATGTCTTCAGTGTATGGCAAAGACAAAAGAATTGGCCTTGCCATTGCAATACTTTCAGAGGGGACTGTACATAGTGTCAGTTCATTCATTATGTTTTTGCTTTTGCGTGCATTTGTGTATGTATACAGCAGGGGCAGGCAAGAGGTTCTCAAGTGTTGGTGTTGGGTTTGGATGGCGCGGGCAAGACGAGTCTTCTTCAATGCTTTGCGACAGGCAGCGTGGAGCAGGAAGTGTCACCCACTCAGGGGTTCCATGCCGTCTCTATCAACCGAGACGAGCTGCACATCGAGTTCCTCGAGAGTATGCACACAACCTACACTCACTGCGAGACTCAGTGTTGCTCATTTACTCTTTAATGTCTTAGTAGCTCAAGACATTTCTGTAATAAGTTAAGGAGTAAAACAGTTGGGGACGCGCTGTTATAGGAAAAAAATTAATAACAGGGTGGAGTGATGCCCTTACCAGTCTGAAGTTGATTGTTTTCCCAGTCATCTTATACCACAACAGTTTACCAACGAATGCTATTTTTAATTCACTATAAATGGAACGTCTGTGAAACGTCTGCGTATAACATCATATCATAAACTGTGATTAAACATTATCTTAAGTTTTATATCAGCACATGCCTATTCTTTACACAATTGTAAATGGTGGCTGTAGTTAAAGTCCTTCTGTATCGTGTGTAGTTGGCGGTGAGGAGAAGCTCCGAGACTACTGGCCTATGTATCTGAAAAAGGCTCGGGTGTTGGTGTTCATGCTGGACGCGGCCGACTCCACACGCTTTCCTCTGGCTAAAACCAGCCTGCACCGGCTGCTGGCCTCTGAGCCGTACCTGCCGCTGGTCCTGCTCGCTAATAAACAGGTAAACATGCACTAAATCCACTAGAGCAACAGCGCAAGTGTGTGGCTGGTTTACTATGCAGCTTGGAAGCTGATAAAAGTATTTGCATATGTATTCCATGTGTATATGTATATATGAATTATATATGTCACATTAAATAAGATTCTTTCTTTTCTGTGGAGTATTTAATAAAAGGACATTTTAGCCAGTGTTTTTTCTTTGCTGGAGGTAAGATATGACTGCAAATTTTTGAGATCTAAAGAACTCCCGCTTTTCCCTGGGAATCCCAGATGGTTCACATTTGCATAAAATTTGTGTTATTGAGAAGTGAATTTTTGAGATTTGTTTTTAGCATTTTGACTTTTTTTAATCTCAAAACCATAACCTGTAATTTTGAAACAAGAAAAAAACATTTACAAAAATTTCAAATTTGATGTAAAAGTACACAATTTTGGGAAAAAAAAAAATTAATGTACATTTTCTATTGTTATAAAAAAATGTCCTTCAGAATATGTTGCTGTTGCAAACACAGAAGTAGAATCTGTGTTTTGTCCTAAAAAAACATCCTGAAATGTATTTCTCTCCGTGTCTCTCTCTCAGGACCTCCCGGATGCGTGCGGGGTGACTGAGCTGTACGAGTCGATGGCGTTGGGTTCAGTAGGCGACGGGCATAAGCTGTCTGTTTTGGGTACGCAGCTTTGGAAAGGCTCATCCGATGTTCATGCCAGCGTACGGGACGCTTACGAGCTCATCCTCGAGATGATGAACAGTAACTGTGCGGAATAGCAAAGCTCCACCTGATTGGCTAATATCAGCCTCAACAATGATGCTGATTGGTTATTTGTTTTTAGCCAAGATTAACAAATGGCTAAACGAATCAGGGCTATTGCATCACCAAAGACATCCCTTAAGCAGAAAGCACTAAAATAAACATCTTTCAGGGTTACGGGTTTATTGTTGCAGTATTTAAGTAACACTAAAGCAGCACTCCTCTGAGTGTTTTTACTGTGGTTTGATTTAATCTTATGCAATGTGGCTTAGATGTTAGATGTTCTTGTATAAGCACTACAATTTGCTGAGCACTGTAAAGGCTGTAAAGGCTGTAATGGATTTATCTGTGGACTGGACTGTAAAGGCTGTTATGGATGAATCTGTGTTTAACATGGATAAGATACACAGACATTTGTAATTTTATATATATATATATATATATTATATCTGTATAGATGCTATTACATTCTGATAGATTTTTAAAGCAATATATTTGTTTAAAAGTATACAAATATCCAATAAAATGTTTACATGTATGATTCTGTTTTCTAAAGTCATAACCAGTAATTAAGAATTCCAATATCCACCCCGACATTTATCATTATTTACAATAATATCATGGATCATTTACAAGAAAATGAAAGGTACAACATAACTAAAATGTAGTCGATCAGCCTAAACACACTGATAGTGTCTTGAAGTTTGCGTTTTGTTAGTTTTGCACAAGCTTTAAGGCTAACAAGTAAGTTTAACATCAAACCAACCATGTGCCTACATTATCACACACTCATTTAAAAAAAAAAACACTGACTCAGTAACACCGTTAGCACGAAACACATTTCTCAAATGAGCATGTGTGCTGTGGTGTGATGAATCCTGACATGAAGCTGTTGCTTATCAGTTCAGTGCATCCTAAAGATTTTTATTCCTTCTGTGCAACAGTCATGTGATCATCCCAACACAAAACAGAGAGCCGTTACCACCCTGAAACTGACTATTTTACTATGACAGGTGCCCTGTTTTTAAAGTGTTTTATTGTTCTTATTCCACAGCAATGTGCCCATTAATTTTTGTTAATTAAAGAATGGGGTGTCCTACTTTTTTACTTAGCAGTTTATAGTTACATTTAATAAGCTT
This sequence comes from Pangasius macronema, assembly GCA_037577455.1. Lineage (NCBI taxonomy): Eukaryota > Metazoa > Chordata > Actinopteri > Siluriformes > Pangasiidae > Pangasius > Pangasius macronema. The sequence continues at coordinate 18,276,657 of CM074957.1, read as the reverse complement.
TCTGGAAAAAGAGGCTTATTTAACATTTATGTAAGGAGTCTCCAGTGTCACCACTTTGTAAGAGTCAGAGCTAAAACAGTAACTTAAAATGAAGCAAGTTTCCACAAAGGGAAAGTCTTTAGGATGATAGATGTTGCGTTTTATTTTTTCTCAGTAACAGGCTGCATTTTTGTCTCATTCAAGAGAAAGTGAAGGAACGATTGTTTGTAGCTGTTATAACATAAGTGGTAGCAGGAACTAACTTCTTGTTGGTCCACAACATTGAATGCAACTATTAGTGGAAAAAGTGATTGCTGTGGTGTAAGAGGAAAAATACACTATGGGACATGCAGTAATTGGAAAATAATCAACTTTGGGCTGATAACAGTAACGGTACACAGTGAAATATTTTATTCCTTACACTGTTTATTAGCACATACAGTACGTACTACTGATATTTGATTTCATTCATTTTCATTGTGACCTTTCCTGATTGACCATCAAGCTCAGCTTTCCCCTGCATCACACAAACACAAATGAAAGCATGGCCTGCTATTGTAACTCCACGTTACACGATCTGTGCTACTCAGAGCCATGTGATCCCTGTAGCTCGGGTAACAGGAGCCGTGGAAACAGTTGACAGTTCTGCTTGCTGATTCTGCCACCTGAGGAGCATGGCGTCTCTGGACATGAGTAATGTCTCAATTTGATAACTAATATATTCTTACTGTGCAGAAATATTTAACACCATTACGTTTGACTTGTCATATCTTTGCTTTTTTCTTCTTCTTCTTCTTCTTCTTCTTCACCAGGGCATTTCAGCTCAACTCCTTCACCCAGGTAAAGAAGGTGTCATGCTCATGATTCCTAAGCATGTTACACTGTTGTCTGTTATTGGAAACTGATTTTATTTTTCAGAATCCTGCAGCTCGCTCGGCCCCGAGAATCTAAAACGGTTTGGCTCACGACACCAGAGTAAGTCCTCTAGAGCTTTATAGATTGAGATTTTGCAAAAAGTATTTCAATTACTTAAAATGTAAAAATGTCTAAAAAAGGTTTTTGCTGTCATTATGGATTATTGTGTGTAGATTGCTAGCTGAAAAAAGTACATTTAAAAAAGTCTGTTTGAATAAGTGCTCCTTAGTAAATTCTTGGATGCACCCGTTTTCCTGTGCGTTTGTGTCCATTTACGTTCACACTGTAGGAAGGTGACTTGGGGAAACCAGGAGACAATATGGTCTTTGTCCTGGACTGCATTAAAATCCGTACCAACCGCAAGGATTCTGGCTCTGTCGCAACCCAAAAAAGATTTCGCTGCCCTCCATCAAGACCTGCTTACGTAAGGGGTCATCACTGCAGTGTGAAATCATCAGATAATGCTTAATTCAATACAAATTAACCTTAGGTATGATGACCAGCTTTTCATTACTGGTTTCCACCCCCAGTGCTAAAGGTTCTCTAAGCCCTTACTGGTTTTGCTCACTGCAATTAGCATGTTATGTTTATCGTTATCATTTTTGAGGACTTTTACACAGTCAAAAGGCACAAAAGCCAACAACGTTTTTAAACCGGTTTGAAATAATTACAAAATGGCAAAAATACAGCTAGTTTAATACGTTTTACGGCGTAAAAATAGCCGATATGTCGCTGCAATAAAAGTAAAACGCGCTTGTTTTGTGGCGAAATGTGGCCCTGTTGGCGTCCCATACTGATTCGCTTTCTGCGCGCGCTCGCTTCTCACCCTCACGCGCTCTGTGTTTAAATTTCTGCGCGCGCGCTCGCTTCTCACCCTCACGCGCTCTGTATTCGCTTTAGGAAAATGCGCAAGGAGATTGAGGAAACAAAAAGGATGAGGACGTCTTCTCCTTCTAGTTCAGCGCAGTATGAACATGTCTTGCGCCTGGCAACCCCAAACTTCCGTCCCAGGAGCTCCCAGGTAGTGAGGTAGGACTTCACAGGGGAAGTGTGGAGGAAATGTGGAGGAGTCTAGTGTTTGATACAGAGGGGCCATCATGACTGATGATTCTTCTGAATGAATCAAACTATGAGAGATTTGATTCACCAGTGTACTTAAATATCTACACTAATATACACTCATGATACACTCATGGAGGTAATATATATTCTCATAAAGGTGCAACTGTAACACTGGAGTTATTTATAATGCAGTTCTATGCATGGAAACTTGATTTATGGGATATTTAATAATAATTTAAATGATCATTTAATAACAATGATGATTGTTATTGTTAAAATTTGATTCAATTTGGAGCTCATCTTAAGCCCAGTCTGAGTAGGATTGATCTTTGTGTGTGTGTGTGTGTGTGTGTAGCCTCCCTCACACAACGCGATGTGAGCACAGCTGTCCTGTGTGGCACATCAGCTCTGCCGTGCGGAATGCTGTCGCCTCTCCGCGCATTCTTCATCTTGCTCAGCCCAGACACATACACCCTGAGTACAAGAGCAACCGTCAGGTCTCACACACTTGCACACACTCACACACACACACATACCAAAACTAACCACAATGACACAGTGTGTGTGTGTGTGTGCGTGTGCTACAGAAGGTAGAAACATGGATCTCGTGCAGCTAAATCAGCTCAGGCGAGTCCAAGACTCGAGCAGCTGTGTGTGCCTAAACTGCGAGAGAGCAAACTCTTCTACCAGCATGGCTGTCCTGAGAGCCCCATCAGGCCTGTAAGTGTGTGTGTGTGTGTCTGTGTCTGTGTGTGTTTGTGTCTGTGTGTGTCTGTGTGTGTGTCTGTGTTTGTGTCAGTTAAAGGAATACTCCAGCATTTTTAATCCAGCCTGATCTATATCCACTGCATCTCTAGTGTGTGTGTGTGTGTGTGTGTGTGTGTGTGTGTGTGTGTGTGTGTGTGTGTGCGTTACTACAGCCAATAATTTCTACACATCTTGTTGTAGTGAGAACATTATAGAAAAAATGTTTACTCCACATTCAGTCAAGTGTAAGGGGCAGCTGCTGAATTATGTCAGTATATGGTTTCATAAAGTTTTTTGGCAAATGTACTTATAAATGAAGATGTGTGTAAGTCCTCCTTTCAGAGATGGGAGGTTTTTTTTAGAAAGAGAAGAATTTGTGGTTGTGTTTACCAACAAACAGTAATGTGGGTCTGATTGCCATGGATCCCACAAAACCTTTGGGAAATCAAAAGTAGTCAGAGTCCATGTTTTACTGTACACGTAATTGTTGGAGCGCTGGATAAATTTTCATAAAAACAGCTTTGGTAAGACATTCCATCATGTTTATCTCTCTCCAAGACCTTTAATTTTTCAAGTGGAATGGTTGTAGTTATGTACTGTATGTGTAAAAATATGTAAGAAATCAAACAAGTGGGGGATTGCTGTTATGGGAAAATAATCAGTGATGGAGTGGTGTGATGTGAACTGACAGCTAAAAAAGTTCCCATTTTCACTTATGCTTCAGCAGTTATAAACAGTCATTCACTCACCAGCCTCTGATTTTTCTGTCTCTTGAAGGTAATAATAATAATAAAAAAAGTAATTTTACAGACAAACTGCAGTGCACACCGTCCTCTCATTTATCTCTGACTGTTACAAAGCACTGACACTGGAGACTCCTTACAAAAATGCTAAATAAACATCTCCGCAAGGAAAACTTATCATCACGATATCATCAATTACACACATTGTTTCCATCAGTTCATGTGGTGCGTCCGTTAAACAAGTCCATTTGAATTCTGACCAATCACAATTGAGAATTCAACAATGCAGTGGTATAAATATAGTTAGAAAACCACATATTAAAATATCAAACATTTAGGCTTCTTTTATAAGCTAGTCTGGAGTAAACAGTCCTTCTGTTCTTTTCTCAGTACAGAGTAATGTGTCCAAATTATTGCCCATGGTAATCACACATACACTCCAGACACAGTAGACAAAAATAGGAGTTTAAGTTGAATAAATGTTGGCCTTTTTTTTCTCTCTCTAAGAATCTTATCCGATTGCATGTTCAGGGATTTATCTATTTGTAAGGCTCACATGTCCACATAGTGAGAGAAATTCATGAAAAGTGTGACCTTCTGGAGATATTTGGCTGATCTCTATAAAGAAATGTGCTGTTGGGTGCATGTGCATGAGTGTGGTGCTTAAAAATAGTAGGCCTTATTTATCAATCTTTAGCAAAGTTGTGTCTAAATGTTTTTGTAGTCCAAACCTAAGAAACAAATAACACTGATTTTCTTCATATCCTCTTGCTTATGTTGATAAATGCCTCACTTGTAAACTACCAAGATTGTTCACGGCACAGATGATTTGAATTTTGTGCTAGCAAAAATCCATTAAAGGCAAAAAGCTCACAGAGAGCTGAAAATGACGACTAAGCGGTGAAGAGCGTCTCCTAAGAGCGAGCTGTGTGCACGATAAATCTTCCAGTAATGCAGCTCAGCCACTGCAGCGCATCAACTACTGTAGGCACACACTAACTCTTCCTTAGTTTATAGGGCACCATTACTTTGTCTTAATCGAGTAGTCTTTATTTGTCTAATTAATGTTTTTTTTATTGTTAAGTCATTAATATAAATTTTAAATGTGATGACACATGATTTAAACTTCGCAGTGTAATCCGTATATAAAATCGCCGTAACTCATCACTAATATAATTTGAAGCCGATTTGTCAAAATGTAAAGAAACTCAGGTGAATGTAGGATACGACGTTTTTCCGTGCTAGCTGGATTTTCATGAACTCCAAATTTCTTTCATAAGTCAAACAATTTATGAATATCCAGTTTGTTAAATGAGGCCTAATGTTAGCTTTTTTTTTTTTTTTTTTTATAAACAGGTGTCTAAAGGAGCAAGAACAGCCACAGCAAGCGCTCGTGTGAGAGAGCTCTCCACCCCAAAGAGCTATATCCCTCCCTGAAAAAAACAAATAAAGAGAAAGAGACCTCATAATCACACACCTGGCGTTACTATCACGGTTAATGAAAAGAGAGAGAGAAAACAAGAGTAACAGATGGACTGATTAAATAACCGCACTAAGAAGCATATAAGAGTTTTTTTCTCTTCTCTTCTCTTTTTCTGCTTTTGCTATCTGCAAGCCTCAGACTTTACCTTGGAACGTTTCAATCTGGACTTGGAAAGGTTGTGTTATTTTAAGCAAAATGCCAGAATGGTAAACTCCAGCCAGTCAACACAGAGAGCAGGAGAACTTTTCTCAGTCGATCAATGTCTGTTTTGTGTGTTTTCCACATCAGTTTACACAGCTTTAGTTTCGGTTACAACAAGAATGGAGTCAGTGTGTTGGCAAAAACGTTACAACTCAAACACAGTCCTTCTGTAATAGATTTACAGAGTAGACTGCTTCTGTTTGTGTGAATACTGAAACTATGAAACGATCCAAACGACATTTCTGAATGTGATAGAAGTAAGAAATAAGAGAGGATGGGCTGTGCTGTTTTAGGAAAGTAATCAATGACAGGGTCATGTGATGCAGCCACTGTGAAGCGTTTTATTTCTTCAAAACCACATCAGTTTGCCAACACTAAACATTTTTTTTTATTAATTACAGAACATATTGTGCATTTATTCATTTATAGCTAAACTTAATGTAAAGCACTGACACTGGAGACTCCTTTCAAAAATGCTAAACAAACATCTCCTCACAGAAAATGTCAAATCAGCAATTAAACACTTTTTTTTTAATCTGTTTATGTGTAACATCCACCATACAAATGCTCTCAGAGGTGCCGTTGCAGAAAATTAATCAACACCTTCTGACCAATCAGAATCATTTTGCATTTAAGGACTTTTTCAAGTCTCTCAAGTCTCTTAGTTTTGGATAATTTTGTGAATTCCTAAGGCAATTTTTTTTCAGTTATTTTGTCTTTCACTTCATTGTCACGGCTTTGCGTAATTGTATAATCTGTTTTCTTCCATTTGTTTTAAGTGTTTTAAAAAACAGTACCAATGACTGATTACTGATTTTTCACCTGTTTGCCTTATAGAAGTCTTAAATAAATATTCCTGTGTAGACTATTTATAACTATATAGTATTATAAATTGTATTAGATTGCACTGTAACGTTTTATTAAGACATTAATAAACATAATTGCTAGCTTTGTTTCTAATATTTAGGCTATATGTTGTAACAGGTTTTCATTAGATGAGCGTCACAACTCAAATGAACACACAACTACAATTTTGTAGACAGGTACTACAAGGGTGTACAAATTTTTGCAAAACCTGCTGATAACATGCAGTTTCTTTTTCAAACATTAGATGCCAGCATTATGTAAAATTACATCCAACTTCTTTTGCACATGCTTTTCACTTTTACACAACTACATCTGCATGCTACATCTACATGATTGGCAAGGATTTTCATAATGGCTGAACAAAAAAAAAAAAAAAAAAGCAAAAGCATGCAGCCAAAATGGATTATGTTTACAGGTGCTGTAGTGGGGCTGTTAAGTTATCTGGGTGTATTAAATACCAAGCCGCAGTGGCATGGCATTCATTTTTAATAGCTACAAGGCAAATCTATCAATCAATCTAAGACAAAATTACAGCTTCTGTATCTGACAGGAAGTGGCATGCCATGAAAAGAAGCACAAGACAAAACAAATGCAGAAATGATGCGTCGTTTGGAAACAATTTGGGTTTTTGACCAGACTCTTTTAGGTGAATGCTCAGTGCCGACTCACATACCCTCACATACATCCTCTTATACCACAGCAGTTTACCAACAATTAAATTTTCTATTTGCTAATGAACGACGCCCAATCATGTGGCAGCAGTGCAATATGTATCCCGGTCAAGAGCCTCAGGCAATACTCCTCAGATCAGAATGAGAAAGCAATGTGATCTTTGCGATTTTGACCGTGGCATGCTTGTTGGTGCCAGACAAGCTGGTTTTGGTGAACCTGTGCCTACTGTAGCATCAGATTCCTGTTCCTGGTTGACAAGAATAGAACCAGATGTAGTCTTCTGCTGTTGTACCCCATCCATCTCAAGGTCTGATGTGTTGTGCATTCTGAGATGCTTGTCTGCTTACCATGGTTGTAAAGAGTGGAGAATAATGACAATTGGGAGTCAAAAGAGACAACTCTTATTGGTGATATTGAAGCGATTGATCTAACTGAAAAGAGCCATAATTCCTATAACACAGTACACAGTGCATGTGTGTGTATGTGTGTGTGTGTGTGTAGGATCAGATGGTGACACATTGCCTCATAGCTTACTGGTAATATCACACTCTCAGCAGGTAGTGACTCATCAGGAAAGAAAATCGGCCATGTTACAAAACACAACAAAGATCAGGGAACATTATAATGTTTATAGATCATTATAGATTATTCTAGCTGTGGTACAAGTGTAAACAAGTAACACATGTTAATGTTTGCTTTGTCATTTCTAATGATCTTTATATATGGAGCAGAAATCAGGCAAGTGATTGTTAGCAGTGATCAGCTTGGGGTAGCGTAGCTATTTTTTTTTTAAACTATGAGCTACTATAAGAAAATACCATTATCCAGGACACTAAAATTATTATTTTTTTTTTAAATGGAAAGAATATGGCACAACCATGACTCTACCTAGAGGAGGCCATCCAGCAAAAGTCAGTGTTGGTGTAAGGAGGGCATTAGACAGAGTAGCAACCAGGAGGCCAAGGGTAAGATTCAACGTGATGCTACCAACCCCATGTTTCACTGCACGCATGGTGTTCTCAGGATGATGGGTTTGGTATTGGTATTGGGTTTCTTCTGAACATAGCGCTATGTTAATCACCAGACCAGAGAATCATTTTCCCCATATTTGCTGAGTCTCCTACATGCTTTTTGGCAAACTCCGTGTCCTTAAGAGTTACCCTTGGCCACTTGGTTAGGGGTGAATACTTACGCAAGGCACCATATGTATAAATTATACGGCAGATCCTGTCAAAATTGGAGAGGCCACACCCACACCCACACGGCATAGCAGGAGTTTATTACAAGCCACAAGCGACAAACCTCTTGCTACCTCAGTGATCTGTTGTTTATTACTGTGGACACAGGGACAGAGTTGTGTAGCTTTTCTCGACAGATAAATTGAAGATTATTAGTCCACATTAAGGCATTGTTTCAAGGCTAGACACTAGTAATTGACCGCAAATACAGACCAAATGCTATCATATGCTGACAACACACTGTGTAGACTGAGCTGGACCGAGTTATGCTGCTGATCGGCTTTCGGATCACTAAGACGAGACGGATCTGTTCCTGGAATTGAGAGAGAGAGAGAGAGTGAGAGAGAGGAAGGAAAGGATCAGCATCCAGCTGGCCCTCTGACATCCGAATCTCTCTGTCTCTCATTCATCTGTCTTTCTCTCGCTGATAGGTTCCACATGTATTTGTCTAGTCGTTGTGGCAACACTCAGTCTCGAAGTGTGTACTGCACACTCGAGTTCTGGATGGAGATCCAGCCTGTTTTCATGCACTCCACACACTCCTTCGTACCTAATATCAAAAGCGTGTGTGAGGGATAGACTCGTTGTTTATTTATGCTGTTAATCTTGATATACGGTACTGCTTATACGTGCTACAATGTTGTATTTTGTGTGTATGTGTGTGTGTGTGTGTGTGTGTGCCAGGTTTTAGAGAGTGCAGCGTTTGTGTTCAGCTCAACATGTTTATTTTCCTTGTGGGTGTGTAGCCATTCTGACACCCATTAACTCTAATCAAAACACACACCATTAGTTTGCTGTTTGCTAATGAGTTGACTCTTTTGTAGATGTAAGCAATATCATTCGCAGTGTAACTGCAGTCTGGCAATGTAGTTTAACCAAAATGCTTATATTGAAACTGCTTTTCAAGATCTGAGTTAGTGTGAATTTGTTCATCTTGATGATAGTTTGTTGTTTTTGTTCATTAAATTAAAAAAAACATTTTGTTTCTTCGGCCACGTTTATGTTTTTATATATAGCATTGAAATGTGTGGTACCGCACATACATCTAAAAAGAGCCTAGTGACAAATCTAGCAACGTTTTGAGCAAACGTTAATAAATGTCCTTCACTCAGTACAGCTCTCGAGCCCATATCACAGCTGCTGGTTATAGAGTTGAGAGAGCAAGTTCGCTCAACTCATCACCAGTCTGTAAAGCCCGAGTATCTTTTGATTGAGTCAATGATCCAACCCACCAATCACTGATCACCATTATTTGCCATGACCAATAACTTATCACCGTTGTTCCCAATGACCAATCACTGATCACCACTGTTCTGGACAACCAATCATTGATCACAATTGTCTTCAGTGACCAATCATTAATCACCATTTTCCCAATGACCAATCAGTTTTTTTTTTTTTTTGGTTTTATTTTCTTATTAACTTTAGCAGAGAAAAAAAGAGAGCCTGGTGAGGCAACAGGTGTTTGTAACTGCTATAACATAAGTAAGGAACTCTTCTCACAGACTTTGAGATGAAACTATATGGTTAAAAGCGGAACACTTTGGAAAATGGTGTTAGCAGTTAAGATAATAAGATAATCGTATCACTTGATTACCTTTAAAGATACATTGGCAGAAAGCACTGCATTCACTCATAACCATATATACAGTTTATTTCTTTATGTAAACATGACATTCATGTGTGCAATATACATTTATTTCACATATAGCCAAGGGGGCACAAAGCTGAGAAAGCAAGAGAACTGTCCCATACTGGATGGATGAATAGAATAAGAAGGATAGGTGGAAAGAGAAGGGATGGATGATGGATAGAGACTAGAGGCATGAGGTGTGCATATGAAGATAGAGGGCCTCTCGCTTGTCTTCAGTCTTTGACTGATCCCGGTTGAGCAGGCAGTCCCTCTGCTTTTCTCCACTGAGCGTTACGCATCCTGAACCATTTCTATACGAGAAAGAGAGAGAGCGTACATGTGAGTATTAAAATGGACAGATCGATAAGATTTTAACCACATGCATTTACACTTGTCAAATTCGTCTCTAGATAGCCAGATTGAAACCTGATCACCATATTGTACATAATACACAAATCAGCTCATTACACTTCACCACCAACTTCCTGTTTTCCGTTATTCTATGCAAAAAAAATGCTTGCATCAAATTTCATTTCATTTTGCAAAGCTTTTTAATCAGTGGTTTGCTAAAAAACTACCAGCAAAACATTACCCAAGTTGGATGAGCCGATAATGTTCAATTTGCTCTGAGGTAATGTTATGGAAGGCATTTTGGTTGTCCAATATGGCTGGAGCAGACAGAGGTATACACACCTGCATAACATCTGGGTAAAACCTTCTGGGTATAAATTATGATCTTTTCAAGATACTACAATCCTTATTCTCAAGACATTAAATGGCCATGTGTAAACTGAGTAAAGTGAACTTTGTAGTTGCTCACACTGACAAAAGAAAAATTGTAAAGAGTAATCCAATGAAAGAAGTGCAGAGGTGAAATCATCAGGCTTCCACGTAATACATTAAGATTTCGAGCCATTAGGCAACAATTCAATATTCAATATTTGATGATACCACTTTATCTGCTATGATAGGATATAATACGATTCCAAACAATCCAACTTTTATGTGTCCAACTTTGTTCGGAATCTCGGGAAAGCTTGGCATTAAATTGCACGTGATGACGACGTAGATAAGGACTACTTTAAAAGAATCTATTATCATTGATAATCAATTTATGATTGTTGCATTGATTCATTTCAGTCTTGCCTTTTAAATCAATGCTAATGAATAGTGCAAGTACTAATGATAAAGATATGTGTACTAGCACATAATTACAAAATGCTCAAATTTAACAAACCCCCTCAGCACAGATTTCTTTTTTGAATATGATACAACTATTCAAATATTAGGCCCGTTACTTAACCGTGTACAGTAATAATTTAGCTATCCTGCTGGGCACAATTCACCCCAGTTTGGACACCAATCCATTGGAGGGCACCATGCACCCACACATTCACACACATCCATGGGACAATTTATTGTAGCTAGTCCACCTACTGGCATGTTTTTGGGAGGTGGGAGGAAACTGGAGAACCCAGAGTAAACCCATGTGGACACAGTAACCTGAGCTCAGGATCAAACCGGGAACCTGGAGCTGTGATGTGACCCGCTGCACCACTATTCCAACATTAGTTCCAAATTGACATCATTTATAGGCCTGATTACATTTTTATTTATATACAGAGCGACTTACAGCAGTGTTTTGTAGTCTCTATCAAAAACATATCTTCATGCTAGTACAATAGGTCAGGGACTAAGAACAGGCATGAGAACCACTGATCTAATCAACGTGTAGCTCAATCTTCAGTGAACAACTGTCCATGTTCATGCTAAACACATTTCTGTTAACATCATGAATATGGATATTTCATCATTGACGCCATGAGCAGGGTGTATCCGGTGATTGCATCATCATTTCAGACGTTGCTGNTACGCAATAAACCACATCAAAAAATGAGCCTCTTTGTGAGTATCAGAGGGCGGAGAAAACCGATCTGCTATTCATCAGTTATAGGTATAGCAACTACAGGGAAGATTTGAACGCCAGCACTACAGGTGCTTTCATTGTGTTTTGTTTGTTCTTGGATGATCATCTAAAGACGAGGTCAAAGTTGGGATGAGATGAGCTGGACCAAGAGCTTATATTTTATAGCGTGCTGGTTCAGGATAAAGAAACAGTGAAACAGTGATGTAAGGGGGTTCGGGGGATGTGTCACTTAGTCGTCATGACAACAAGTCAAGCAACTCGGGTTATTTGCATGACTCTGTGCTGTGTATAGCCTCTGAGGGATTTGGTTTTATTGGTTAAAAAAAAAACGTCAAAAGTACAGCCTGTAAAATCCTCCAAAAATATTATTTATACGCTGCTCAATAGTAAACGCTGACATTTTATGTTGTAATGGTTTGGCTCCTAAGCCAGTGGAAATGTGGGCCTAAAAAATGTTCCCTGAAGTGTCATTGTACGAAAGCTAACTCTCTAACAAATAACTGTTCATGATATGAGAATAGATTGGGAATAATACATGTACCAGTGGTATCATGACATCACAGCAACTCTTAGCCAAACTCTCAAGCTCCACCCACCTTAATCTTAGCCACACACACACACAATGCCCTGATTTTCCTATTCAGGACAGCATTCAGGCTGAACTGGTTTGGCAAAGAGGGAGGACGAGAGAAAAAGACAGAGAGGTCACATGCATCATGTGGAGCTTTGAGTGCATTTGGAATTACACTTTTAGTTCCCAATATTCAAATCAAGCATTCAGTGACGGCTTTCCTGGAGTCGCATTTGCATTGGAAATCATCAGTGCACAAAACGCACTCATATAAGCTGGGGAGTTCAGTGCTTCTTATACCACAGCGCTGTTGAATTCTCGATTCTGATATTATTATCTATATTAATGTGCTCTGATTTCGATAGTGGACGATCAACGTCATCTAAAGCGAATAATAAACAATTATAAAAATGTGTTGTTATTTAAAAAGGAAAAATGGAGTTTATGGAAGGAGTCTCCAGTGTCAACCCTTTGTAACAATAAGAAGTAAAGCTGTAACTTTTCAGGACAGAAGACTTTGCACTTTTGAAATATAACAGTAAACATATCAAAAGTATGACATGTTGTTTGTTGATAAAAATGTAATCATTGGCATGCTGCTGTGGTGTTAAAGGAATAAAACACTTTGGGGTGTGCTATTCGAAGAAATTAATCCACTTCACCCTGGTAACAGTAACACTGCCTTGTGACTAGCCACATCACACCACCCTGTTGTTGCGTATTTTCCTATAACACACCAAGTGTTTTATTCCTACACAATTAATATTCATCCTCTATGCATTATGTATATATTTTGTTTCCAAGAAATATGAGTTGTTTCAGAAAACTGCACATGTTTGATTGGTAGTGGATTTTAGAAGAGTCTAACCAGTGCAGGTCTGCTTAACTTCACTCTGTCAGCACAGTTTATCTCAGACCAGACAGAGAAATGTGGAAACACAGCAGGGATGTCTAGTCCAGTAGTGTACTAGTATCAAACTTATGCAAAACATTTGATCATTTAACCAAGACTGAGAAACATTTTCCTCATTACTTATTCAGGATGTGGACGATGATGTTAAAAAGAGCGCTTGCACAATTTCTCCAGTTACGTCAAATGGTATTATACTAACAGCTCTAACAAACCTAGCTCATTAACAGGTGTGTTAAAGCATATTTCAAAGCCTGAAAATATGCTAAATGTGGGATCCTAATGACTAGAACGTTACCTACCATTCAGGGAGTGGGCAGTGACATTAAATGAACGTTTCAGGGAAATCTGCAAAAGTTGCCAATCAGCCAAGACAAGTTTGGCATGCAAATATTGGTTCTTTATTTTTAGGCTTAGAGCTGTGCGCAGAGCTGTGTTTTACCACAGATTATCATCATGCTAACTGCTCTAACACACCCCCATAAGCAGGAGGTGGATTATAAATTAGAAACTTGGCACAACATTTCTCATAACCTTAAAAGTAATCAGTCAATACATGTTTTGTGTTTACAACGATGAAGCTAACAAGGCTAACAAGTAATAAATGCCGTATGACTGACAGTTAGCATGCTAGGCGCTTTAGGAGACCTGATTTGGCTAACTGACTTTTGAATGAGCCCTTCATAGTGTGTTTGAGCATGAAAAACAAAATTATACTGCAAAATATTTAATCATTTGACCAAAGATTTGGGAAAAGGTCTTCTAATACCTACTATTCAGTAAGCAGATGATGATTTTAAAGGAATGTTTCATGGAAATGAGCAAACGTTAATGAGGTCGAATTACTGCTAATGAGGTAGAATGACTGCTGTTTGTTAAAGTGCTTTATAAATAAAACGTATTATTATTATTATTATTATTATTATTATTATTATTATTATTAAAGATGTATCGAATGTAGACAGTGTATTAACAGAGATGATCAGTTATCAGGATAAATGGAAATAAATCTTTTTAATGAAGCACAGATACAGCAGCCACGATAACATTAATGCAGAGACACTTGGTGTATTTCTCAATGCACGTTCATAGTTGCTTGCTGAGTTTACAATAATTTAAATGGATTTTTGTAAAATGCAACACGAAGTAATATTGTGTTGTTAATTAGAACAATTCCATGTTTTGTTAATGGAACAGTTTCATTGGTACTCTCCTCCTGGTGAGCTGAGCCACATGATCTGATTCACAAAAAAGATCCAGAATTCCCATCACTCAGACGTTTAGCCTTTCAAAACTGTCCCAGTCAAACACACACCCACAAATGTGCAGTCTGCATACACACTCTCCATACAGTTACATATCCCTGCTATACGCCCACTTATAATAATAATACTAATAATACTACTACTACTACTACTACTACTACTACTAATAATAATAATAATAATACCACACCACTGTTATATGCTTGATTCTTATTGGTCAGCTGCTCTGACAGTAGTTTTGGCTGAAAGGTTTACATTAATGTGTTTCTTATAAATAATTAATTCATAAATGATAAATACATGAATACATAAATTAATACACTGCTTGTATAGTAGATGCATCATATAAACAGATTTAAAATGTAAACATTTTTGGAAGGTGTCTCCAGTGTCAGCACTTTGTAACCCTCAGAGGTAAAGCTTTCGGACACAGGAAGAGGGTTTAGCATTTTTTTCTGGCTTCTTGGTAACATGACAAGCTGTAAAAATAATCAACGTATCATGACACCCAATCCGACTGAGTTCAGACTTTGCATGTTTTCCAAGCAGAGTCATTTAATGCTGTAAAGATCTTATGTTGACAAGACGACGACAGATCTTGAATGTGAACGCAGGAAATAAATTGTCTTACAAGATGTTTCACATAACTTGGCAGCAGAACCTTTCAGATCTTTGTTTCAATGTTTGCCATGAGGTTATGAGTATCAGTACACTCAGTACTCAGCTCAAATATCAGTACACCAGAAAAGCATTCGCTCTGTTGTCTGTAGATCATGAGTCCGGATGACAGTAATTGGGAGAACAAAACTGGCCTTGCTCTCAATCACAGTGACACTAGCTAATCATGGGCATCTGTTAGATCATGTGGAAGAGGGTAGATAGCGCTTTCCTCCGAGTGTGTTACGCCACCCCGTGACACAACATGAGGAGCAGATGTGGTTGGCTGGCTTCACATGTCTCAGAGCTAACTTGTTTACTTCATGTGTCTCACAGGAAGCTACTGTCCTGGATCGGTAGCTGTCATATTATAGGGAGACCTAACTGGTTGGTAGGAATTAGAGCTGCACAATATATTGAAATTATAGAAATATCGCAAATGTAATTATCACTATATGCATATTGCAAGGGCTTGTGATAACTGAATGACTTTTCAAAAAGTTTTAGGGTGACTCAGATAGCAGATGCTTTCTTTTCCTCAAAAGAACATGAAACGTATGTTGGTTATGTCATTTGCAGTTTTTAAATATATAAATATATATATAAATGTAATTTAAATTGATTTTTAGAATTATCAGACCAAGTTTTCGCATATCACATTTTTCTTTAATATCATGCAGCCCTAGTGGGAATTGGCCAAGATTAAATTAGGGAGAAAATCGGGAGGAAAGAATCCAAAAAAAAGAAAAAAAAAAGTGGTGAAATCTAATGATAAATAATCAAAACTAAAATAATAAACAAAAAGCTATAATAACTTTTAATAACAAATAATCTGGATTTTTAGATTTATTCAGTTGATATTACATCAATAATATTCAGACTATGTCAGATGAATAAATATTAATTTTGTTATTAAATAGTCACTGGGTTCACAGCTTGGATGCAATGTGTTCTGTTGTAGAAAGTTCAGGAATTAAAAAAATTAATAAATAGCTAATTATGCATAAAAAAAAGTTTCATAGTTGAGTAGGGTTTTTTTTAAGTTTATTCTTAATGAGTAAATATTAATAATTGATGTGTTGTGTGTGTGTGTGTGTGTGTGTGTGTGTGTGTGTGTGTGTGTGTGGTGTGTGAAGTGCATCTTCACTCACCAGCGTCTCCTCCTCACTGAGTCCACATTCAGCAGCGATGAGCGCGAGCGTCGCTCCGTCCGGGTTCCGGCCCCCGCGAGCGAAATTCTCCTCCAGCACGCGCAGCTGATCCTCCGCCAGGCGCATGCCCAGCGCCTCCGTCCCGCTCCCGTTAGAGGCCATGGCGCTGCTCAGAAACCAGAAAGAGCAGAAAAATAAATAAATAATAAAAAGCACCAAGTCAGTCCCGAGTTTCAGCGCGAGGACACAATGCTGCAGGATAAACACAACACGGCGCGAGCGAGCGCGAGAGTAACATAAAAAAAAAAAAAAAATGCTAGAAATGCAGGAGGAGAAGTTTGTGCGCTCCCGCCCCCTCGGACAACCAATTCACTTTAACATCATGATTCCACAGCTTAAAGGCGCAGTCTTAGTAAGAAAAAAAAAATAAAAGACACATACGCGTGCACTTGCAACTATGCAAACGCGCGTGGACTACAGAGCAGCCGGACACTAGTTAAGAGTTGTGCTCTAACATTGATATACCTGTGTATCTGCGTCTGCAATCCAGAGCTCAGATGGTCATCTTGTGTACTTATGACGCAATATGTACACAGTGACGTCACAACAACCTTGGATCTTTGTGTTGTTGGAGGCTGATGCACCTGTAAAACCTGCTGGTACTCTGAGCTTTGTGTTCCGGCCCCAGGTGTGTTTACCTGAAGAGCAGGTGTGGCAGAATATCTTCATAAATTTACATATATATTTTAGTAAAAATAGAATAATATATATATATATAAAAAAAAAAAGCACTTCGTATTGAATCAGTTCATAAAGAGTGAATTAACCCTCATATTGTCTAATACAGTACAGCTGGTGTAGATGGTGCACATAAATAAATGGTTCCATAACACGTATTATTATAGTTGTTATGTAAAGAATACAATACTTTGGGGCTTGCTGTTATAGGAAAATAATCAACAATGAGGTGGTGTGATTGTGATGTGATGTTATCACCCTGAAGTTGATTATTTTCTTCTAACCTCACGTCCCGAATGGTTTTATTCCTTTTACATCACAGCATTGTCATTGTCATTGATTAAAATGTTTTAATTTTTAAAGAACACCATATTGTACTTGTTATACATTAATAATAATTAATAATGTTGCAGACCAAGTTAGTTCCTGTTGTCATTTTGCAGCCAACACAACCATTCCCTCCTTTTCTCTTGAAGTTAATATGACAATATTATGGTATGACAATATCTGTAAATGAGCCTAAGTGCATGTGAAGTAGTTGTTAGTATAGAAATTATAACATATTAGAGCAAGCGCATTAATATAAACCTGTGATTTGCCATTCCACCCTGATTAGACAAGAAGAACGAATTGAGTTTGAGGTAAGGGACCAGAAATTCCTAATGGCAGCCTTATACCCTTTAAAGCCATTCCCTCAGAAACACACTCATTGCCTACACTATTACAAAGCCAGTAGAAACGCCTCTTATTGTGATTGGTTGGATGTTTGTTTTTCCTTCCGGGGATGGCAGCGTTTCACCTCTGAACAGATATTTATTGAAGTGAGGAAACTTCCTCAGATATTACGAAATGTCCTTTAACCACCATAAAACATGCCACTTGATTTCACAATGACATGAATCAGATACAGAAGGGGACCAATGACAGGAAGATGTTTACATAAAACTAAATCCTTGTAATTCATTTTTATGAAATTGTTTCATAACTAAGAAACTTATATGGCTTGGGGGTAGATTTGTCCCAAATCTGTGAATGTATTACACTATATAGCCAGAAGTTTATGGACACCTGACCATCACACCCATACGTGGCTCTTAGCCAAACTGTTGCCACAGTGTTGGAAGCACACAATTGTATATGATGTCTCAGTATGCTGTTGCAATACAATTTCCCTTCACTGGAACTAAGAGGCCCAAAGAGGTTCCAGTCTGCCACTTTTGGGCATCTGACATCAGTGCCTGATCTTACTAATGCTCATGTGGCTGAATGAACACAAGTCCAAACAGCCATGCTCCAATATCTAGTGGAAAGACTTCGCAGAAGAGTGGAGGTTACAACAAACCTTTGGCCATATAGTTTGTTTATCAGTGCATATTTAGTTCAATAGTCCAGCAATAAAAAGTGTTCTCCTCTAAGAATTGCTGCTGTTATCGTAAAGATTTTCCTGTACTTATCATTCATCCCAGGACTCTTATACAAAATATGCGTTCCCTTTTGATTCCTCTTAAGGGCTCTTTCTCATGTCGTCTCATGGAGTTTTTCTATGTCTATTCATCAGGGATTTATATCTCCATCCAGATTTCTGTAAAGCTGTTTTGGGACTATGTCTATAGTTAGAAGTGCTGGCGAAGCTGAACTTAATTAAATCATTTTCTGAGAATGGTAGGATACCTGAAGCGAATCTGTAATACAGGACAGTCGCAGAAATGTCTAGTCCCCTTTGTATTATAAGTTTGCATGTCACTCTGATGAGTCAGAGTTTGGGTGGGCACTGTGGTGAAATATCTGGCAGTTAGATCACGTCTATATCAGGCATTAGACAAGTGGGTGTGTATGTGTGGAGAGCAGTAGAGATGGACATAGATGCTTCTTTCCCACACCCACTTTGTTCTGCACTCCTAAAATATCCTTCTTACACAATACAAAAGCATGAGCATACTAAAGGGCATGAGGTCACACACACACAAAAAAAAACCACAAACACATGCACTCCTGTTGAACTGCATTCCATTAGCATTGCCAAGCAAAACAGAACAACATGACCTATAGTTATATTTCCACTGCTAATATGATTGTTATATAAGAACCTCCACAAATGGTATTTATCAAAGTTGTACCCAGTTCTGATTGGTCAGAAGGTGTTGACAGTACAACATATAGTCTGCAAATCACATGTTTATATTAATGTGTGTCACCACTATTAAATCTCCATATTACAAGCCTAAGTAGCCAATGACTGCACACATAATGCTGTGAGGCCACTTTAACATCATTCCACGTGAAGGCCCACCNCTCTTTCAAAAGATGTTCCATCATTTGGTGTTTTGATGATGGTGGTGAGAGTGAGGTCTAACATGCCACTCCATAATCTCCCATTGGTGTTCAACTGGGTTGAGATCTGGTGACTGTGAAGGCCACAGCATATGATTTAGATAATTTTTCATCCCTTTATTGGGGCGGAGTCATCCTGGAATAGACCACGCCCATTGGGACAGAAATCATTCATTATATGATAATGGTGAGCAGGAAGAAGAGTTGAGTTGCAGTGACACTTCCATCTAAGGAGACAAGTGGACCCAAACTGCAAAATAACCCAGCTAAAATAAATAAATAATTACAACCACCACCACCACCACCACCAGTACAACTATATGTTTCTGTATGTTGAAACCTGCACAAAGAAAAATTTCTTCAAATATCACATACTGTTTTTTTTTTTTTTAAAAAAAAGGATGGAAGCTGGACTGAGAAGCACATGGCCTTTATGTAACATCACACACACACACACACACACACACACACACACACACACACACACACACACACACACATACCAGTCTACACATCTGGAACCCAAACCTGCCCAGACCAATGAGAGGAAATGAGTCACTTAAGATATCAAAGATGGCATGTGAACATACTCATCTGGCCTACAGGGCAAAAGAGAAAGCAAAAGAGAGAGAGAACAGACATGTCTCATCTGTAGCTGCACTTTAATATATGATGGTTTTGGATTAGGATCCTGCTAAATTTATTATATGCTAGTTTTTGTTGTTGTTGTGGTTCATACTAGGTTTATTATATGCCAATTTTAGTTGTTAGTTCATGCTAACTGTATTTATTATATGCTAGGTTTGTTTCATTGTGGTTCATGTTAAGTTTTTTTATATCCTATTTTTAGTTCATAATCATGCTAGGTTTATTATATGCTAGTTTTGGTTTAGGCTCATGCTACATTTATTATATACTAGGATTTCTGTTGTGGTTCATGTTAGGTTTGTTATATGCTAGTTTTTTTGTGGTTTATGTTAGGTTTATTATACACTACATTTATTATGGGCTAGTTTTTTATGGTTCTATGTTTGTCACATGCTAGTTTTAGTTTATAATCATGCTAGGTTTATTATATGCTAGTTTTTATTTAGCATCATACTAAGTTTATGAGATGGGTTAAGGATCATGCTTAAGTTTAGTTTTGTATGCTAGTTTAAGTTTAGAATCATGCTAGCTTTATTATATGCTAGTTTTGGTTTAGGGTCATGCTATGTTTATTATGTGCTAGTACACAAACTAGCACACACATACACTCCCGGAACTGTATGGTGTGTGTACTCAGCCATGTGTAAGATCCGTGTGTATTAACAGTTTATGTATGGCTGAAGAATAACCTTGAACACAGGATAAAGTACTCATCACGTACCCTTCACTCACTCAGCAACCTTTTGTGGTTGTGTACACACAGGACAGTCATGACAGTCAGCTAATATGACATACACAGACACACACAGAGTTTATTGAAACTGAGTGGTGTTGTAAAATAACGCCGTACCTAAAAATATAATCAATAATCAAGTAGTAATTTTTAATCAGTACAATCCAGGCCTACAGTTATACTTAACTTGATCCTTCCAATAAGCCTAGGTAAATTTAGAAAGTTAAAAAAAACATTTAATTTTGGTTAAATATAATTTATATACTTGGGGTAATACAATGACACTATCTGTATCCATATCTGTATTCAGGTACGAAGTGGCCATGGCCGTTTTTTTATTATTAAATATGAACTCTACTACTTTGCCCATGGAAACACTGGAAGATATGAGGGAAAAACCCAGATGTAGAAATGGCAGCATGGTGCATACAAACAAACGAGTAGAGTAATTTAAACCACTAAGACCCTGACCAGGCAGTTACTAAGGGTGAATAAATAAATGCTGTAAAATGCATTGTTCAAATAGTGCTGGCTAATCAAATGTGTTTTTTGACCCAATGGTTCTTTAGTGTTACAATGAAAACATTTCTAAATTTAAAGAAATTGAAGGGTTTAGTAGAAGATGTGGATGCAAGTGCAGATTATTTATTTAATAAAACATGGACGATACAGACAACATAAACTTTAGACACCTAAACATGAACTATGATCTCATGGCAAAGGACATACATAGGCTAGAGGGTGCAGCAACAACAAGCAACAACGAAAGACAAAAGCTAGACAATGAGTGTGGTGCAACATGTGACATAAATACCCAAGCTCATTAAACCAAAACGTGACTGAGGTGCAAACAGTAAGGTGCATGGCTGATGGGAATCGTAGTCATGCAACGTTTTTGGCATAACCGTGACAGAAATGAAAAAATATATATAATAATAATTTATGCTCTTTGAATAAGACACTTCATACTTACTGCTGACTAATCAATTAACAAATAGTCATAATCAATCAAATGGTAATGACTAAACAAATAATAATAGCTAATCTGTGTATAGATTTATGATCATAAGATAATTTGCACTGGGCAAATGTTGACACTAAGTTGACAGTTTAAGCTATTTACCGAGCCGTGTGTGTGTGCGTGTGTGTGTGTGTGTGTGTGTGTGTGTGTGTGTGTTTGTGTGTGTGTGGAACAGAACTATCTCAGCTCACTTCCTCTTGAACAATGCTCATTGTGTGCTCATTGTATGCACCTTAAGGCCCGACAGGGTGAGCGATCTGCTAAAGATAATCTACAAAGGCTTCTGTGCTTCTGTTTTGTCGTGTTTGTGAAAGCTTTCTTGTCCTGCACGGATATTAAAATGGCAAAAAAATGATAATTTGTGAGGAATTTCCACTGGCCACACCCAACTGAAGCTTAGGGTTAAATTCCCATCAACATGATTTCCAACATTGTAACCAAACCCTTTGTGATGTTAAAGATCTGTTATTAAAGAAGCATTTAATCAAGAAATATACATTATATCCCTAACTACTACTCCTTTGTGCCTGATCAGGAATGTGTAGGAGCGTCAGATCATGTAATGATTGACACTTGTGTGTACCTGGAAATGTGAACAACTTGTAAAGCAGAAAACGGTAGTACTAGAAAAAGCATGTAGGAATGACAGAGATGTGCTTTCTCAGCTTTTCTGTTTACACACAAATGTCAAGAATGTTGCTTGTTGTGTTGGTATTTTGTACATATTTCTAGCAACAAGCTATTCACAGAAAGCATCAAAATCAGATTAGATTGTGGTTTATGTGCACACCACAGCTACTTTTCTCCTTCCAGTGAGCTTAACCAAAATGGTATGTGTTGGTTTAGGATGATGTAAGTTAGGTTTTGGATCATGCTAGGTTTATTATATAGTAGTTTTGGTTTTTTGGAGGGGTTCTTAACTGGCAGACTGCAGTCGGGTTGCAGAAGTATTTTAGCAGACCAAACCGAGTATGTGAAAATTACTGTTGCAGTGCCAATAAATATATGAAAAAACTAGCCATAGTTCAGCGGCTCCAGTTATCCAAACATGAATAGCTCGGCTTCTGTAACAGATCCTTTGATGTGCTTTATCCAGTCACATGTTTTTATGTACATTATTTAGATGAAGGCAGCTCACTGAACCAGAGACTAGCTACAGGACTAAAGACCTTAGGCAAGGGAGAGTTTTGTGCAATTAAAGTATCACATGGTCACAATATAAATACACCTGCTCCTGGAAGGCCCAGGAGTTTGTTAGAGAACATACCTAATCAAGAAGACGACGGGAAACAACCAAGAAGCCAAGACTAACTCCAGAGAGATCTAGAGCTCACATGGGAGGACAATTATAGCCTGGACATTCAACAGAGAGGGATTTAATGGAAGAGTTGTGATAAGAAAATCATTATTGGACAAAAAAGCTCATATTAAATCCTATTTCGAGACTCAGCAAACATGTGGAAAAACATTTCCTGTTTGATTAGCTCAAATTTGAACTTTTTGGCTTTGACATAAAGTGCTACATTTGGCAGAAAACCAACACGGTGAAGCATGGTGGTGGTAGCATCATGCTGTGGGGATGCTTTTCGCCTGCATGTTCAAGAAAGGTGAATGCTTTATTCAAGACAGCATAACAGGATATTAATAAGATACCAGTGAGATATTTGGTTTGTGCCAGGAGTTAAATCCCAACGCAGGGTGGTAAGGAGCTTATCTGCTAAAGCAGTCAACTACCCGTGGTGTTCAAATGAAATTCAAATTGAAAAACAATGTTGAAGCGCATCTGCATTGGCCATTACGTCTGACCCTTATAGAAAGGGGCCCTAGAGTGTTGTCTTCTCAGAGAGTNATGATTACAGTATGAAAAGGAGAACATAGCATGGAAGGAAGTTCTTATCTACAAAGGGTCATTTCAAAACAGCCAAAACAATCAAAACACACACAGCGGGAGGCGCAACATCATGCAAATGAACCAGAAATGAGTGTGTGGGTGTGAAAGAGAGTGCTGGCATTTCAGGAGGAGAAAATGTTATCATAACTGGGCAAGAGGAAGTGTGTGACATCATCCTCGTAGAATATAAAATTAAAGCCAGTGGAACATTTAGTGTGTGTGTGTGTGTGTGCATGTGTGTGTGTGTGTGTGAGAGAGAGATGACGTCCAGCTGTTACTACAAAGCCAACATTTGACACAGTTGACTGTTAACTAAAAATGCTTAACAGCACCCATGAGGATGCAAGGGTGTTTCCCACCAAACCAAATACCCACTGTGTGCAAACAGTGTGTGTCTATACTAGCGGAGAGGAAAACATGATCACAGCAGTGTTCTCATCATTCTTGGCGAATCATGACCATTACTCAGAAACTAGCGTTATGCATTAGTTACAAAACAAGCTTTAAGCACAGTATAGGACGTAGCCTAAGCACATTGCTCGTCTATCTAGTCTCCTCCAGTGATGATCTAGCAAAAAAGGCAAATAAAACTCAACTCAAAACAAAAATCTCATTTGTTGACCAGTTAATGGTGAAGATGGTGTGATCTAATGAGGTTCATGCACAACAATTTCAAATTAAAGGAGAATTAAACAGCCCTAGATCCTGGCTCATAGAGTTAGCATTAGCAAGGATGGTCATGATATCACTTCCAAGCACATGCTTTCAACTTCTTAACAGCAAAGTCATAACTCTATAAACATGCAACATTTGGCTCAGGCTGATTGATGAGAATGGTCATGAGTGTCATCAATATCCTTTTTCCACACCTTTCAGTTCAGAACTTTATACAGACTGCATTTACATTCCTGTCCAGTAGCAAAGTAGCTTCCTCCTCTTCACCAGAAATAAGCACTGCTAAAGTTTATTCTGATTTGTTGGTGTTTCTTGTTCATTTTTTTTTTGCTCACAGGAGCATTATCTGGCTGCGCTGGGCACTTGATGATTTCAGCCATATTGTTTCTCAACAGACTGAGATGGAGGCAGAGTGAAGGGGCATTGGGGAGTGTCTATAAAATGACTGACAAGAGGTCCATGTAAACACAAACAATCATTCCGGATTGTAACACAGTTTTCCAGTTGGGTTTTCTCATATTTTGAACATTTTGTAAAACTTTTCTCCATTTCCTTTTTCACCTCCTGCAGTAAACCTAAATAAATTGTTGACAAGCAATCACACTGATATTTACATTCGCAAAGTAGCTTGCCGGCTAGTAGTTTTCAAACGGAAATGGAAAAATGCTCAATCCTGATTGGTTATTTCTATTTCTCATCATAGCACCCTGGTAGCCAATGAAATGTAATAATACACACTAAGGGGCGTGTTTGCTTGATGTCTGGGATCTTTATAGCACAATTACTGAGCAAAACAATATAATTTGTATTATTTATATTTATTATATATCTGTCAGGGAAGGCGTGGTTAAAAAAGCTAGTTCCTACTAAAATAAACAAACTAAATTTATATCTAACTCACTCACACTTTTAACATAGTAATCTTCATTTCCTTCCTGTCCACATCTAGAAAAGAGTCGTTCATACTGAGGATTGCAATCTTGCAAAATGTATTGTATTTTTATACTCCATAGCAGTTTTGTGCAACAAACCATCAATGTCCTTTTGAAATACTGAAAGTGGTTTAAAAAAAAAACTGCTTAGGCAGATTACACTAAAACAGATTTGCCATCAGTATTGTTTGTAAGGAACAATACCTAAGCTGTCATTTTGTAATTAATTCTTTCATATCTGTGCTGTTTTAAAACTCCAGTTGTGTCCTGGGTCGATTTTCCCAATGGGTGCAAAAAATGAGGGCAAAAAAAGAGAGTTTTTCTTTTATTTAATACTTTTTGCCCCCTTTTTTTTCTTGAGTGCAGAATTTGAAGCTGTACTTCAACATTTAGCAGAGGATTTATTTAAATGAGTAATTGCATGTTTACTTAGGCAAAGAATTTGGGTAAAATGACCACTTTAAATCTACCATTAGCTGAATATTATCAACTGAAATATGACCGACGTTTAGTTCCGGCTAGTTTCTGTGACCACTGCGTTAAATGTTGAGTAAAAAAAAAAAAAAACATGTTGATCCAGTCTCTGTTTTGTAAAAACACCATTATCCTTCTGCCGGACATTTTTAGGAAGCCATGGTAATGGTTTGAGTGTTTTTAGCCTTTAGTCTGGGTGATTATTGCGTGATTAGCAGAACACAGAGAGTGTAATGTCCATCTACTCAGCTTCCTCTCCTCTAGTACTGCAGAAAGCACTGAGTTTCCTGTAGCCAATCTTCCTCTATACTTAGGAGCCTTTTACACAAAGTGTGATTGTGTGGGGTTTTTTCCCTTTGGTCCAAATTTGCAGATGTCTGAGAGAAGACGAAATGTGAAGGAACAGGAATCTCTAAACCAGCGTTCTTCAGTATCGGGCCCACAGTCCAGTAGAGGCATCCTGGGTACTGAGTCCTTATGAAAACATTCCAGGGTTATTAAAATAATAATAATAATAATAAAAATACAGGCTTAAATTTTAAAATGAAAGCCTGATATAATGATATGTATATTTTTTAGACTTTCTGTGTTTTTCTTTGACATGTTTGCCAAAAAGAATTGACATTTTTTCAAAGACATATTTGATTTAATCCTTTAATTAACATGAAAAGATGAAAAATGCTGCATGTAAAGTCGTAAGGTGACAGCTTCAAGGAACTGATCAAAATTCCTAACATTCCTAAATCTTCCTAATTCGTAAACTTCAATCTAACGGATGTGACAGTGAGAGTCACGTGAGACCCAATCATTTAATAAATTAATTTATTAATTATTTAAATTCATTAATTATAATGAAAAGCAACAGTTTTTGAACAGTTATAGAATTTCCATACTCCTCTCTCAAAAAAAAGAGAAAGAAAAAGAAAAGAGTGAATGGGGGATATATACTGTGTGTGTGTGTGTGTGTGTGTGTGTGTGTGTGTTAGAGAGAGAGAGAGAGAGAGAGAGAGATCTCTGAAACAAGTCATAACAAATTTTCACCACTAGGAGGCAGCATCTCAGAGGCGTTATTCAGCTTCACCGTAATTTCAATGTAGAAAAATAGGAAATGAAAGGAAATGAAATGAAACTGGATTAAATTACTTCCATCTGTTCAGCTAAACCTGAAAGAACAATGTAATGTTGTAAATAAATATATAGCTAACAATATTTCTCTGAACACTAAACCCTTATTCTCTTAATGAAATACAGAAATATGTACACTGTTAGTGCTGTTTATCTCCTGTGTTCACATTGGTAACTAAAAACTGGCTCAAATTCTGAAGTAGGAAGGAAAATTAACATGTGAACAGATGCAATTTACACAACAAACACTGATACGTGCTTATACGATACGTTGCTATATTCAATATACAATAATTTATACCGCTGTTTAATGTTAAAGGTGCAATAGTAACATTTTTTTTATTCCTTACTTCTACAAATAACTGGGAAGTATTAAAAAACAACAACAACAACAACAACAGTGGGTTAAGCCATGGCCTTAGCAAAAGTGTGTTAAGTTGCTGAAAAGAATAAGATTGGAAAACTGACTTCAGGTCTGGAATGCTTGTTTGTGGTTGGACGCGCCTCCTGTCAGTC
>CM074957.1:18229268-18249452 GCA_037577455.1 Pangasius macronema | reverse complement strand
GTGTGTGTGTGTGTGTGTGTGTGTGTGTGTGTGTGTGTGTGTGTGTGTGTGAGAGAGAGAGAGAGAGAGAGAGAGATCTGAAACAAGTCATAACAAATTTTCACCACTAGGAGGCAGCATCTCAGAGGTGTTATTCAGCTTCACCATAATTTCAATGTAGAGAAATAGAAATGAAAGGAAATGAAATGAAACTGGATTAGATTACGTCCAACTGTTCAGCTAAACCTGAAAGAACAATGTAATGTTGTAAATAAATATATAGCTAACAATATTTCTCTAAACACTAAACCCTTATTCTCTTAAAAACTGGCTCAAATTCTGAAGTAGGAAGGAAAATTAACATGTGAACAGATGCAATTTACGCAACAAATGCTGATACGTTGCTATATTCAATATGCAATAATTTATACCGCTGTTTAATGTTAAAGGTGCAATAGTGATTTTTTTTTTTTTTATTCCTTTCTTCTACAGATAACTGGGAAGTATTAAAAAACAACAACAACAACAACAGTGGGTTAAGCCATGGCCTTAGCAAAAGTGTGTTAAGTCGCTGAAAAGAATAAGATTGGAAAACTGACTTCAGGTCTGGAATGCTTGTTTGTGGTTGGACGCGCCTCCTGTCAGTCACTTTATTGGTACTATAATCTACGGGCCACTGTAGATCCTTAGGGCGGAGCTTCGTGAACACAGGTAGGAACAGAGGAGCATCAAACCCACCTTAGGGCGGAGCTTCGTGAACACAGGTAGGAATAGAGGACCTTCAAACCCACCTCAGTAGGCTTTGGGGGGGGGGACTAATGGCAGTGAGTGATACTGACGTGGGCCCTTTTGAGTGAGTGATTTTTGGGCCCTTGCTACAATGATATGGGAGATGTTTATGTATATATAAAAACGCTTTTTCTCAGCTAAAGCTGTGCTCATGCAATTAACAGGGTATGCACTGAAAGGGAAAGGATGCAGGATACGAATGAACCATGTGCTTCTTTTAACTAGCTAGGTGAACTTTGACCTGTGAATTCACAGCCCTCAGTCTTATAAGCCAATAGAAAGCAAGAGGGCGGGGCTTTGGTCTCATTCCTAGCATGGAGCTATCTCATCCACTGGCAAGAAGGTTTTTAAGGTAAAGTTCATTCGTTTTCTCTCTGTCTGCTAGAATTTTCCTGTTTGTCGTGTTGGCACCTAGCATGGAGGCTTGAAAATCCCACTTTCCCTGCATTCTGTTCATAACTAGCCAGCCATGCTCCTTTGGTAAGGTCTACCTCATTTAAAAGGCAGCATAATGACTTTTCTTAAGCTGAATTTGAAGCCATTTTGAGGAAAGCAATCCCATAAGTTTTGTGGCATGTATAAGTGATTTAAAAATAAATAAATAAATAAATAAATCACCATCTGTCATGACATTTCACACCAGCACAAACTTGACTTCAGATGAAACGCGACACCAGACACGAGGAGGAATAGGCTTTCATTTTATTCAATAAGCTCATCATAAATTATCGCACATAAAATATTCTTTTCTCCAGAGTTATAAAGTGGAGAGCGAGGCTTCACCGCATGATTCCCCAAGAAAACAGAAAGAAGGATGATCTCAGCTTCAGAAGCAGCATAGATCCAGGCATCTCAGAGGTGTGTGTTACACTGTGTGTGTGTGTGTTTGTGTGTGCGTGTGTATTTGGGCTATGCCATCGCTCCACCTCTTGCTGCTAGAGATGGGATAAAGATTGACTAGTGCTCGGCATTAAAAACTACACCCACACTCATGATTAAAAAATGAATTAGGGGACACGGATGAAAGGAAGAATAGAGTGAGAGAAAGATGGAGAAACTATATATGTCAGTGAAGGGAGTGATAACATGAGAGTATCAGTGTTATCAGAGTATGTTACGCTGTGAGGAAAGGCAGTGTTAAGCGATGAGAAAAGGAAAAACGGCGGTGTTATTAACAGCTACGGAACTTAAATCACAGGGTTCTCTGAGCACACGTGATGGAGGGATGAGGGGAAGTTATTAAAAAAAAAAAAAAAAGACAGACTCAGCACAGGTGATATAAATGCGGCTAAACATTTCAAGGGGGGGAAAGAAGACTCAGTTCAGAGAGTGTGTGTAAAGGGTAGAGCGTCTTTCTCATTAGCACAGTTTGCGCTAGGTCACGTGTTCGTTTTGCTGCTTTGTTTGTTTTCCCGCAATGGTCTTTAGCCCCGCCCCCTTTGAGGCACCACAGGCTGTGACTGGCCAGTGGGAAATGGGAGGGGTTTGTGTCATGGCGGGACGGTGGTGCGATGTCCTGCCGGATTGGGTCCACGGTGTTGTCGAGACCGGGTCCGGTTCTATTTGGACAGCTGTTGCTGGATGTGGAGCAGGAACTCGTAGTAAGAGAACGCGGATTCGGAACGGTCCTCGACCAGGTGCTGGAAGAAACTGCTCTTTACTGAAGGGTCGTCTCTGAACGGAGAGAAAAAGAGAACGAGGGAGAGAGAGAGAGAGAGAGAGCGAGTGAGACATACTGAAAATCATATACCTCACTAGTAGCGTGTTCACAGAGGAAAACAGTGATGTACGAGAACCGCAGATGAAGTGAGTGCCCAAAACACCAAATTTTTTCCTTTCAGTGGTTGTGGCCTGATTTTTTTTTTTTATAATGGAAGGGGCGGAGTCAGCAGAGGCCAGTGCGCGTTTCAGACTGCCCATTCCAACAAATATGAACACTGCTACACCACAAATATAAATGGCCAATTGTGGGCTCCTGACTAGCGCAACAGCATAGCTTTTTCCCCTATTGTCAGAGTGCAAGTTTTGTATCCCAACAATGCCACACACAAACAGCCGCCTGTGTGTGGCCAGGAGTTCACGAGAGCAAATCTGGCTGTGCTCTCTGGATGGGAAGGATGCCTTTACTTTCACCTCTGTAAATCAGAGACACACTAGCCACCATACTAGCTATCATCTGTGGGCTCACGTATGTAGAAGAGGGCAGACAGCACTTTCTCTAAGCATGTTGCATTGCCATGTCATATAGCATGAGCAGCAGTTTGAAATTTGGAAAGATGCACATGTAAAGCTGCGTTGTGACTATGCTTACTGCTCAAAGTTCTACACAAATAAAACTGAATATTCAGTAATGTAGTTGTGCTGTAAGTAAGGTATCTGAACATAATGGAATGTAGCGTGTTTATGCCTCTCATAGCTGTTATACATATCATGGGTACAAAATCGGTAGAATTTGGAGAGGGACGTGACTGACGTCTGTCCGTGTTTTTCTTCTATTACACTTTAATTTTTTTTAATACAAAGACTACCATAAGGAAATGTCTTTAAAAGACTACATACATTCTCATAGAGAGCACTTTTTAATGCTACTAGCACTAAGAGCAAAGTAACATAGAATGGAAAAAAAAAAAAAAAGAGCAGGAGTCGTACTTGAGAACGCAGAACGCGGCGCAAAATCCTCTGGATTCCTGAAGCCAGGACACTAAGGCTCGGGTTCTCTCAGAAGCCGCCGTCTCCAACTCGGGGATTTCGGTCTGTTCCCAAAGACACACGTGCAGCACACATCTTAGCCTGTCAGGTCTTTTTCAAAATTTTTTAACCTGTCTATTTATTAGACCAATATATGACAGTGTCTATCTTCGTAAACAGAAACATGTAGGTCATTCTTCCCAAATAATCACACACACACACACACACACCATGCTGGCTGGTACGGATGTGTAGTCAGGGCAGCCCAGGACGTCTCGTATGAACACTTCGTTACAGTTCCTCCCCAACCACAGGTACATCACCTACAGGACAAAGGTCAAAGAGTCAGCATCGGACACTAAATACGAAATGTTCCATAGATAGCTTGTATAGAGAGACGACCCATTTTACACTTATCATTTCATTTCACTTGTATATTACGGAGGTGTATGGAGTTATACAGAATAATGTAGAGGTCTATAGGGTTGTGTTGTGTTACTGGAGGTGTGTGGAGTTGTTCAGTCATGTAGAACAGTGTGGCGTGGAATAGCTTGGGTTGTGTAGAATAGTGGAAGTATATAAATTCGTGTTATATAGTATAGTGTGAAGTGTAAAGTCATACAGAATAGTGCAGAGAATGTATGGAGTTATGAGCGTTATAGAATAGTGTGGAGGTGGATGGAGTTGTGTAGTAATGTAGAATAGTGTAGAGGCGGATGGAGTTGTGTAGTAATGTAGAATAGTGTAGAGGCGGATGGAGTTGTGTAGTAATGTAGAATAGTGTAGAGGTGGATGGAGTTGTGTAGTAATGTAGAATAGTGTAGAGGCGGATGGAGTTGTGTAGTAATGTAGAATAGTGTAGAGGCGGATGGAGTTGTGTAGTAATGTAGAATAGTCTAGAGGTGGATGGAGTTGTGTAGTAATGTAGAACAGTGTAAAGGTGGATGGAGTTGTGTAGTAATGTAGAATAGTGTAGAGGCGGATGGAGGTGTGTGGTAATGTAGAATAGTCTTGAGGTGGATGGAGTTGTGTAGTAATGTAGAATAGTGTAGAGGCGGATGGAGTTGTGTAGTAATGTAGAACAGTGTAAAGTGTAGAGCCATGTAGAATTGTGCAGAGGTGTATAGAGTTGTGTAGAATAGTCTGTAGAGTTGCACTAACGCTGCCACAGTCCAGGAGGAAGGCTCCCTCTCTGGTGAGCTTCTCAGCTGAGAGCTGCAGCAGTGGAGGTTGAGGAATCACCCGTTCGTTCAGTTGCAGCGCCCCCTACAGTGTGCACACACACACACACACACACACACACACACACACACACACACACACACACACACACACAATTAACAGCAGGGATAAAACCTTTAGAGCAGAAGCTAGATACTTGAAAAACGTCTAAGACAATTCTATACATTTTTACACCTTTTTTATACCTCAAATGTATTTACGTATAATTTCATAAATATCTTGCAACATCCTCATTTTACCAAGTGATGGGCTTCCTTGGGTCAAAAAGGGTGGAGCTTATTAATCTGATCAGCCAATTGCAAACTTGGTCAAATGACACAATCCAACACAATCTGCAGCATTGCACTAACCTAAACCAGGTAACCAATTAAGTTATCTAACATTAATGTTACCTCTTAAACCTATGATAACATTTACGCAAGTTTATGATCCTCCAGTTTTGACCAAGAAACATGTCAGTTGATACAGCCAGCGTGTGCATCTAATGTGTGTTACCTGTTCGGTGAGGTTATCGATGCGGTACAGGTCAGGATGGATCATGCGCATGATCTGCCTTAGTGGCTGACTCTTGAACTCGCACATCGCGAACACCCGCTCGTCCAGCCGTGTGCTCGTCCCCGTCCGCAGCGCTTTCTGCATGGAACAAGATTATACATTATAGAACATGGGATAAGTGATGGTAAACGTGGAACTACTTGCAGAAAATTAATCAACACCTTTTAAACCAATCAGATTTGAGAAATCAACATGGCTGTGGTATAAACTAATGTTAATACATGTACTCATACATAGCTAACATAGATCTTTGACAAATGCGCACAAATGTTTTAAAATCTGTAGCTTGCATAAAAAATTCCTGGAATTTACTTAAAAAAATCCAGTGCAAAGGTTGTATACAACGCTTAAATGTTGAAATTGTGAGTGTAGTGTGTGTGAGTGTTGCACCTGTTTGAGCAGAGCAAGTGTGTAGAGAGGGAAGACGCGCAGGCAAGAGGGGGCAATGACGCCAGTCTGCTGCACGTTGGAGATATTGGAGCGATACGA
Organism: Pangasius macronema; assembly: GCA_037577455.1. Taxonomy (NCBI): domain Eukaryota; kingdom Metazoa; phylum Chordata; class Actinopteri; order Siluriformes; family Pangasiidae; genus Pangasius; species Pangasius macronema. The sequence continues at coordinate 18,243,710 of CM074957.1, read as the reverse complement.
CTCTAATGAGTCCACAACTGCGTTCACCAGGGCGTCCCGGGCATCCGAAACGCTGCAGGAGAGAGAACGGTCTATAGCTGCGCAGACAGACAGGCAGACAGACAGACGGTATCAGTGAGACATCTATTCCTTTTTCCTCATGAAGATATAAAAGAAAACATGGCAGGGCTAAACATACAGTTTGTGCGTAATATATGTGTGTGTGTGTGTGTGTGTGTGTGTGTGTGTGTGTGTGTGTGTACCCATGTTGGCGAGCAGGCAGGTGATGGCTTGAACATCGGCTCCTGCAAACACATCGCTCAGCTGGTTCACCACAGGCAGGCACAGGGTGTGAACTCTGATTCGCCGTTTGCCTGTCAATCACACACCGACCAATCAGAACAGGATGTGTAAAATTGAACAAAATGTCCATACTTTAGCTACTGCAGACGTAGTTTTCTTCTATACCAATCTGATTTTAAAACCTCACCTGATAAAGTCTTATTAGCTAACTACTAAACGATCTACTCCAGTGCTAACCCATCAGTGTTATTTCTTACTTCATGGAACTATTAGTTAGTGATGTACTTATATATATATATATATAGCTAACATTCTACAACAATTGTAATGCACAGTATGGCAGCCGCGTGATGTCATGTGACCTCTGTGTCATACCCATGTGGATGACTTCAGAACAGAGCCGTATCTATGATGTCACAGACTTGATCAGAGGTAAATCTGGGTCCATCTCCCTTTCTTTCTTTATGTCCCACTATTTTTTTCCCCCTTTCTCTTTCTGTACATCCCTGTTACTATCTCAAACACACACACACACACACACGGACACTATACCTTTACTGGACGTGTAAAGAAGAGCAGCCTGGAAGCACGCTAGTGACGTATCGGTTAAGTTCTCATCTATAGACACTTGGACGGCGAAGCCTGAGTCCGGGTTCACGTTAGCCAGAGACAGCAGATCAGTGGAGCGCACAAAGAAGTTGCCGTGGAACGTGTGGATGGACATTCCTGTCGGCCAATCAGAGAGGTCAGAGAGGTCAGAAAAACATTATAAGTCAAAAGCAGTGCTGTTTGAGAGTTGTGTGTTTATTTGAATCATTCTTACTGGCTATAGACATTTATAGACTCTATGGTCTCTACAGATCAGTTTGAAACTTAACATGGCTTTATAAACAAACGTTCAACCTTCGTCTTTTTAATTTATTCATAACGAATGATAATTATTCGTCGGAGTGGTCAAAGAACAAAAATAATCATTGAAATCAAATGTGAGACAAGTGTTACTGCATCTTATAACGGCAATGCTGAATTCTCCGTTCTGATTGGTCAGAAGTTGTTGATTCATTTTCTACAATAGCAGCCCTTATAGTTGTTCTCTTATAGATGCTTCACATAAACAGATTTTGTTTTCTTTTTCTTTAAAAGTGTGGAATTGTTGATATGGTTGAGTTTTCTGCGAAGAGATGTTGATTTTTGTATCATTTATGGAAGGAGTCTCCAGTAACAGTCAGGGACAACGCTGTACCTAAGTTTTCGGACACAGGAAAGAAGTAACAGTGTTGAGGAACGTCTGTTTATAGCTGCTATAACATAAGTGATAACAGGAACTAATTTGTCCTGTGAACGTTCCACAGTAATAAATGGAATTGCGGTGCATGAAACACTGGTTTGGCAGGACACGGAACACGATATGTAGAATTGGGTCTGGATTTCTTGATTGGAGCAAAGTATATATATATATATATTTTTTAATAAGGGGAAAAAAAAAGAAAGGTTTGGGTGATGAAGAAATTCAACACATCCAGGGTTGTGCAAATGAGCTTCACATAACGGCAGTTATTGTCTTAGTGACGCAAACCTAACAGGTTAAACTGCTTGCAGCTGTGACCAGTCAGACCTGCTCTCTTATCTCACTACGTATGATTGGGAATATCAGAGAGCTGTGGTGAAACTCGTGTACCTTTGGTGCATCTGATCCTCATTACAGCCTCGAAGCCAATCTTCCGGGTGAGGTAGCGCTGCAGGTCCTTCTGCAGCTTCGCCCTCAGAGCTGGGGTGTGGGCATGGTGGAACGCTGGGTAGTAGAAAATGCTGCCGGCTGAAAACTTCGACATGCAGGCTTTATATATATAAAAAAAAAAAATTAAAAAGAGCATTATTAATGCAGAGATTTAGTATTCAGCAACTTGGCCTGCTTAATTCCATAATCAGTGAGATCATCACAAATACAAGACGTGTGTACCTAATGAAGCCAGATCCGCATACTGAGAGCTCAGAAGGAACAGGTCGACCCCGATCTGCTGACCCGAACAGTCCAGAGCCAGCTTCTTGTAAAAATCTGTAGCAGGACCTAGGTGCTGCACGCCCTGCACACATCATACACAGGTCATTATTTTCATATGCGTATCACATCACATCACGTATCATATCATCATATACATCATATTCATCATACACATCACAAATATGTTGAAAAAGCAACAGAAAGACACACAACTGGAGGTTAAATGAATACTCCAGGTTTTTTTTTGTTTTTTTAATGTAATATGCAACTACAAACATACTTTAAATGAAAGTCTACAAAAATTATGTAGAAGGCTTTCATGATTTCTCCTCTAAATCTGGCCAGTTTGACCCAAGACAGCTTTTAGAACTGTTCGAGCTGCTGTTACAGAGAGTTTACTACTAACTTATGACCTTTCCTGGTTCCTCAAGTTGTTTGTGTGTGTACCTTGGTGCTGGACCTCTGGTTGGGGTCCTCTCGGGACTGCAGCAGTCCCACTCCAATGGTGGGTAACTGTGTCTGGAACACAGATACGCGGCCCCCAGTGGGTGTCATCAGTTTATATGCTGCTTGCAGCGCCGGCCCCAGGGCGCTGTGGGTCTCCCGTGTGTGTATGAACATCTTGGGCAGCGCGTTTAACAAGTCCTTCACCAGCTACACACACACACACACACAGGTTAGAGCTAAAGAGAGATATACACAGTGATGCATAAACTATATGAGATTCATAAATAGAGCAAAAACACACAGAGAAACATGCAGGTAGAAACCGTTACAAGCCACATAAAACAAACAGGTGGATGTCTCTCTCTTTCTCTCACACACACACACACACACACACACACAGACACTCACAGACAGAAAAACTAAACTTGTACCTCCTGGCTCTCTTTCAGATTCACCAGCAGATTGTCAGGAGTTGGTGTGAACACATCTGCAGAAATCGAAATTTCAAAAAGTTAGTTCTTCATTTATTAATTTTTAAGACAAGGTGTAACACACAAGCTGCTCTAATCACAGGATGGCATTTTCAAAATGATAGATATTATATTTTAGCCTCTCATCTAATACAAGGACCAATAGCCACTTCACTCTGGGAATAAAAGAACACATTTTTTTTTACCATCGATATCAGACACAACCAGCATCTGCGGCTGCGAGAGCCCCTCCTGCAGGTTGTAAAAGTGAATTGTGCTGTCGAACGTCAAGAATCCGATGCGTGTGCGAGAGTCACCAGGCAGCCTGAGGGAGGAAGTGAGGAAGAGAGGAAGAGAATATACTTTCACAAATCAAACATAGCATCTTCTCTTCATCCACACTGCAACATTTACAGTTCAGAGAAGCATGACAACGTTTCAGGGCTATTTTCTATATATTTCTATTCAGAACAGAATCTATGATAAAGTGGCTCACTTCTCCAGATTGTCCAGTAGTGACTGACACAGCACGCTCAGGTAGCCTGTCTCCACAGCATTATGGGATACGTCCAGTACAAACAGATACACGGCGGGTTGAGGAGGTCGCAACTGGAGAGAGAAAAAGAGAGAGCGAGAGAGAGATCATGCAAATGCAATGTATAGATATGAATAGGAGGCGCAATGTTATATATATCTTTTTTTTTTTTTTAGTTAGTCAGAAAGATTCACAGGGCACCTGGTTGAGACTGGAGGTGTGCATTAGGACTGAGATCCATGCGAGTGGGAGGTTTTTAACTTTCATGTGATGCAATGTGCCTGGTCAGGGTCATGTAGTTGAGGTTGAGGAACTGTCAGAGCCAGTATTTATACACCATGATGACAGTGTTGCCATTTGGGTGGTTTCTGTTTTTTTTTTTTTTTTTAGACCATGCCTACTTCAGATTTATATCTGAATACAGTACTAAACAGATGCAGATAGTGGGGCATTGTGTTAAGACCCCTAGTATGCAGCGACATCTGTAAACTCTGATACTGATACAGAGAGATGCAAATGTACATCTTGCATCTCTGACCCAGAAAGCATATGAGAGAGACACACACGCGCACCATGTAGTCTGAAGAGGCGATGAACTCGACGGTGGCGTTCTGAACTTCTGGCCTCTTGTGTGGTTCTCCGTAGGAACGCGTGACCGGGTTGTACATGAACTCATCAGGAACTGCGAGACAGAAAGAAAAAAATTAGCACATCATATCTACATGCACAAACTCACCGCTGCTTATGCTCCTGACGTCTCTAGTAATGACTAGTAATCTTAGGCCTTCGAGGCTTAATATAACAAACTTCAGTTAAGCTGATAAAGTGTGTATAGGAACAAGGCCACTCGTTCTTGCATTCTACCGTACTGCTGTTTATTCTTACCATCGTTCACACGGTAGCAGAGGTTGCACTTCCACCGGCGCTGGTCCAGAAACGACACAAACGGGTTGATGTACGTCCGACACGAGCGACAGCGGACGATAGTGTTGGAGGTGATGACCGGTAACTGCTGCAGTGAGGAAAAAAGAGAGAGAAAAGAGAGTTCAGGAACAAGAAAAAAAAATTCTCTTTTGTACCATATTATTAAGACTGGATTGTACTGAAGTGCTATTCAGATGCTGAACAGTTTAACACTCTGCATTATGGCTGGATGACTGGACGATGTAATAGGATAGAAGAGCTAACTAACACATTTTCCGCACTATTCAACTGTGGTAAAGAATCCAGAAACTACTGACAGACCACATTTTTGTAAAAGTAAAAAAGAAATGGAAGCTGGTTCATTGTACCGTCAGATCTCTGAAAGGGTGCAGTAGAAGTCCAAGCGGCAGGCGAGCTTTATTCAGCATGGCCTGAGTCTGAGGAATGCTGGTCAGAGTGCAGCGAAATGTACTGAGAGAGTGAAAGACAGAAAAAAAAACCAGAGAAAGAGAAATGTTAGCATGAGTTTAAATCAGTGGTCAGGAACCTTTTTTTTATCTGGCAGAGTTAAAGTAAATAATGTGAGTCTTGTCTAAGAGAGCCAAAGCAAAGTTCACATTAAAATGCAGGATGACTTTTAGGATGCATTATGATATTTGTACAAAAGAATGCTCCGTGCTGTAAATGCCAATTCCTAATGCATTTATGCTGGAAAGAATGTCTTCTTTTTCCTCTACACACTGATGCTAGATTATATGCTCTCTGATTATAGTATTTGAGCTGCTTTTAGTAATTTGACCCAAGACCATTTTCCAGTATGAAGTTCTGCATTACACAGAGAATGAGTCTAATTATCCCATTGTGTAGCACCTTTTTTTATTTTTAATTTTGCAATCTCCAAATAATGCGTGAGCACGTGTGTGTGTGTGGGCTTACTCTGGGCTGCAGTTGACCTTGCGCAGGTCGCTACTGAGCTTGGGTTCAGGTGGAACGAGGTGTGTTGTGGGGAGCATGTTTCTCTCCTGCAGCAGGTTAACAGGGCGCAGGGCCTCCACCTCCAGCTCAGGAACTCCACTCAGTCCACCCAATGCTGTAGAAAGCTGGTTCAGACTGGGGAATGGCTGCACGTGCGCACACACACACACACACACATTACTGTACTGTAAAGCTCACATTCTACACACACATGAATGTAGCAACTGTGGTCATGCCCAACTTGTCAACACTATGGTTGCCTGCAGTTACCTGTGAATATGGCTGATATCCGGGTTGATTATATGCTCCCTGCGAAGGGATGGGCTCTGGTCGGGGGGCAGGGCTTTGTTGGTAACCAGGCTGCATGGTTGGATAGTTGTAGCCAAAGGGCGGGGCTTGTTTGGCAGGTTCACTAGGAGGAACAGGAGGAGGAACAGCAGGCGAGCCTAAAAAAACAGGTAGAGGAATATTAATAAAAAGGGCAGTAAGACATTTCCCGAATTACCATATGGATTTTTTCCCTCCAACTTCCGCCAACTTGCCCAAGGCATCTATGGCTGACTTCCCCAAGATGCCTCCTGCCATGTTCCTCAAGACTTCTCCCACTAACTTCTAAAAGACAACATCTTATTTTATATTATTCCCACTTAATTTTCCACAATGCCTTCTGTTGAATTCCTCAAGAGGCCTCAGGACGACTTTCCTAAGTCGGTGCCCACCCACGTCCCCAAGACCCTTCCTGCCGACTTCCTCAAAATGCCTCTCACTGACTTCCCCAAGATGCCTCTCTCTGAATTTCCCAAGATGACCCCCCCCTTCCCCTGATGGCACCTTCTGACCTCTCCTATATGGTGCCTGCCTACTTCCCCAAGACACCTCCGGCCAAATTCCCCATGACACCTCCCGCTGACTTCCACAAGGATTGTCCTGCTGATAATCGTCTGGTTACAGTGGTGTTGAGTTATAATATACAAGGTGTACCTGGGAAATTTCCTCCTTCCAAGGACTCATAACAGTTGGGGACAGGAGATGCACTCCCTGTGGTAGTGGAGGAGCTGTCTGCACCTAAGGGAGAACACACACACACAATGGGCAAAGTGAGAGACTATGTTGTCAAGCAATCAACACATGACATCCGTCTCATGCTCTCTCATACCCAGCCCCCGTCATTCACACACACTCAGGAATGTAAACTTTTACCTGCTGTGGTACTAGATAAAAATTTCAGCTTTAGCTTGTCTTTGCGAATTTACCCACCACACTACACTTCCTATTGCCTCTCTATGTCCACAATATGCAATGATCCAGTATACTATGAACAGCTATTTCCTTTAAGCTCTAGCTTGGCTTTCCAGACACACTCACATTAAGCCTGGCCTTTTCTGAAGTTTTGCTTGAGGCTAGCAAAGGACTCTGAGCTGAGTTTTATTGTAGGAACATGCTGCAGTATCTCCTCTTGGTATTTTCGCAGGGCACAGATCAAGTCCTTTGATTGACAGCTTGCTGTCATTTTCTGTTGTCTGTTCACTACCATGACAATGTACACTAGTCTTATGTTACACACTTTACCTGGTATCAAATGTTGGCATCAGGGTATTACTTTTATGAGTATGACTAAATGAGCCCAGTATTGGATAAATACACCAATTCCAGTATTGGTATCGATGTATTACTATTACATACTATATACACAATATAAGTTGCTATCGTTTCCTCACACAACCAATATTACACTCAACCAATCAAAACGTCATACTTGCTAACAAGAAGACACAGCTAGTACAGACTAGTGCTCTATTATGTTCAGGCTCAATATACATGAGACTCTAAGGCTTTCTTGGATTAGTGTGTAAGGCTAATGAGAGAGTGAGTGGAGGATTTGAGGGTTAAACTGCAGTTCACCCAGGCTGAAACTGTGTACTCAAGAGCTTACGGGCTTTACTTAAAGATTAGAGAGTGAGTGAAAGAGGGAAGAAGAAGAAAAAAAAACCCCACACATGACATTAGTTAGACCTGCTCCAAGACTCTACAGCTGAACATACAATACAAATCCACACTGAAAGCCTTTATAATCTTTATAATTAACATCTTCAGTGACATCCAAGGTTTATTTCATAATGAAATTCTGAGCCGATCTCTCGGTTTAAACTTCTTTTATCATCACGTTGTCAGATTTCACTTCAGCAGTTAATGGTTCCCTACATTCGACTGCTTGCTGATAGTGGTGCAGTGGGATTTAGGGGTTGTTTACCTGTCAACGTTTTCAGCCAAAAATGGGAAAATTTTTATGCGTTTTGCCTGTTCGTTTACACGACAACGGTGTTTTGGGGACTGAAAACGCATATTTTTGAAAACGGGTTTCAAAGTGCAAGTTTTTGACAACGCCGGCGTTATCGTCTCCATGTAAACACCTAATACGGGAATATTTGAAAACGGTGATGTCGTGCGCGTGCGTAGTACGTGTTAGGCAAGCGCAATACGTAATACAGTGTTTTTGGCCGTTATTGCGGATATGTACACCGTTGTGGTGTAAACGTAGCCTTAGCCATCACTTCATCTGTACATAAAGAGAGCGCTGCATGGAACTTCGGGTCCGGCGTTTGCCGTCTCCATTCCTTTCACGGTGAATTTCTCATTAATGTGACACTGAAGCCTATGAAATTTCTCTCTTATTAAATGCCATCGTAACTGTGCTAGCGACGCCCCCTATGACATCAGGTCAGAGCCGCAACCAAGTGCTAACTTCTCACTGGAATAAGCAAAACACTGCACCAACCAACAAATCAGCACCGGAATCACTAAATACATCACACTTCTTACTCAGATTCACTTCACTAAACACGTTGTTAAATCCTGACCGTGGCACGTTTTATGGAGCGAGACACCAAAGCAGGGTGACAATTAGAATTTTGTGAATTTGAAAATTAATCATTTGAAGCGTTCTTCAGAAATAAGCTGAATGTGTACCTTTAAAATATTTGAACAAAAACTAAACTCACAAACCTGTCAGCTTTATAGTAGAACTATCATTATTCACAACACGCCCACTAAAACCCTGCAACGGTTCAACCTGTCTCTGTTTCTCTCTCTCTCTCTATCTCTATCTCTCTATCACACACACACACACACACACAATATATTAGGTAACAAACCTAGAAGACTGACAATGAGACACAAGTTTGGGCAGGCTACCCTCACCTCCCAAGAGCAACACACACACACACACAGCGCAGGGATGCTCATTAACAAGAGCTAACCTCTTGACACTCTCTTACACACACGCGCACACACGTACACGCGTGCGCACAGAGTACCCAAAAGACATACACGCACATAGCCAAATGTTATAAAAATAGGCTTTGTTATGCAATTAATTAAATGTTGTGTGCGCGTGTGTGTAAGAGAACAACTGGGACAAAGAAGCCTCAAGGAGTGAAGACATAGTTTCATGTCATGATGCAAAGATTTTCAAAACTTGCTTAGCGACACACACACATACACGTTCTTCTACCTTTGTGAGGACCATAGCAACTAATTTCTGTTAACACTTAACCTAACCTTAGCAAACAGGATCAAATATATTCGCTCTCTTACATTTTCAAATAAAAGCTGCAAAAAAAAAAAATAATAAAAAAAAATAAATAAATTTATTGTGAGAACCGGCTGATTCTTAGGTCATCTGACATTATCCTATCATTGTGAGGACTTTTGGTCCTTTTTGGCCCTCACAAGGTCTAAGGTCTGATAATCCCAAGCCTACGATTATGATTACTCTGATTCTAAACATTCAGTCCTCAAGGACTTGAGCTGTGTGTGTGTGTGTGTGTGTGTGTGTGTGTGTGTGTGTGTGTGTGTGTGTGTGTAAAACCTGCTGTGTTAAGGCTTAAATGTGTGAGCTACCAAGTAAGTCCCATGGAAGTCTATCTCACCCAAAATATGTTCATTTACTTGCTTTAAACAGAACCAGGTAGAACTCTGAGCAACAATGGAGCTGGTCAGTACTGATTAAGTACTTTTAATATTCATGATACTCTCATTAAAGTGTACTGTATTGTATATTATTGTGAGAATATTGTGAGAATATCAATGCTCATCTCCTGGTATGTTCATGCTCAACTGTCTCTAGAGTACACAACATGGTACGGAGGGGGGGGAAAAAAAAAACATCCAGTGAGTGGAAGTTCTGCAGGCGGCTAATAGCCTTGTTGATAAGAGAGTTCCAAGTTCACAGGAAGACTATGGTAACTCAAATAACTACTATTGCCAAGGACAGCAATCTGAGCCTATAGCAGGACTGGACAGCAGGAGATTGGAAAAACGTGGCCTAGTCCAACATCTGTGATATGCAGATGGTGGGGTCCGAATTGTCAATCAACAGCACGACTCTATGGCCTCAACCTGTCTTGTGTCAGTAGTTCATGTTTGTGGTGGTGGTGGTGTAGTGGGGTGAGGAATGTTTTCTTGGTACACATTGGGCCCCTTAACACCAATGAATGCTAATCTGAGTATTGTTGCTGAATGTGCATTGCTTCATGGCTATAATCTACCCGACTCATAGTAACTCCTCCCAGCATGATAATGCTCCATATATCGCAAAGCACAAGTCGTCTCGAACTTGGTTTCAGTGAACATAACAATGAAATTACTGTATTTCAATGGCTTCAACAGTCACCAGATCTGAATCCGAAAGACTTTAGGACTTCAGGATGTGGTAGAATGGGAGATCCACAGCATGAATGTGCATCTGCAGTGATAGCACTGTGGTTAAGGCTACTGATTGGAAGGTTGAGAGTTGAAATCCTGGCATCACCAAGCTACCACTGTTAGGCTCAGTCATCTCAATTCTAAGTGGCTTTGAATAAAAGAATCAGCCAAATGAGGTAAATGATGTGATGCAATCATGCCAACATGGAGCAGAATCTCAAAGGTTTCCAATACCTTGTGGAATCCATGCCATGAAGAACTGAGGCTGCTTTGAGAGCAAAGCAGGGTTCCACCCAGGATTAGTTACTAGTTCCTAATAAACTGCCAGTAAGTGTAGTATACAGTGTGGTACAAAATGTACAGTGTATATAGTCTAGTGCACTATACAGACAAAAGTTCATATTGTAAAAGTATGTATATTAGACTAAGACGCAGATCCTGTGTCTTAAACCACATCTGCAAGTCTGAGAGTCAGCTCGAGACAGACATTTGTAGAAAGGATTTTGGGTGAGACTTCCGTTATTTGTTAGCTACATTAGCCTCATAGCTCCACTGCAAAACTAAAGAAACAGGCTTCAAACACCAAACAAGTCTTGGAGCACATTAGATTTTTTGTTGAACCTTTCCTTTAATTATGATTGTGTGTGTGTGTGGTGTGTGTGTGTTAGCAGTAGTGCATACACACATTGTCTGAATGAGATGTGTATTAGAGAGTAGTGCATCTGCTTGTGTGTGCAGTCAAAGCGAGGAGTGTGCGGTGAGAGAGCTCCGGGATGGGGATTATGATCGGACGGAGGGATCGGTGGTGGTGGGGAAGGGGGACTAAAAACGGAAAGACGGAGGGATGACATGGGCGTGAAGAGGAAGAAAAGCGAAAGCCGACCTGCTTCCTCATCCTCCTCATCCTCGTCCTCGTGGTCCGAACTGGATGAGGAGTGGTCACCTGGCAACCCTGTGGAGGAACTAGCAGCTCTATTGCCCCCATATCCACCAATCAGCAGCCCTGAAATACAGCACAGCCAATCATCAGAGAGACAGGGGAGAGAGAGGAGGGGAGAGAGAGTCAGAGAGACAAGGGGAATGGAAGAGAGAGAAGAGTAAGAGCGAATGTAAGCGAGAGCCACGGAAGAGAGCGAGAAAGAGAGAGTACACAGCAAAACAGGTAGAGAGACACACAAAAGAGATGCAAGAGGACAGGAAAGAGGAGAGAAGAAACAGAAAGAACAGATGAAAAAAGAAAAAGACAGTAAGAAAGACACAGAGAAAGACAGAAGGTGAAGCAGGAGCGAGAAAGGTAGAGGATGTATAGAGGAAGAAGAACAGAAGGAGTAATGCACAAAGAGAGAGAGAGTAGTGGGAGAAAGACAAAAGAGAGAGAGAGAGAGAGAGAGAGAGAGAGAGAGAGAGTGAGAGAAAGAAAGAGAGGGGCAGAGGGGGAGAGAGAAAGAGGGAGAGTGAGAGACAAATGAAAAGAGAGCACAAGATTGACAGAGGTAAAGCATGCAGAGGAAAAATGTGAGAAAAATAAAAAAAAGACAAAAATAGAGTAAGAGAGTGGGACAGAGAGAGAGAGAGAGAGAGAGACCAGAGACAAAAGACTAAGTGTGTGACAAACTAAGTACAAAAAAAAGGCAGCAAGAGAGCAAGACAAAGAGGAAGAAAGACAGGAAGAATAAGAGAGAATAGAGATGGGGGGGTGGAACACTGATTGATTGAAGACTGAGATGTGATGTCATAATGAGCGCACACACACACACACACACACACACACACACACACACACACACAGGTTCTCAATCCCACTCCTGGAGGTTAATGTTGTTTTCTCTGATCGACGTACGCCATGTACCATTTTTTTTCCACAGTTTACAACCACACAGACTTTGTAACATGTTCTTACTTCCTGTTCTAGGAAAAAAAAAAAAAACAAGTGGTAGCTTTTTTTTTTTTCCCAGAGCACCGTGTGGTTAATGTAAATCCCTACACACACACACACACACACACACACACAGGCTTCCAGAGGTGTCCGTTAATATCAGAGTTCAAAACACGTACGCAATTGCCCATCATTGCAGATTCATTTGTAAATTGTAATAAGTCATACCAGTTTTGAATGTGGAGGACGTTTTTGTTCGTTGGGAGTGTATATTATGAATATCGTAATGAACGATACGTCTGTCATGTTGTGTACATATCGGCACACTCTTTGCCTCTCTGAATTGAGTTATGGTATACGGTATATGGCCAAAAGTCTGTGAACACCTGACCATCACACCCATGTCGTGTTGTTGAACATCCCATTCCGGATAATCAGGTATGTCCACATACTTTTGGCCATATTGTGTATAAATGGGAACAAAATTCAAGGTCAGTCCAGGAGTAGGTCTTGAGAACCACTGCTCTGAAAAGATTCAAAATAAAATGAGAAGCATAATAGAAGAAAAATGGGACCCTCCACAATATAACTAAGGCTCGGTCTAAGCCAGAGGAGGATGAGGAAGGCAGGGACGAGGAAGGCAGGGACGAGAAGCGAGACATGAGGATGCATCTCCAGCGGGGTGTCTGAAGAACGCGCCCGAGGCGAAGGGAGCTAGCCAAGTGTGCGACTCTGAACCACTGAGGACCTTCGCTCTCAGGTTTTTCTTAATAAATATGACTCGGAAGACGGACAAAAGAGATGAGGAGTGATGGCTTCTGGACAAGCACACACAGACGGCTGCGCTGAGCAACAGCGAACACACGAGACGCAAGAACTTCAAAATGGAAATAAGACACAGGGCAAAAATAGAAGCACCTACGAGTGAAGCGAACTTCAGTGCTGCACTGTTTATAAGCAATAACGAGACGCAAGTTGACCGGTGAGTATTCATTACGTCAGTCTGAGGTGTTAGAGAGACCAAACTATTTTCGAAATGTAATCATTTTCATGAGGCTGCACTGAAGGTCGGTATGCTCACTGGCTTGGATAACTAATTTAATCACGCTCAGACATATTTAATAGAACCATCCTTATGTTTATAGTCACAGGTATGTGTCTGTATTATCATAAACACATTATTATAAACGCTCGGTTTTTAAACACGTTCAGATCCATTGAGAAACAGGGAAAATGCACATGACTGGAACTGAGTTTTATGGTGCGAGTAGCTTTTCCTGATTAAAAAAAAAAAACAGATTTCTCTCACTCACACGTGTGGAGGAGGTGTTAGTACCCATCACAACCAGCAAAAATGTGATATTTTTATTCATAAATATAGAACCCACTATTTATTTTCTTACCAAATGCAGTAGTGGTTAGCTAAACTTTATTATTATTATTATAATTATTATAAATCCAATGTCTAATACCATGTAGACCACCAGTACCAACCCAGAGCTAAATATATAATTACATAAATTGTAGAATATATCATTTGTATTGCTGGTCAGAAAAATCCCAATTGATTAATCTTCCGAAATTATTTCGTCGTAGCTTGAACTGTGCAGCACTGAAGCCCTTGATGACACTGAAGAGGCAGAAGAGAAGACGACGGGATGAAGGTCTTCCTTACCTGACTGGCGTCCTGGGGAAGACGGGGTGGAGGTGGATGGGGTGCCCGGTGGTAGGCGATGTCCGTCGGCACCCTCTGTGCCGTAACGAGGGCCCGCAGGAGGCGGAGCAATTTGATTGTAGTGCTGCTGGCCTGGGAAGAGACAGAAAATACGCTTAGGTGTTGTGATGATTCTCAGTGGTCAATTTTAGCACCGTTAGATCCTCAATTCTGATTGGTCGGAAGGTTGATTAACTTGTTTAATTAACAGGAGCAAGAGGAGTTCTGGCAGCAAGGTTTATATTAATGTACTCATTCAAACACGTTGTCACTATGATTTATTTGGCATTTATGAAGGACGCTCCAATGTCAGAGCTTTGTAACAGTCAGAGGTAAAGCGCAAATTAACGCTTATAACACGGGAAAATCTTCAGGACAAAAGAGATTTGAGGTTTCTTGGTTACTTGAAAATCTGCCTTTTTTAAATCAATTTCAATTTATAACTATAACGCAAGTGATAGAAGGAAAGAACTAGTTTTGTGGAACATTAAATGTAACCACAGCAGTTTGCAA
>CM074957.1:18208201-18229168 GCA_037577455.1 Pangasius macronema | reverse complement strand
AAATAACTGTATAAATGAAAAAAAGTATGTGTCTCTCTGTAATACATAAACAATTGTTAGCAAATTGGTGTGGTATAAAATTAATAAAACATTTAGGGATGTGGTGTTATTGGAAAATAATCAATTTAGCGGTGGTAACAGATGATATCGCCACTTCACACATATTATTCCTTACGTATTGCAAACCCATGCTAACAATTAATCAATCTTTGCTGTGTTCTGATCTTGAATCTCACCTACCTGCATTTGATTGGCCATTAATGGCAGCTGTTTGTTGAAGGGGTGGGGCACCATAGCCCTGCTGAGCTGGTGGTGTGGGCGTGGCCCCATTGCCCTGAGAATACTGCTGCTGAGGTTGCAAAGCACTCTGGGTAGGCGGTGCTCCTGCGGCAGTCTGGGTCGACCGCAGGGTTCCAAACTGGCTGCTCCCAGGGGCTGATGGGTAGGACACAATGGGGTAAAGTGGGGGCCCAAGGTTAGCGCCACTTGATGCTGGGGGAGGATTCTGCTGCCCCTGGGTAACGGTGCTGTAATTCTGTCCATAGTAATTTGGAGACATGGCATAATGCTGCTGGTATGAATGCGGCGGGTACTGAGGGGCTACAGAGGCAGCGGGGTTGGAACTGACAGGGAGCTGACCTGGTGGAGCTGAGTAAAAAGCAGACCCCGTACCTGGGGGTGCTCCAGCCTGAGGATGGCTGTTGGGGTAGTAGTTGGTGCTGTAGTTGGTGTTTGTTGGTGGAGCTTTTCCTGGAGGGGCATTTTGAGGCGGCATGGTGGGGTAACCATGCTGAGGAACGCCAGTATAGTAATTCGAGGCAGGATACATGGCTGGGTGAGTCTGACCTGGTCCTGTGGAATGAGGGGAAAAAAAAAAAAAGTCAAACAGGAAATTAAAAATGAAGCACCATTACAAACAGATGGAGTACTTTAGAACAATTTTAAAGGTGATATTGTGCAGGTTCGGCCACTGTGCAACATCCCAGAACAGCTGATGGTAAAGAGACTTTCTCAAAAGCACAGCAGGGTATGCAACTAGGGTATGCAGCACAGAACCACTGAGCTGCCACTGATTTTCATAATCAAATCCAGAGTTATCATTTTGTCAGCCAGTCATAGAGTTCGTGTTTTAAATCTACAATTACTGACTATAGCCCATCTGCTGATATGTTCATTTCATCAGCACCGCTACGCTTAGTTCACAATTAGAAAAGGCCCACCATAGGCCCACCACTCACTATTATTTGATGAACCCTTTCCAGAACTTGCTAGACTTTAACTGATTCATTAAGAAAATAAACCCCAAATATGATCTGTAATAAGGAGGCTGCACTAGTGCAGAGGACAATGAGGCTTTCATATATTGAGCGTTTAGTCTATTTGAATCAATCCCTGATGCATTTTCTTCCTTGGTGCAGTTCTTTAGGCAGGTGAGAAGACAACCAGTCCAAGAGCATCTAAGCAAAGTGGTCTCTCATTCTAGCTCCATGTGAACTTTAGCTGGTTCAGTTGCCATCAGCCCTGCTGCAAGAAGGGCCCCAAATACTTGTTTTGGGGTGCAGCAATTTTTTGGGATTATTTGTGAGCAGCAAGGTGCAAACTGATCCAAGGAACAAAGCTGAAGTGCTACAGAAATGCAGCAAAATGGTGAGTATGTTGTATGCATGGACTCCAGAAGACAGAATATCCATCCATCTACCCAACCACTGTCTGGAATTCCATACTTTTCCAGATCTGGTGTCAATGCTGTTCTGAAAATGGTCCACCATCCAAATATATGGTCAATGGTGGTTCTATGGAGGTTCCTTTCCACCAAAAGATGGAGTAGTGGGAGGCTGACAAATTGTAGACTTGCAGACTGTTGGGTAGGTTCCTTTGCTCTCTCACACACACATACAACAATGTGCCTTCATATAACCAAATGCACATAAGCAATGCAAACTACCTACGAACTACCTGCTACTGTACAGCTTTACCAGTAGTTTAGCTGTGTTCACGCCATGTCGTAATTACCGTAATTACAAGATTCCGACCTGTAAAAAGCAATGCCTGTGTTATTAATAAACAACACCTGACGCACTTTCTGAGTTCTTCAATATTTAGCAGTAGCATAAAAATGTGATTTAATGGTGTAATGATGTATTCTGCAGCCATCATCATCATCATCATCATCTCACACGGATTAATTTTTGCGTATATAAAAACGTAAGTCCCAGTCCGAGGATATGAACAGCTCCGAGTAGAACGGCCGGGTTGTCATCTAACAATTGCGATAACTCTGACATGGCCTGAACGCAGCGTTTGTTTATGGGGGGCGGGACAGGGGTATTCTAAAGAGCTTTTGATTGGACACAAACTGGATGAGTACAGGATGAATCATGTACATTTTTTTCTACATTTTTCTGTGCATGATTAAGTGAAAAAAAACGAAAATAAGAATTCCTACAAAGCACATTTTGTCTTATTGGTGTCTACACTTTTTAATTTAAAGGAAAAACCAACTAAAAAGAGCAGTTTTGATTTCATGTGGACTTTAAGACATCTCATCAAGTGCCAATTTGCCCTGATAACACACACCTGTTCCTCAATCAGCTTCAGAGCCTTTTAACAAATTGAACAGGTCCAAAGGTCATTATGTGGCGTTAGAGTGAATATGTAAGGCTGGAAATGAAAATGTGACTGGTTTAAACGGTTTCAGGGAAAAAAAAGACGTTATGAAGGGAAGAAAACATGGCTAAATGCTAACTAATCCAGGTAAGCGCTAATCCTATCGACCGTAGCGTCGCCAAAGACGACGCTAGGACATGAGCTAGTTAGTTAGCTCTTGAGTGGGACAGAATTTCGAAAATTTCTTAAAAATATCATAAGAAAGTGACAGATCTGGCTTTTAAAAAACCATAGCAACCCGGAAGTAGGTTAGTTAATTAGTTATACTTTAATATAAATAATTAAGTGTTGTGTTTTCCGACTGAATTCGGGATTAGCTAGCAGGCTCGTGCGTTAGCAAAGAAAACTGACATGACTAGCATTCTTAGAAATCCGTTGGAACGCTATTAAGTTTAAATTAAATCAATACAATATACACTATAACATCCCTAACTGAATAGTGTCAGGAATTCACATTCGGGCTAGTTAGCTAACGTACGCGTCAGTAGCTTAGCTTCGGTGCTAAAACGGCTAACAAGAAACGAAAGAAAACCGTGATTTTGTAATCCTGTCTTCGTTAACTACTCGTAAGTCATACATCAGTATATCTCGTTGTAATGAGTTTATTAGGTGGTACATAAAGGGGGAAAAAAGTCCAAACCGCTTAAACAGAAAATGAGCATTAGTGTAATGTAGCAGTGCTAGCGGCTAATCCCGTACCGTTTTGATAAGCGGGTGCAGTGCCAGGACCTCCGCCGTTCTGCGTCGCGCTGTAAGTCTGAACATTAGGGTTCAGATTGGTGTAACCCGGAGCCGACATCTTACTTCACTCTTTAATTCACCTTTGATATGATCCAAATATCGCATTCAATGAGGTGCCGAGCAAACAAAACCCCGATGTCAGCAGTTTCGCGGTGCCATCGACTTGCTTTAAACTGAGGATGTGTCACTGATTTCGAGTTGATCTGCCTTTAGGACCAAACACTGAAACCGGAGTCTCTGCTACGTGTCCATTTCAAAATAAAAGCCACTATGGAAGGTTGAAGAGCGCCGACACGCACGTTTCCGGGTTCACGCCCCCTTTTTCGTCAGAGTGGCTTTGCGTCACCGGGCGCGTCAGAAAGAGGAAAGGGGCGGGGCGGTTGCGGTTGAGGGGGAGAGCACGTGCCAGCCTTATGATGCATCTAAATGGCGTCATGTTGCATGTCACTATATCTTTAAAAAAAAAAAGAATAGAATTTGATTAGTTTGTTCTGTTTGTCCTGAATTTTGAATGAAATGTGCAGAATTTATATTCATACACTTGGAAGCACTCTGTTCTAGTTTGTGATGTGGCCTGGAATCAGTCACTGGCTACCTTTACAAATAAATAGTAATATTCCAATATTAATCAGAATTTGGCAATATTCTAATTAGTACCGAGTCATGCACGTAAAAAACAGCAATCCGACTGCCTGGTTCAAATTAAAACAATATTCTGATTTCCCATTCCCACCTGTGGAATATTCTCGTTTTAATCGGAAACTTGTTTCGTGTGAATACCTTATTCAGAAAATCCACTGAAAGGATATTCACATGTTCAGTCTGCAGTGAATTGTGGATGCTAACAGATACTTAGCTGTAGGCTAGGTATTTAGGAATGGCAGCTCGGGCGTGCTTACAATAACCATGTATACAGGAATATTCCGATGCTTGTACACATAAACATCATGTCCATAATACGGCTGTAACCCGAATTTAGACCTTTAATGGAATGTGATGTGCATGTAAACGTAGCCACTGTTGCCACTCCAAAGTTGAATATTTTCTAATAACAGCGAAGTGTTTTAATCCACTTACACCACAGCAATGTGTACAGTTTTCAGCTTGCTAAAGAACCTGTCGTAAGCTTAACTGTTCATAGCGATGTTTAATGTTGACGCATCTAACAAAGAATTGAGTTCCTGTTATCACTTGTGTTATAGCAGCTATAACCAGTCGTTCCATCGCCAGTCACTGAAAATTTGTTTCCTATTAGGCTTAGATTTTGTAGTGTGTCCATCCCGAGAATGAGCAAATAATGTTAGAACGAGTGTGTTGATATAAACCTTGCAGCCTGAACTATTGCCAGAGCTGCTGTTCTAGAAAATTCTTCTGACCAATCAGATTTGAGAATTCAACAGCGCTGTGGTACATGTGAGGAACAAAACATTTAGGAGTATGGTGTTTTAGGACAATAATGCATGACGGGGTGAAATTATTTTTATACCATAGCAATTTACCTATGGAGGGAAAAAAAAAGTATCATTTTTCATTAGGGATGGGCTGGTACTTCACAAAATGTGAGTCATGTCTCATTGTGTGTTTAAAAAGAAAGAAAACGTGGCACTGAAGTGGAACATAATCAGCCTGGCAGTTTTTCACAATATCTGTCTTTGAACAAGACAATGCTATTTACAAAGTTTGTATAAAAAAAAAAGTCCAGTGTGCCTCAATAGGGAAAGAAATCTTAACAACGCGAACCTGAATGACGCTCCGAGTTCGTCATGGAACTGAATCCAGTGAGTATCAGAAACTAGTGGAAACTGATGGTACAACACTGAGAATAAGGCGAGTGGATTATTATCGCAACCAGTCGACCTCTATTGTTCAGGATATGGGATTCTGTTTCATAACCTGGCCTTGAAGTGGCACTATATGCTTCCAGTTGTAAATACTTTCTAGACGTTGCCGTGCCCGAGCTCTTTTTCAAACCGTTTATACCCACATAGACAGGCAGGCGGTACAGATCCTTAAGAACAAGGACCACTTGCTTTCACAGGTTTTTTTTGTTTGTTTGTTTCTCCTCTAAATGCTATCGGGACTATAAACTCACAGATGCAATAAACATAAAATGTCAATGTACAATACTGCCTCTGATCACTGTGTCCAACTACAGTGGCTTATTTCAACAATCTCTCTTTCTCTACACTTGCTGTTTAGATCATTGAATCTAGAATGTCAAGGTGCAATACTATCACCTGGTCACTTTATTTATCAGGACTCTAACAACAGCACCTCACTCAGCTTTATAAGCAATATAATGGCGTTCCTGACATCACTCCTATGTCTGTGTCAGGGTTAAAAGCTCAGTGAATTGTTCTGCACAGCCATGTGTTTGTGGCACTTTGTTTGTCCAGTTGTTCGATTAAATTTGCTCCTGTTTAGTCTGGGAAAAAAAAAAACCCGACCTACTGCTGTTTTGCCTGAAAATGCTAGTTTTTCTGAAAATAATATTTGTGCAACAATTTAAGGCATGTAGCTTGGCCATGGAAGCTTAACACAAGTTATATCCATGCTATAAACCAATTTAACCCATGTGCACTGTTTTTGCCTTAGTAGAAATGTTGCAGTATCTGGCCTCGTCCGTATCGGTATCGTCCTTACAGAATGCTGATCAGTCCATCTCTACTTTTTATCTGTTTATAGTTACAGTTAATGTAGCAGAATGTCCGTGAAACAAGTTAATTCCTGTACTTATTTGTGTCTTAGCAGCATTAATCATCCTCTTTTCTCTTTCTTAAAGGGAAAAGAAAAGCAGCATGTCCTGTTACTAAGAAGCCACAAACCGCAAAGCCCTCCGTCCTCTTTACTCTATTGGAAAATGTAAAGGACACTGGAGACTCCTTCCAAAAATGCTAAATAAAGGTCCCTTCTTTTCTTCTCTCAAAGTTCATAAGACCAAAAAAAATAATAATTTGCAACTTGCCATGTGAGCAAGTAACTGCAACAAAGTCCTGAAGACTTGTCCATGTCAGGAAAACTTGACCACATGAATAATTACAAGCCGTTACTATAGAAATGGAAACTCATCAGAACCAGCACATTAATGTAAACCTTGCCAGTGGAACCACTGTAAGAGCTGCTGTTATAGAAAATTAATGAGCACCTTCTGACCAATCAGATTTAAGAAATCAGCAGCATTGTGATATTACATTTCCATGGAGTTACAAAGCTAATGTTGCACAAAAAAGTAACAGACTTTTATGAACACTACTGAGAATGCAAAAAAAGCACATATTTCCTGTTCTAAGTTTGTGTAAAGCTGAACATGTGTGTATGTATGTATGGCTTCTTCAGATTTACACTACCTGCTATACTAGAGCTATGAAGGTGACCTTGCTTCATAATGAAGCCAAATACAAAGTGAGTCTGTGCATGAGTGAGAGAGAGAGAGATAAAGAGATGGCCCTCTGAAAACTTTTATTATGAAGTGTTGCCCTTTTATTCTTACAGTCATAAATTTGCTAATCTGTCTTCTTTACTTCTACATTGCAGTTACTTGATGTTTGTATACTACACCTTTAATCTACCGGCTCATTTTTGAGATCTGAGAAAAGTCTCATAATGAATCGGCCCAAAATCTCTCTCTCTCTCTCTCACTCCCTCTGTCAGTTGCTTTCTATCTCTCAAATCAGTCTCTCTGTCAATCTCCTTCGGCTGATCTATCTATCCGTCAGTCTGTCTATGTCTCTCGGTCTCTGTTGGTCTCTCTCACACACGGTCTCTCTTTCGGTCTCTCAGTTTTTATGTTTCTCTTCCAGTCTCTCTCTGTTAGCATTTCTGTCTGTCAGTTAGTCTCTTTGACAATGTGCCTCTATCTAATCTAATCTTATCTATCCATCATATGTTGTCTCTCTGTCTCTCTCCATATTGGTCTCACACACTGTCTTTATCTCTCTCAGTCTCTCTTTTTGGTCTCTCTCTCTCTCTCTCTCTCTCTCTCTCTCTCACACACACACACACAGTATCTCTCCATTGGTCTGTCGGTTTTTGTTTCTCTGCCGGTCTCTGTTAGTCTTTCTATCTCTCGCTGTCAGTCAGTCTCTTTCACAATCTGTTTCTATTTCTCTGTCCGATATCTCTCTCTCTCTCTGTGTTGGTCTCTATCACCTGTGCTCCGTGTAGTCCTATGTACCGTATTACTGCATTATGTGTTGCACCATTGTCCTGAATTTTGTTCCAATGTGTAACAAAGTTATCTGGAGTAAGGCTGAAGTCTGTCTCTTGGCTTGCTTATGTCATGCCGTTTGTAACCGTCCCAGCTCACCTCCTCCCTCTGAACTCTCGGTCTGCCGGAATTCACTTCTCAACATCTCCATTTCTGCAATGAGCACAGCTAGGTGTGGCTCGATCAGGTTAAAGTCTGAAGTACTCGACAACCTGTTGAACGTCCAAGTTTGACCTTATGGGTCACTCACTAGATAAGAGTAACTTTTTTTTTTTTCCTTCCTCTTTTCAAACTACTGGGAACATCTGTAAAATGAAAATCCTGCATGTGTGTTTAACCACTGTAGACACTTGCAGTGGTGGATATTCCACTATATCCTGGCTACCACTGGAACGCTTCAGTATACAACTTGAACGTTTCAGCATGTTGTAACTGAGATGCTTTCCCTGCTGTTCAGGTCACTTCCCCTCTCTGAACCCCTGCCTCTTGTTTTCAGCGGCTTCACATTTCCTGAATGCCAATGTTTAACCCTCGTATGGCTGCAGATCGTTCTAAACCCAGCTGACTGAACGTACTTGGGCAAAGTTTCTCATTGGCTGGGAAGCATGAGCTGTTTGGTAATGTTACAGGGTAAAGTCTGAAAAACTCGACACACAACAACGTGTTGAACATTTAAAGTTCAAAGTCTTGGTTTGACTCACCATGGCGTTGAGAACATAGTTTTTTGAGAGAATGTAGTGCGCATCAATAACACAAGTGATTTCTTCTAAAACTGGTGAAGATTACTTTCTTTGAAGTTTTGATTTCTTTTTCATTGATTTTAATTGAAGATCAATAGACGTATTGTATAATTCTGCCCAAGAATGATTAATTCTATGCTATTTTTTCACACTTCGAATGGAAACAAAGCTTGTACACTTAAGGAATGTGTATGGAAATGCTAATCTATCTGTTAAATAGAAAGCGCACTAGCACGCAGCATAGGAAGCCTCACCCTCGAACCCAGAGGAACCCAACACAGCTCTATTCTTTAACTTAACTGAGCTGGAACGGCATCTTCTTTCATTACTTCATGCTTAGTTTGTCCCTCATTAATATTTCAGTCGTTTCATCACACGATGCCATCTCCACCGTCTGAAGTACTGTTTCGCATCCATAATGCAAAAATGTCTCCTCCATAACACTCCATCATCTCAGTATCATCATAAGATGATATTTTTTAATGTTCATTCAATCTCCTTCTTTAGGAGGCTTTCTGTAAAGGTTTCAGCGTTGCTTGAAAATGTGCCATCAATTCTCGATTCCGATTGGTCAGAAAACGTGGATTCATTTTCTATAACAAGGGCACTGACGATGGCTCCAACTGTAATACAAATCAGAGGTCAATATTAATGCTCTCATTTGAATGTTATTATTTCTATAGTAACATCTGATGCAACAGATTCAAAATAATGTTTAACAACGAAAAACATAATCGTCAATATGGTGACGCTTTCTGTAAGGAGACGATTATGTAACATTGGAAGGAGTCTCCAGTGTTGGCGTAACGTAACAGTATGGGGTATTTTTGTATTATTAACTTGGAGAGAAAAAAGTGAGGTTATGAGGATCTTGCGTTCCACAATTTCAAACGTAGCTTGATATAGCTTGAAATGTCGTTCATCAATAAATTAAAAATTGTAGTACTTTGTAAATCGCCGTCGTACGAGATGTATAAAAGACTTTGGGACTTGCTGTTACTGGAAACCAATCAACGTTTTGTGGTAACAGTGACTCTGCTTCATCACACCATCTCATTATTAATTGTTTACTATAACAACACACCCCAAGTGTTTATTCCTTACTCAGTATACGATATGCGAGTCCATTAAAACTTAATACACGTGACTAGATATACTATTATAGCTTTCTACAGAGGTTCTATTTCAAACCTTTTCTGAAAGGGAAGCCCTTGTTGTAAGTTTAGACATAAAGCCTTGTGGGTGCTAGACAGAACCTTTTACCTCAGATACTGATTTAAAATTTTTTTTTTTTTTTTTTTTTAAATTCTCTCTTCTCCAGGCACTGAGGCACTCTGCAAGTCGATAGAAGTTCAAATATGATGTCCACTAGGAATTGCCCAAATACAAACTACAACTTGTTATTAATCTGCATGCACAGTATAGTGGCCTATTAACAAACTGATTTTTAAATTTCCTTCACTACAGCTGTTCATTGAGCTTCACTGATCCAAAAAAAAAAAAAAAAAAAAAGAGAATCTGAGAATTGAAATCGACCCAAGGTGGGATCTTTTTCATTGTTCTTTTCAGTATTTGGTCCAAACAGGCTACTTTTTGGTTCAGTTTTGCGCAATATTTGCTAAATTTTTTGGAAGAAAATATCTGTACCACTTGGGAATACCGGGGAGAGGTTATCCAGATGTTATTTTTGCAACCATTTTCTTGTTAAACATGATGGCTAAGAAATTATACGTTTGTTGTTGGATGGAAAAAAATGACAAAAATAAAACACGAGTTGTGGTTGTTTTCCTTACTTTTTTTTTTAATTTGCTTAAATTAATAAAAGAAAAAAGAATATGGCATGCAATACAGGTAATTACATTAATTACTAGAATAAAAATGGTGTCTTGGCAGACAGTCGTGTTTTTAATCTTTTGTTCTCTCTTAAAATGTGGGTCCAAGGGCAAATCCAGGGCATTAAAATGCATCTGATTAAAACCATCCTGTTAAACCACTTCCCTTAACTGTGCTTGAATCAAAGCACATGATGTTGAAGGTGAGTTTTTTTGTGTGTGTGTGTGTGTGTGTGTGTGTATAGAGATGTGTGTGTTTAAGCAGTAAACTGTAGCTGAACAGCTGTACAGTATGGTGGTAGGGAATATAGCACTATCTTTAATCAGCCAGTAGGGGCTGCAGGTTCACCAGAGAAAAGCTTTCAGTATTACAGTGCAGGAATATGATGCCTTTACAATGGAGCAAAAAAACTAAATAAGAAGTATTATACACTTACCAGCCATTTTAAATACCCCCTGTAGTCCCTGCTATCTCAAATAACCACTCTTTACAATCGTGGTGAGCAGAAAAGCATCTCAGAATGCACAACGTGCAGAACCTTGAGGCGGATGAGCTACAAGAGAGGAAGAAAACTGCTGTCAGCCAAGAACAGGAATCTGGGCACAGGTTCTCCGAAACTGCACAGTTGAAGATTGAAAAACAAAAAAAAAAAACAAGTGATGTTATTGCACCTGTCCAGTGGCTGATGAGTGTTTGTGTGTATGTATATATATCTCGCACACACACACACAACTTGTATTACATCTGGTAGAGTTTCTTGTTATGGCTGTGATGGCTGGTTTAAAAGAAATGTGACAAATTATACACACTGTTAAAAATGTCTTGTAATTTTACATTAAATTACTGGCCTCTGGCTGCAGTAAATTTACAGTATGCATTTTACAGTAACATTATTGTAATCAAGATACAGCATTTATTGCATGGTAATGCACAGCTAGCTGTACAGTTACAATAGCTACTAATTTTACTGTAATTTCACTGCAACTCAATTTGCAGTTGCAGATTTCAGTTTTCAGTATTACTCAGTAAAATCTCATTCATTACTCAGCTAAGCAGATGGCTTCATATTACTGTAACGGAGTTTTCTTCGGGTTTATTAAGTCATTTCATGTTGTGTGAATTTTAAAATGTGAATCTCTGAACACTTAAATAAAACCATTTGAATTTCAAGTACATCTACTTGAAAACCGTTTATACCAGGAATTAGAAATGATTTATTTTTCCTTTTGGTTCATTCTGAACATAAACAATGCTCATTCACAGCTAGGTGAAATGTAGAGTCACCAAACCACCTACTGGTTTGTTTTTGGGAGCTGGGAGGAAACCGGGGAACCCAGAGGAAACCCACGCAGACACGAGGTGAACATGAGCAGAACCTCCACGTAGACAGTAACCCAAGCTCAGGATCAAACTGGAAACTACCTGCCCCAATCTCAACAGGTTCAATTTGGTCTGTTCAGATTTAGGTTTTTATTCAGATTTGGCAGTCATTCTGATTATTATCGGGCTATTAAGGATGAAAATGTAGATCGTGATGGGTAAAGGATGCTAGAAGGCCCTCAGCATTGCATTTATAAAGTGATGTGTTCTCTATAAAACATGTTATAAGCTTATTTTGACACTACGAAACGCATGCCTTCTTCAGTAAAGAGGAATTGTTAATGTTACAAGTTTTATCAAGAAGGTATCCTTCATCTTGCTTTCCATCCATTTCCTTCCAAACTGAGCCCAACATATGAACTGTAAAATACTTTATCTTGCTTGTCATTTAAATTTATATCAGTAGGCCTGCAGCTTTGGATGTGAAATTAAACTGCACGACATGTCATGTAGTAGTCAGGAGTCATGTGGATTTGTGCAGTATCCATAAATCCATCATCTACCAAAGGTATGCCACTTTTCTTTGGCATACAAAAAGCCTTCGAAAAGCCCAAAAGCAATGAAGGAACTTGCACAATGCTATGGGTTCCCTCCCCATGAGTAATATTTCCACCCTACCCTCCTTGGATGTTTTGCATTACTTTACTTTTAGTCTCTCTTATTTGATTCTAACAAATACAACCACCCAGTCAAAGAAGTGTTCAATTTTAACACCTACCCATATGATTGATGCAAAAATAATAATAATAATGCATAGACCTTTCCAGAAGAAATGATTTTATTATAAAACAAAAGAATTAGCATGAGTAATAATTAGCATTTATATGCAACTACAAATATCTGTATTACTAAATCTTTATCTATAAATCCTTACAGAAGCTCCAGGCCTCCTTGATGTTCCAGCACCATTAGTGGAATTAATCTGTAAAAAAAAAAGACTATAATTTAAAATGCTTTTTAAATTTTATGTAACATGTTGACTAGCTCTCAGCAGGGTTGCTAAGTGTTCAGTCGCTAACACAGGGGTACATTAGGTTATTTCAGTTCTCCGCTTGTTTCTGCTGCTCTTTTTTCTGTTTAACAGTCCATGTTGATTTGTCCTTCATGTCCTGACCGAGTCTCCACAGGCATATTGCCCTCTAGCTTCTTTCATGGTCAGATTACAGTGCATCATTTCCCAATGAATGGAGTCTCTTGGAATGGTGATTAAAAAGAGTACTTCAACAGACTGTGTAATTTGTCCATAACCTCCAGAGACCTTCTGCTGCTGCGTTTCCATTAACTTATACCTATGGTCGTAACTAGTAGCATGGTATGATGATCTGTGCAGGGGTGGACAAATCACAATTCAATCACTATCCCACTGTGCAAGTAAAAACTCCAGTGTACTGCTCAGTCCCAAGGTTTGGTTGTCTAGAAACCAAACTGATGAGAATAAAAAGTGGTAGCTAATGCAATATAATAACATACATGGAGAGCTAGTTTGCTAGTTAAGTGATTAATTGAGACTAATGGAAATTAATGAGTTTCTAATGTAGTGCATTGTGATTGCAATCTTGACTAGAAATTAGAAACATTTCGGCTATAAGCTGTGGTGTTCTGTTCTCACATCACACCTAAAGAGTATTATTTGAGTCTGGCTAGTGTCTTTTATTTTCTCTCTTGAGATGATTGCATGAGCTAGCAAGAGAGAATAAAAATCAAATGGCTTGAACAAAATATTTGCTTGTCCCAGATGACTAGGCTACTGATTTGTCCACCCCTGTTTTGTTAGAGGGTCTGCAATCTTATCCTCAAAGGGCTGATGTGGCTGCTGACTTTCATTCCAACCAGACAGGAGGCACACTTGTTAGTTGATTGGAAACCAAGATTAACTCATTTAGCAAGTGGAATCAGGTGTGGCCTCTTTGTGGATAAGTTTGAAAACCCCTGGTCTAAACTATCCTCTAACCCAAACTAAGATGTCTGTCTTTTCAGTATTCTCCCTACTTGTATTAACTAGCACCTGATGATTATAACCACTAATGTCTTCAAAGTCAAGGACATAGTTTGCTGTATGCTGTAGCAATATCCTAATATAAGGACTGGTGAGTCTCTGGTTAATGTCCTTACTTGCAGTCCAACTTTCCTTTGGTAAGGCTTCAAATTTGACTCTGTCCAATCCCAATGTTTTGTCCATGGTGTACAAAGTATGTCTTGTTTCGGTTCTTGGTAGTGATTTGTCTGTATTGTTCTCAAGCTTTCCCTACTGTCCAGAGTCTTCTCTTCCCTTCCCCAGAGCCTATTCACTTGAATCATCTGGCACTACTAAATGAGTACCTTAAATTTCATCCCATCCAATCACAGTGTTTCATTTGTGGTGTAGGATGGATTTCGTAGTCCCTCACCATCCATGCTCCCATTCTTCCTACCCTTCCTCCATCTCCACAGCAAAACCACAGCCAACACCAAGGCCAGCAACAAAAGGCCGATGCCACCAGCAATGACTCCTGACATCTGGATGGCATGATTGGACTTAGGAGGCTCAAAGAGAGCACATGATGTTTCTGATTCAGTGCTGAATCCGACGTTATTCCCTGCCACCACACAAACTCGTGACCCAAACTTTATTCCCTGCACCGACCCACTACGGGATGAATTGTTGAAAATTTGGAGCTCGTGGCCACCTTCTATAATTACTTTGTAGTAGGAGACAGTGGATAGTGGTGCACACCAGTGAACCTCCACCAGTCCAGATGCTCCTTCTTTCAACTCTTTGATCTCCGGAGCTGCAGGCAGCTCATCCGGACCAGTAATTCCAGGACAGTAGCACTTAGTTTGGGCAGCCATCACCGAACACGGAACCTTGGGAACCACACAAGGGTCGTATTCGCACTCCCGAGGGGTAAACTGAGTGGTAGTGGCCCCAGTCTGGTCAGGGACATTTGAATTGGGCTTGGGGGTTGCGTCATCTTCGTAGTCATCATCACTTACACCAATATAGCGGATGCGGGTTTTTGTGACAGAAGGCAGAGATGGTAACGGGTTCACAGAGGCGGCTAACAGGAAGTCCACCAACAAGGCCAGCAAGAAGAGTGTAAAGTTCTGCATCTTGATTCTGTAAAAGATATGAATGCAAAAGTTAGCAACGATTATTTTTAGTCAAATTATTGTCTTCTTAATAATGAGTCTACTGTTTATTCCTAGTACTGCTCCACCACACTGGTCTACTACTCCTGCTAATTAGCTTAGGAGAAGGGAAGTCTCAATCTATATTTGACTCCTGCCCCTGCTGAACTTGTGATCAGATCTCAGGAATCAGTCAATATTGTAGAAGTTGTAAAAGCCACCCAACTACAGACATGTTGCTGGAGCTTCATGCCTGTTCCATTTGGTTGGCAAACCTCATCAAAGCAAAATTATACCGCAAAGTGCTCTGTCCTGAAAACTTTACCTCTGACTGGCACAAAGTACTAACCCTGGAGTCTCATTCCCAAAATGCTAAGTAAACATCACTTTTTATTCGAATTATTCGAAAATTCTAGAAAATTAACATTTTCTGACCTATATATATATATATATATATATATATATATACACACACACACACACACACATTTCTGGTGCTTTTTCTACAGCTAGCAAATATCAACAAAAGTAGCATGATGTTATTCTGATTATGTTTTCGCAACCCCCCCCCCCACCCCCCACCCCTGGATGGTAATTTATAGTCTGCTGTTGGCTGTACATTTTGGAAAACTAGTCTCTGCTCCCATATGTGGGCTTACATAACTCTCTCTCTCTCTCTCTCTCTCTCACTCACACACACACAGTAAACACTTGGGTCTGTTCTTACTCCAGACGCTTTGTCCCAGAGGTCTGTTTCCGTGGGAACCTTGCTAGACTACATGGGTACGAGACTGTTAGTTTTTTTTAGGGTGCAAGTTTGAATATTCATTAGTATTGGGTCCATTCATCTTTCTGAAGCTTTAAAATCAGTTGCTCTCTGAATTATGGGTGAGCAACAGGACTATTCTCCAACAATCCCCCCCCCATGTGCCAAGGTGCATTTTAAAAGGAAATAATCTCACTACAAATGTGATATTTCTCATATTACACGTACACTTCATTACATTGTTTGCTCACCAGTTTTATTTTCTTTGGTTCAAAGAAGGAGTCTGGTTCAGACCAGAATTATCAAATATTTCCAGAATATGCTGAAATTTGTTTGATAGGCCTATTACATTTTACTCTTATCTTGTTCAATGTTGTTTAGGTGTAATTTTAGATAAACTGGTAGAACCTGAAAAGTATACCTGATCTACTCTTGTGGCACACCAATATGTCATGGTAGACCAGCTTCAAAACGCTGGACTGTGGTACAATTAGAAATTACGTCATTATACACTTTCCTGGGGGCACCACGTGTTGTCAGTACTTCTAGAATAAACCACAGTGTGGGATTTGAGAGTTTGGAACTTGGTTACACATGAGCATGGGTGTCGCTAACGGATCTAGTTCCCCAATGGCAAGGCGGTGGTGTAACTTCTTTGTAAATAACGTCACCTTTAGCATTACTCACCCAATAAGTAAGGATTAAAACACAGTGGGGCGTACTGTCATAGGAACATGATCAATGACTGGGTGGTGTATGCAACCGATAAGAAGTGGAATTACCGTTCCAATTTATTAAAGAANAAAGTTTGCACCAAAGCTACTATAGGTGTTATATGCATCCAAAATGTGGAATTCCTGCTGTGCTACCTGTCGAACCTAAAATTATACATCTTAAAAGCCTGACATTTTCAAAGTGGGAGATATTAAATGCTATAAAACACTACATAAGGACCTCAGGGTTTGATTATCGGGTTCCTTCCATTTCAGATTTTCAGTTCTTGTCATGCCTGCAACTCAGTGGCTCTCTAATGGACACCAACAGCATTATATCCCGTAATATATTTAGTATTTAGTTTTTAGATATATCATCCTGTTTAACGGGTCACTTGAATTAAATCAGTTTAATCCAAACCTCATTAAGTCACGTTAAGTAAACGTATAAATAATGTAAACTTACAAATAATGTAAGCTAAAATAAAGTGCATTGTGATTGGAAAGTTCAGGAATTCAAAAAAAACCTCCAAATAAATAGAAATGATGTGTGTACCTCTAGAAAATGAAGTTCTTCTACTCTCTTCGTGTTTGGTTCCCTCTTTTCCTCAAACGTCTTGCGCTCCTGTGCTGTTGATTCCTCTCTGAAGAGAACTTGTTTCACGGCATCCTCTTTTGTTCCCTCCAAGAAGTGTCCCCTCCCTCTCAACACCCCGTTTTTTCCTCCTCCTCCTCCATGACTCTTTCTCCCTGCCTGCTCCCTTTTTTGGCATTGGTAGCTGGGGCCAAGTGCTTTGAGCATTGCAGAATGAATTTCCCTCAGTAAGCGAGACATGTTCGAACTCATCAGAAACCATGCGTGTGTGACGGAGCTGTTACAGAAGTCAGCCAGAAATCACACAATTACTCATTCCATTTTTTTTTTTTTTTTTTGCTTGGTAGACACTGTGTGTGTAGGAGTGTTTCAACTGACCACTATTAGTGGCATTCCTTTGGATCACATCCATAGAGTCTACACACATCTACATGGCATTCGGTCTCACCTGTGAGTCTGACGCGTCAATGACTCACTGTTTTGTCTTCACTGTAAAGATAAAAGATTGGATATATGACTCTACTGGTACATGGGTTAAAACTCGAGTTTTCGTTTTTTGTCAGCACAGTTAGCTTGGACAAATCAAATAAACAAAGACGTTATTACAAGAGGGCTTGCTGCTGTGAGGCAAA
The DNA here is from genome assembly GCA_037577455.1 of Pangasius macronema. Lineage (NCBI taxonomy): Eukaryota > Metazoa > Chordata > Actinopteri > Siluriformes > Pangasiidae > Pangasius > Pangasius macronema. The sequence goes on along the minus strand of CM074957.1, from coordinate 18,211,786 downwards.
TTTTCTTTTGTTGGGCAAACAAACATATTTTTTACTAACCTGTACAGCTGCCTTAGGAATCAATTACATAATACAGAGCCTTTGACATGTTACTGAGAAAAAGGAAATCGGAGCCTTCTGTCCTGAAAGACAGAACAATGTGGTTACAAAGCGCTAACATTGGACACTCCTTCCATAAATATTAAATAAATGTCTCCTTACAGACTCACCATATCAATGATTATTGACATTTATTATCAGGCTCAGATTATGTCGCGTGTCCACCCTACAAGTCCCTGTGGATGAGCTGCTACTATAGAAACAATAACATTAGAATGAGCGAATGAATAAAGTCCTGTAATTTGAGTTAGAGCTGGAATTAAGTCAGAGCTGCTGTTCTGACCAATCACAATTGCAAATTCGGCAGTACTGTGGCTTGAAGGCGTTCCATCATGTTTCATCGTTATGAATCTATCCTTGACAATAAAACCAAGTTTGTATTTGCGCATGCTCAGTTAATTCATAAAGCAGTTTTTTTTTTTTTTTTTTTGAGATGTTGGCATCTTGTGGTTACTTGCGCTTCCTCATGGTTCAGAATTAAACTAAAGGTTCCCACATATCTGCATGAGTCATGCGACATGTAGTCAAACTTTGTCATCAACGCAAATCTGTGATGACAGAAGGACATCCATGGGTTTCAATAATTCAGCCTGGGGAATTCATAGTCCTTCCACTGGTTCTTAGGCTGTGGTGATAGCAAATTGCTGGGGTATAATAGGAATAAAACACTTCAGGACGTACTGTTATCGGAAAACAATCAACTCTGGGTGTAATGGTAAATCCGCCTCACACCTGGACAAGTTCTACCACCCCCTGTTGATTATTTTCCTGTAACAGCACACCAGGGGGTGTTTTATTCCATACTTAAATCTGCATGTCAACCCTACAAGAGACCAGTGTGCCAAGATTAAAAGATTTTTTTTCCCCTTTAATTGTACTACTCTGAAGTAGAATAAAAAAAATAAATGCATTAAGGATTAGGAAGGAGAAGAAATATTCATTGGTGTGCTAAAAGGTAGTATGGTATCTAGCTGATTTGCTACTATATTTGACGCATCTGAAGTGATTTCCTCTTGGTTTGCTGCTAAAACATCGTTACAACAATGTCTTAAATTACTTTCTAGATTTATTCTAGGCTAAGAATGATATTTGAACCTAAGAAATTACCAACTACTGCTGTTAAGATATTGATACTTCACAAAATATAGCTGGTTTTATATTGGAGGGGTGTCAGATTTCTTGTACAAATTAAGCTCTCCTCACTCTTTGTTGGCTTTTATTTCAAAAATCCAACGAAGCCGTGCTCTTGTAAACATTTCTGGTGAGAGTTGAGGTACTTCTCAGAGGTACCGGATAATGAGCTGTATCTGTCTTATTCTCTGAAATATTGGCCCTTCTAAACAGCAGAAAAATGCAATATTTGTAAGTCGCACTGAACCATTTCTCACCGATAAGCTAGCATTGTAGATACTGACTTAAAATTTGCTGGAGATTTATGTTAGTTGGTTCTGATGGCATCTTTATCTTTAAGGATACAAATTAATGATTCTACCCCTAGTTATAAGGTTTCTAATGTAAGAAAATCTGTAATTTTTCCAATTCACGACTAATATATTGAAAAATTATAGAAAATTCCTTATGCTATATACTTTCATTTTCTTGTACCTTGTATTATGCCACGTCTGGAATATAATTACCAAGTTTCATTTGGAAAGGACCACTAGGTTTACAGATATAGGCAAATAAATGTGGCTAAAATTAAACAAAAAAATAAAAGCAATTTTCGAGAAGGCATAAAATCCAATGTTAACAGGTAGCTAGGAACCTGAACTTTTGCAAACATAAACTATTATTCTATTATTATATATATTATTATAGTACATGTAATACTAAGTACTAAAGAGACGTTAACTCAGAGGAGAAAGTGACGTCTTAGACATAATTTCATTCCAGGTTGCGTTTGTTCTTTCGTTCGCGTCATCATCTCTGGTATTCTTCAAATCAGTCGAGATAAAACATTCTATGATGAAAGCAAATGTAGTTCTCGGCACCAAGTCCATGTAAACCCATTCTCCTTTTGATGAGCTCTACATTGTTTGCTGTAAAAGTGTTTAGCTGTTTGAACCAGGAGTTCAGAGTACACCAACTGAGCGAGGCGAAAATATAAATATTGACGGCTATCACACTAGACAAGATGAAGGCTTTTACAGGCACACAAGAACCCTGTGACACCAAATCTATGATTAAACAGTACTTCTAGATAGCAGAAAATTTCATGAACACTGGTCTGTGGAACTTTTTTGAAACTTAAGGGAACTCCATTGCTTCTGCATTTATAACGATAGCAATATTTAAATGTAAGACGTGGTTTTACAGAAGTGAAAATTCATGAAGACAGCCCTATTGGTATAATGGGATGCTAATAGTACTAGAATCATTGTTTATGCATGCTAAAATCCATATCTCTAGCACCTTGACAACACTGAATTTTACACGTTTTCAAACTATAAATGTTTGTCGGTTTTTTCCAATTTTAGCAATATGGACTAAAACCACTAGTTTTTAAACACATAATTTAAAAACTAGTGGTTTTACACCACACACAGCACAATACAAGCTACAAGAAAGACAACAGAGATACAGTATATAGTGTAGGTCCTACACTAAGCTGATCCATAGACCTCCCAGGTTTACTTACTTTAATAGCAACACTTTATTTATTAAAACATTGTACCAATTTAGGACCTTAGAATTATTTATGGAAACTTTTAAAATAAAACTGATTTGCATATGTCGCATGGAATTAGCCTGTTAGAAAAAAAATGGTTAGCTGGATATTTGATTGAATTTGTATATGGCAGTGAGAGTTGGGCTAGGCTTTGTCTTGTTTTATACGTGCCAGTTCTCAAACACACACACACTTTTCCACTAAGCTCATTTCCAGCACCTCGTTTATTAGAGAGAAATACCATCGGCATGACAGAGCTTGATCTATGTTATTTTCACTATGTTCTGAACACTGAACATCAATGCAAGCTTGTACACATAAAAGCACGTCCAAGGCGTCAGACGCACTTTTTTTCCTTTTCTTTTTTTTTTCTTTTTTTTGTATTTGTATTAGACCATTGTAAAGAGGATATAAAGTGCTTGAAATGCTAATCCGCTTGTGCATATTGTGTGTATGAATCGGGTTTGGTTTCTTTTGTGATCTGGCTAATGCATTATTGAATTTGCATTCATAAATTTGATTCTTATGAAATGAAATACATATTTTCCCATATTCCCAGGCAGTCTCCCATCCAAGTACTAACCAGGCCCGACTCTGCTCAGCTTTCATCTGATCTCAGATGGGATGGGAGACCACCTGGGAATACCAGGTGCTGTAAGCTTGGGGCAGTTGTTGCCTAATGGTTAGAGAGTCTGACTTGTAACCCGAAGGTGAACCTGAAGGTGGTGGGTTCGAGTCTCTGGTCCGGCAGGGATTGTAGGTGGGGGGAGTGAATGACCAGCGCTCTCTTCCACCCTCAATACCACGACTGAGGTGAG
>CM074957.1:18181063-18200073 GCA_037577455.1 Pangasius macronema | reverse complement strand
TGGATGGGTTAAATGCAGAGCACAAATTCCGAGTATGGGTCACCACACTTGGCCACAAAGTCACTTCACTTCACATAATAAATTCCACAGACCCCTTCAGTATGGATTTAGTTCATGAACATTATTTAGATTCTTCAAATATTTTTTTGGGAGCCATATAGCTTTTTAGACATTGCCTCATTGATAAAGCTCTCGCATCCGGCCAGCAATGAAATTACCACAAGAGGAGTGAGCTTCTAGTGTTTTATTTTCTGACAAAAGCGGATGTTTGCGTCATGTGGCCAAAAGATCATGTGCCATTCACAACAAGTAGAGAAGTAGAGAAGAAACATTGGCTACTGTTTCAGTTTGGGGCGAAGGAAGGTTCCAGAAACAATTTGAAAACACAATAGAACAGTAACCACAAAGTATATATGAGAAGCATCCGTTTTTTCATTTCGTGACTCAGGAAGGGTTTACTTTCTGGGTTAGGGTCACTGACACACACTATGAGACTATATACAGAAGCAAGCAGAAGCAGTCACACGTCTATTTTTCTATCTGCATAAAAGAGGTAAATAAAATCACAGTGGATCGCCTGTTGTTGTTCTTTCAGCTCCTCGTGTTAGCGGTTGCCACAGCAGATCATTGGTCCACGTTTTGATTTGGCCCAGGTTTTATGCCGGATGCCCTTCCTGACGCAACCCTCCCATGTTATCTGGGCATGGGACCAGCACTGTGAGTACACTCCCAGTGGTTGGGTTGGTTCCCAGCCCGCGAATTGAACCCAGGCTGCGGTGGTGAGAGTATTGGATCCTTAGCTGCTAGAGCCACCAGGGACCACAGAGGTGCACCTGTAAAAGAGGAAATTACCCCAGAACCCTGTGTAAATTTAATCCCATTCAGCTAGGGCTTATTTCTGACATTTCCACTGACAGAACACACGTCTGACTTGACTTTGGTGCAGGGACCCCTAAATATAATAACTTGGATAAAACAAGATATCATTTCCACACAGACTCCTAGGGGTTCCTGGACCTGAATTATTTGAGAACCACTGTTAAAGCCTACTTAGTATGGTACAGTATGCACACCTTGCCGCATGGGTGCGTCCCAAACCGCACAATACAGTCTTGTATCCAAACAATATCATTTATTTGCATCATTGTATCCAAATAAATACCAAATTAACAAGTATGCAAACACTATGAGGCATTATATGAATGCATCTGCTAAATCTCTATCCTCATATTAAGAATTTTTAAATGTTTATCTAATGTGGGTTTGTTTTTAACACACCATGTAGTATGGTAGTTTGCGGTTTGAGACGCGGCCCATATGATATCCTGTTGTGACAACACAAAAACGCTGGGTTTCCTCGCCTCTGACACTAGGCTAATCTCTGTCTGGAGATCTCAAGAGGAAGATAATGCCTTAGAATGATTTCTCACTCGTTTTAAGGTACTTTTATTCCGATTTCTAAACGCACACTAGCCTACACGTCGTCTGGTACAATAAGGACAAGCTTAACATAGCTTCAAGAAGCCACAATGTCGGCAGGTAGACTAGTTCTTGCTGCTAAAGAGCCAACAGACACCTCTGACTCGAGTTTCTGTGAAAATAGCGTCCGGAAATTGAGCTTTTTCGTCTCCTTGTACTGAAGTTGTAGTTATCGTTACGGTTGTATTGAAAACCTGCGTCTCCGTGTCGGTGTCGAGCACGCGCTGCGCGCTCCCTTAACTGTTGCTGATTGCGTCATTCACTGAGTGGTTATTTCAGGGGTGTGTCTCAAATCGACGTCTTGTTTCACAATCAAGCTCAGGCGCCTTCAAATACTTTTTTTTTAAGGTCCAGTTTGATAATATTCCTAGTTTGCAAAGTCATGACTCAAAAGTTATCACTAATAAAACAGTTATCATTAATAATTTGTTTATGGCTGTAAATAAGACGTTTTTTTTGGCGTAGCACTTCATGATACCACTTTTGACTAGCATCACAGACTAAGCGGATAATAATCTTTTTTTTTTTTTTTTTTTAAATAAACATAAAATTCTCTGTCTGTTTGTGGTTAAAGATACTAAGCAAAATTAATCTATTACTGATGAATGTTTTTAGCCTTGTAGCTAGTCTCTGGTCTGATTAGCTTCCTTCAGATAAATACTGTAAACAAATCCATGTAAATGGATAAACCACAAAAAGAAACGTGATGGTTCATGTTTACAAAACTGAGTTGTTGAACTAGGGACAGGTTTTACACACGTTTATAGTCTTTTTTTTTTTCTTTTTTTTTTACACGTTTCTATGGGGCCCCAGTTTACCAGTAATCCTAACAACAGCCCGTAGTGCATTACTGAGTGTCCCGATGTTTCAGTCACCTCATGCCAGTCACTCAGTTTTATGTTTCATAGCTTTAAACCCTTCAATGAGTTCTAAAAAGTGATATTTGACTATTTATAGGCCTAAGTAAAATATTCAAGCGTTAAAGATTAAAGAAGAAACTTCTCAAATTGGTCATGAGTTTTGGTCAGTAATTCTCTAGCATTGTTTGTGGAACTAAATTAGCACATCACTGACGATATCTAAGTAGCTAAACTGATATAGCTAGCTCCTATCTGGCCACGCGAACATGAGAAACCAGAACAGGAATTATAACGTCGTGTCATTAAGTATTAAAATATCTAATCTTATTTAATCTAATCTAATGTTATAAGCAAATATGCTAAAAAAAAATTGGCATTGACTTTCAAAGTTGTTTCTGAGTGAACAAAATGCTAAAGCGCTATATTGCTAGGCTAAAATGAACATAGTGCTTATCAACAATATAAAAAAATTATAAAAATGACAGGAAAACTATGTTATATCAGTATGGAGGATAACTTGAGGCAAAAATTATAATTTTTTGTTTGTTTTTACCTCAGAACGTTACATATTTAGTAATAATTGGTCAGTGTTTTTATCTGAGTTTAGCTGGAAGATGAAACAGGGAGTGTTTAATACTGTGTAGATGGTGGCGGTCAAAAACTGAAGAAAAAAAAAAGTAAAGAAATAAATAAATTTTGTAATTGAGTCTGTAGGTGTTTAGAAATGACAGCTCACAGAAGGTGATAATAGTGTACACTATGCTTCACTCGCAGTCGGTTTGAGACGCAGCCCCGGATGAACCGGGAGAGCGGCGTGGGGGCGTGTCCTCTCTCTGCCACCCGATCCCGTTTTGGAGGATTTATTTATTTTTTTTAGGAAGGTGAGGGAGAGGCGGGGACACAGAGGGATTGNGAGAGAGAGAGAGAGAGAGAAAGCTGTTGAATGGAGACGGATCTTAGAGTTTATAACGGAACCAGTGTCCGGTGCAGGTCGAGCGGAGCGCGCGCTGGGGCACCGGCAGTTAACACGCGCGAGAACCTGCGTCTCAAAAGGCTCATGAGGCTCGTGATCGCGGCTTTTTGCCACCAGTGAAGCGCGAGAGCTTTGGCTATTGTTGCTCTTGGAAGACTTTTAATACCGGTGCAGGTTTGGATCATCGATCGGATCACGAGAAGTTCGTGGCGAGCTGCGAGAGTTCAGCATGCTCATCGCATGTAACCTTTGTTATTCTGCTGTTTAGTATCCTCCCCCTTCCCCCCAAGTTATTTTTTTTGCGTTACCGCGAAATACCGTTGGTGTTCTCTTTGCTGCACGCGGAGCTCTTCTCCGTTTCATGCAATAAAGACTTTTAAGGACTGCGGTGTGGATGCACGCACGCACGCATGCATGATGCATCCAGCAAACAGCAGCTGCATCACCGAGAGCGATGACAGGACGCGCGAGCCCGAGCACGGGGCGTCGGAGTCAGTGGAGCGCGCTTCCGGTAAGCGCGAGCCTCCCTCCGCGGCGGAACGAGGATGCCAGCTCGGGCACGCGGAGGAGGAGCAGGTGCGCGGAGATGACGCCGCGAGCCCAGCGCGGTTCGTGCCGCCGGAGGGAGGTTACGGCTGGCTCGTGGCGTTCGCCGCTACCTGGTGCAACGGCTCGATCTTTGGCATCCAGAACTCGTTCGGGATTCTGCACGTGATGCTCGCGCAGGAGCACGAGGACCCCAACGACCAGGCGTCCCAGTTTAAAGTAGGTGAGTGGGCTTGTAGCTTTCTTGGCACGCGCACTGAGTGCACTGGCAGGTAAGTGCACTGCCTTCTCAAAGTGTTGTTCATAAATGTCTCCATCAACGTTTATGAACAAGTGTTACGTTTGTTATGTACCTGTACCTTTTGTACCTGTAGTGCATCTTATACACGGTAATGTGAATGTATAGTGTCTACAGAAAAGTACATAGTTCCACATTAAGGACCACTGAGGCATCTTTTAGTTGTAAAAATGCACTTCATGAAACCAAGCAGGTAACTGATACACCCTAAAGGTGTAAAAGATGCACTCGTGAGGACAACATCCCAGTGACAAGGTGACCCAGTGACTCTGAGAGTTTATACTTGATTGACTGGTCTCTTAAACCCAATGGGTTTCACTGTAAATGGAAATACGGGTGTACATAATGTCAACTTGAGCCTCCTATTTAAATAAAAGTAAGAATTGATGTAAATATGATGCAAAATGTGGACACAGAAGCTCTAAACTAAAATATGAGAGCACCTGTTTGCCAAATAGTTGGATCACAAAACAAAATCCATCAGAGCTTCTCTGCAAAATGTTTGAGAACTGCCGTCTAAAGCTGTAATATTAGTTTAAAGAGCCGAGGGAGCAAAGTTGACTAGGAGGATTGGCAAAGGCTACTCTTGCTTTTCTGTCAATCACAGCAACACTAGCCAATCGTGGATGTCTGTCAGCTGATGTATGCAGAAGAGGGTCAACAGCGCTTTCCTCCGAGTGTGTTACGCCGCCCTGTAATGTGTTATCCTCTGGGGGGGGGGGCTGATGTGATCTCTATGTACAGTATACAGTATATTCCCTAATAAGATTAACTAGGGGGCAGTTCAGTGTAGCTTATACACCTACTGGCATGTTTTTGGGAGGTAGGAGGAAACAAGAGAACCCTGAGGAAACCCACACAAACACAGGGAGAACATACAAAAATGTCTACAAAGGCAGAAACTTTTGAAAGGTCAGGATCGAAGCAGGGGTCCTAGATACGAATAGTCTACAGTGAGCACCAGATGGACCTTTAGTATCCATTAATCTTGTTTTCTCTGTGTCTATGTATTATAATCTCTCTGTTTATATCTGGCTGTCTGAAAAGCCTCTAAAACGCCTCTGTCTGCTCGCCATGTTGTCTGATTGTGTGCGATTTGTTTACTCGCCTGTGTAAAAAAAAAAAGAAAAGAAAACAACACCGGAGAGAGTAGACGAGAGGTGAGCAGGAGACGCCAGACTTTCGGGAAGCTAAATAATAGGAACAACTTAGTTACTAATAGTGACTTTTATAAATGGATTGCAGCTCAGAATGCTTTAGTATAAAATGTCTCAGTAATGTAAAACGTTAAAGGGGTCCAAGCACTGCTTCACAATAATCGATGTGTGGATTATAGACGAGTATTTTACGTTTGGCTGCGATAAGACAAACATCTCCTGAATGTTTTCTGATGGTCAAAATACCTGCTGAATGTAAAAGAAATACACTATTTGGCAAATTTATTTAAACTGTGTCCTTTGGCATAAATATTATTTATGTTTTAACTTAACCAAGAGACGCTAAGTGATCTCGAGTGTTGTAGCACCCTGCTATGCCAACTCAAACCAGATTGAGAAGAAAATAAAAAAAATAAACAGTGACGAGGTAGCATGGGTTTCCTGATGATTAACAGCACATTCATGAAATGTTTTATTCCTTTTATACAGCAGCAATTGTATATTGTTTTGTTTATTAAATAATAATACCCTTTATCTGTTTGTAGCCACCTCCATAAAAACAACGTACTTCCTGTTACGACTTTCGATGTAGCAGCTACAAACAGTCGTTCCTTCACCAGCTGTTGTCTGGAACACTTTCCGGTAAAGTTGTAGCTTCACCTCGGACTGTAACGAAGCACTGACACTGGAGACTCCTTCCATAAGTGCTAAATACTGTAAATGTCTCCTTACAGAAAACGTCACCATATTACACCACAATTACACGTAATTTAAAAACAAAACAAAACAAAAAAGCAAACAGGGCCTTGGTGTAGTCTAATAAACTAATATTCATTATATTGATGAATGAAATATAAATAAGTAGATAAATAAGAACTCTAATCTCGACCTTGTTTCTAGTTACGCTAGCTAAAAGTCTTCGTTTTAAATAAGTCCAGTGGGTGGAATTGGACCTGATCCAGCTCCTCCTACGGCGGCAGAGTCGAGGCAGAAGTCCAAGGGGGTTCAGACAACTCCAGGCTGAACAAGTGTGTTGTTCCGTGTAGTAAAGTGTCTCGTGGGTTAGGGTTAGGGTTAGGGCTTAGGTCTATAGGAGGAGTTGGCTCAGGTCCAGCCCCACCCCCCACCCCGCCCCCAGACATTTGGTTCTGCAGCAAAGACTCCCATGATATTCACATGACAAGTCAGTTTCAACATGTTTATGGTATACTAGCCTACTATTAGATGTGATTAGTCTAATATTTTTATTATCTCTTATTACATTGACTACAAAAAAAAAGATCAGTTTAATGTCTCAGTCTCTCACTTTATCGGTCTTAACCAATAAACGACAAGAAAAGAAAGTGGTCTAGACATGAATTGAAAGAAGAAAAAAAAAACCTCCTGCCAAGAGAGGAAACTTAAGAAGTCGCAAACAAGTAGTTTCAGCAATCGCCTGGTTTTAAAGGTATGTCAGTATTTACGCTTGTTCAGAGTCAGTTAAGTCGCCAACTCTGAGCAAGCGCACGGTTTGAGCCCAAGCCAGTGGCGGCTCTTCTGAGAGGAAGGATGATGAGTGTGTTGTATTTTGTGATCAGTGTATCTGTGGGTAACTGTTCATTGCTCTTCGCTTTAGGCTCAACACCTGTTTCACAACACGTCTTTTTTTTTTTCTTTCTGTGGTCATTTTCTTTTTGAATCGATGGAGAAAATCCTTGCCACGTTACTACATGAAAGCAGTGTTTATTGACTCTAAAGGCATTAAACGGCCGAGTTCCCACCCTTCTCTTTTATCTTTCATTTCTTACCTTACCTTTCCTCTTCCTCTTAATTTTTTCCCCCTTTTATCTCTGTCATTTGCTCTTGTTTTTTTTTTTTCCTTTGACTTTTCTTTTTCTCATTGTCTCACACGTCTGTTCTTCCCTTTCCCTTTTTTTCTGTCTTTTTTGCCGTTGATGTCTTCCTCTGCCTGTGCCTCGCTCTGTCTTGTTTGTTCACCAGTCCCTCTTTCTGGCTCTTTCTGTTTTTTTCCCGCTTTTTTTTCCCCCTTGCTCTTTAATTCTGTCCTTCGCTATCGTATAATTTACTCTCCGTTCTGCGCTTCTTTCTCAGTATCTCTTTCTCTCTCGTTCTTTGTCTGCCAGTTCGCTCCTGTCCTCTCAGAACTCTCTGACCCCAGATCCTCTGAAGCATGGAGGTTTAATCTCAGCAGGGGCTTAAAGTGGAAACTCCCGTTTGCATAAATACTGCGCAGTCCTGCTTTAATCCTGAAACACATTACCCATTTCTGTCCCATTTGAAGAGCATCATATGGAAAGGGTTTTTTTTTTTTTTTTTTGGACACCCTTCAGTAAAGCATACACGATGGCGAACACAAGTCTGTAATTCAGCTGACTAAGTGTGGCCTAAACCTAGTTTTTGCAGAACCCTATGTGTTTTAGTGCTGAAGAACATGTGTGTGTGTGTGTGTGTGTGTGTTTTCAGATTTAGTTAAACATGTCAGCCAAAGTTCAGTGCATTGAGCAAGTAGGAGAGAAAATTGCTTTAAAAAATCTCAACACTCTGGTTTGTGCACAGACAGAGTACTTAGTGTGTAGGATGCACTTTTTTTTGCTTATAATTACATCCCTCAGATTTCATGTGCGCTGTAATTCCATTGGTCCTTATTATAAAAAAATGGACCCCAGAGACAAGTCCTTTGTCCACTCAATTACTCTACTCTATGTTAGTGCTTGGTTTGCATCCATGCCTCAAACCAGACATACTGTACTAAACTAAACACGCTAAATTGCTACACTAGCATTGGTGCCATTACTATTTTGAACACGGTAGTATGTGGATTGAGGGGATGTTATGTCTAGGTTCGGGATAAAAGTAAGCAAACCTGTTAATTAAATGTTGTAAATATTTCGGTTAGCAAACATAAGACGCAGTGAATAAACAATAGGTTGTTATGCTAGTAATAGTTCCTATAGGAATGACGTAGACAGGCACTTGTTTTTCAGATGCTGTACTTGCTCTACTAAGTTTTCTGTGTTTATATAACGGTTATGGAAGGAGACTCCAGTGTCAGCGCTTTGTAACAGTCAGAGTCTTTGTGGTTTCTCAGTAACACGACAAACTGTTGCGTCTCATTAAAATTCAAGAGAGAGAAAAAGAGACGCTCGTGAGTGAATGGCTGTTTACAGCTGCTATAATGCAAGTGATAAGAGGAACTAAGTTTTTTTGTGGACGTTCCACAACATGAAAATGAACTATAAAGGATAAAAAGTACGTTATGTCGTTATCTGATGAATATAAATTGTAAATGTTGGTTTAGTCAACTTCGGCATGCCATGACACCACTCTGTTGTTATTTATTTTCCTATAACAGCAAATCCTTAAGTTTTTTTTCCCTTACTTATCTAACTGTTTTGATAACTGTTTTGCTAGCCGTACAAGTTATTAACCAGCACACACTGATGACCCAAAACATTACGACCATGCCTAATATGCTGTTGGTCCTCATGCCACCAAAACAGCTTGCCGAGGCGTGGACTCTACAAGACCTCTGAATGTGTTCTGTTGTATCTGGCACCAAGAAGTTAGCAGCAGATTCTTTAAGTCCTGTCAGTTGCGAGGTGGAGCCGCTGCAGTTGGAACTTGTTGTTCCAGCATGTCTCACATTTGCTCAATCGGATTGAGATCTGGGGAATTTTGAGGACAGGGCAACAATGTGCGTGGTGTAGCAGGGTGCGTTATCCTGCTGAAAGAGGCCACTGCCATCAGGGAATACCACTGACATGAAGGTGTGTACTTGGTCCTAGGTACGTGGCACGTGTCAAATTTACGTCTACATAAGTGCCTGGAGCAAGGGTTTCTAAGCAGATCATTGCCCAGGGCATCACACTGCCTCCGCCAGCTTGTCTCCATCTCACAGTACATCATAGTGCCATCACTTCCCCAGGTAAATCGCAGGCCAGGCCACCTTCTTCCATTGATCCAAGGTCCAATTCTGACGCTTGTGTGCCCATTGTATGTTATGACACACTATGGCCGTAACCATCATTGAAATTTTCTGTAGCCTTGCTGTTGGTTCGGACAAATCAAGATAGCCTTTGTTGCCTTCGCTTGTCAATGAGCCTTGGGCTCCCAATACTCTGTTGCGGTTCAGGGTTTGGGCCTCCTCTGACCATTGTTGGTAGGTCCACACTACTGCTGAGCCTTGCCGCTTCAGAGATACTCTGACCCCTAACTATTTGGTAACTTGGGTCTTCATGCCTGCCCATTTCTCCCGACTATGAGGACCGACTGTTCGCTTAACATCTAATATATCCCAGACCTTGGCACGCGCCACTGTTATGAGATAATCTCATGAATTTGCTTCATCAGTGAGTAGTCATAATGCCAAGGCATTACGAAGAATGTTAAATATATGAGTGTAGAAAAGAGTGAATTTGCCTTCATGAGTAGGAAGGCTGTATTTCAGGGTTTTTGCAGTTTAAATTTTACCCATACTCCTCAGCCACGTTATCATCTGTTAAAAGCCCAAAGTGCACCGAATTAATATTTAATAGACTTGAAGTCCATTACTCCTTTGCTCTTTGCTGTCGTTTTGCTTGTCCCAGCGAAGGACCGCCTGAGATGAACTTGTGATGAACTTTCCATCTGTTGCGTATCCACGTTAATAAATGTTTAGATCAGCTCTCCAGGGTAAAATATAACGATGGCCTCTGGGTGTTTTATGTATGTTTGGAAAGGGGGGATCATTTGCTTGAGCCAATAATCCTGTGCCATTGTGGGTTTGTTTAAACATCTGGTTTCAATACACTACACATTAATATTTGATTTATACAGGTAATTCAGGGATAAGATGAGGATAAAACGGGCTGAAATTATATTTAAACGTGTCAAAAACAATTCAGTGATGTTTTAAATGAAGGGTTTTTTTTTTTTCTTTCACAAGTCACTACGTGCTAAAGCACACTTAATAATCACCCATCACTGTTAATGCGTTACTAAAAGAGTTGTTTAAGAGGTCAGAAGACAGGAAGGCTTTTGCCGAGCACTTTTGAGTTTTTCTTTGTCATGGTGAGGCACAGAAATGGACATAACATTATCTACATCTGTTTTATTCATTGCTAGTTGTTGCTATGGCTGCAGTGATGTGCGAAAGTGAGAAGAGAAAGAAATTTTGTATACTATTTTAATGTGTGTGGTTTTTTAAAAAAAAATTTTATCCTAGTTCAGCTGCAGAGGCACTGTGCTTCCACAGCTGCAACAGGCAGGTGAATCTAACGAGTAAGCATCATCCTTTAATAAATAAAAAGTCGTTAACATTGGAATGATGCTGTGGCATAAGCGGAATGAAACGCTTGCAGAAGTGCAGATTACATTCCTTCCAATCTGGACTTTGTATGGTCCCCTTTATACTGCTGTCAGGACTAAAGGGTGTGCGCAGCGCTGTTAGCCCCCATGTATAGTCTCGGACCTTTCTCCTACACTGAACTCTGCACAAACGCAGCTTGTGTTAGAGGGGAACCTGGCCAGATGTGATCTAAGGTGAGCTTTTAGGACATGACAACCATTGCATTGAAGGGCTATGTAAAATTAGCTGAAATTATGCCGAAACATTTTCCCATGTTCCACTTTGGAATGACGTAAAGGAAGACTGAGAACAGCCGGAGTGTTGAGACCGGAAAAAAAAAAAAGTTCAACTTCATGATGGAAGATCAGAATGATTTTATACTCCCGTGTGAAGTTCATGCATTTGTTGTCCAGCTAATCCAGATAATCATGCTAAGTTGTAAGGATTCTGCTGTACAATCAAGTCATGTTTAGGAATAGCTTAATTATATATAATTACAATTAGAGCTGACTAATTTTTACCGACTCTACCCATTTTTAAACCCCTAAAATGGTCATCTTAAATTCCAGATTTATGATATAGGACTACTGTAACATTTGAATATTTTATTATGTTAGTAATATATCTATGTACTGACTTACCAGTCTGTTCTGTAGGTAAAGGAAAAGGATCTATGCCGGGGTGTGATGTGAAGCAGAGGAACCTGGTTTATACCCGACTCATGATCTTACTTGCGCATGCAGAAGCAGAAGTAGTGTGAGCGTCATTGCGCACTTACTCGCTGTGTATCTTGTGCACTTTTTACTAGCTTCAAAAACATCTCTGTTATGTTTAGTGATTTTCATACTCACCGATGTTAAACACACCGACAAGCTCCGTCTTTCTTGAATCTTTGAGAGCAGCGTCACAATTGTCGTCATGAGAAACGTCTCAAATCGAAAACTCTGACCTTAAACTCTAAAGTCTTTACTAATCTAAACAATCCAGAAAGCTGGTACGCAAAACTGACCTTTCGGTAGGTTTGAAGGAGACGTGAGAGGTTTTTAAAAAAATTCACACGCTAACTGTTATAGGAAGACCATTAAGTGTTAGCGCTCAATAACGGTCTAGAAGAGTACAGAAGTATAAGATTTGAGACAATTTTTTTGTTGTTTCATAGGATTTGTTCATTTTTAATTGTTGACCTACACTTGTGCAGTGCATCAGGATAGTGAAAAAGACTAAAATAACACGTACCTTATAAATTTAAACATGGCTTGTCTGAGCATTTCAGAATATTAGCACAAATAATCCATCTCCGCTATTTTTATTATTAATTTGCAAAATGAATGAAACAGTAGAGGAGAATTTCTCTCACGACCCCATTTATAAATCAGGTGACTCCACATGGGGTCATGGCACCAAGTTTGGGAACCCCTGTTTTGCACTTTCAAACTTTCAAGATCAATCAACATGGCAATCAGCGTTATTAATAAATCCCGAAATGGTTATAAATGTAGAGGTAGGATTATGTAGTGGGTAATAATACTCAAAAATACGTTTCTGTGGAGCAGAGTGAACTGGCAGGTTACAGTATAGAAAGACGCTTGACCTAAATCATCATCTTCTTTTTTTTTTTTTCCCCTTGGCTTCCAAGATACAAGAACAAAGGGTGTGTTGTAGGGGTGTGGATTGCTGGTGTGTGCGATCACTGACAGGAATTTTGGCTTTGTGAGTCATTGTACTGCTTTAATCTCTAAAAGTCTCTACACTGGGGTCCAAAGTACACCGATACAATTCTGTAAAAAATAATATTTATACACTAGCATACAAATACTAAACACTATTGTATACATTAGCATAAAATAATCTCTTTCATAAGCTAGCCCTGGCCAAGAAGGCAACATGTCTTACCCATTTACCATTATCTATAATATAACCTAGATCTCACTGAATTTAGGCACACACACACACACACACACACACACACACACACACACATACACGGAAAAGTGCTAAGCTTATATACCGTATGGGTCTCAAACATCACAACAGAATAAATTTCCTGTTTATTTTCATTGATGAAAGTTTAGGAAAGTTTATTTCTAATAATTTTCTCTCCACTTCTCTTGGTCATCATTGTCCCCTTTCCTCTGTTAGTGAACGATTAAACAAAGAAAAACGTCAGATATAGGCTACATAAATACACAAAGTGCACTCATATTTCATCTTGCAAGCCCACAGGCTTCTAGACATAGAAGTGTTTTTTTTTTTTCTTTTCTTTTCCTTTTCCCTAAGAAGCAAGACACACAGAACTGATCCAATTCCAACATCCTGTCAGGGATCCTGTATTGTTTACATTTGCACGGTAAATATGCAGTCGATGGTGGTCCAATAAAACGGCTTATTTATGTAATCCTTTTTTTTTTTTAATTTTATTTCATTTTATTTTTAACTCTGTAGCACCCTGGTGAGTGAGTGAGGGTGTGGAGGAAGACTCGGGACTCGCGTTTATTCAGTCCGCGCACCTTTTTCAGCACGATTCTTGTAAAAAAAATAAATAAAACCTTAGCAAAATCAAAGCACGCAACCGAAGCTGGTCTGTCCCAGACTCAGCTTTTGCTCCATCAAGCTCATGTATGTTGTGTGTGTGTGTGTGTGTGTATGTGTGTGTGTGTGTGTGTGTGTGTGTCTTGCAGGTTCCGCCAGCTATCTCGCACTCTTTCTCTTTCAGTCCGCCCTCTCTTCATCCACAAACCCCTTTCTCGTGTCTTATCATGTCTGTCATATATATATATATATATATATATGTGTGTATGTATGTGTGTGTGTGTGTGTATGTGTGTGTGTGTCACTAGTTTCCATAAAAATGTGAATCAGAGCCTACAGCACTAAGTTGTCAGGGATTCTCAGACCTGACGGATGCAAATACAGACTTTTATTGTGCAGGGTGTAGAAACAACAACCGACGCGGTGAGTATACACAAAACAACAAAACATACAGACTATGGGCAAGACTATGGCAGGCAAAGCAACAAACAGACACGACATCAACAGACGCATGACAGTGAGGTACACAGAGTGATTAGTGCCATGTGACGTGCTGGGGCTGATGGGAAGAGTGATTTAGTGCCCTATTAGTTAGTACTACGACATAAGTAATATTAATATAATAACGAATTAATACTTGTATTTGTTGTTATAAATAATATTTTTTAAATAACACTTACTAAACCAGATATTGAGCATCTGTAATAAATCACTGTGTATTTAATTTTTGACAAAAAAAAAAAAATATATATATATATATATATATATAATATAATATGATATAATATAATATAATATAATATATGTGATAAATGTGGTTAAATGGAAAAAAATGTGCATCAATAAATACATAAGTTTATTAAAGTAATACTAAGTAATGCAATAAACAAAATTATTTAAAGAAATTATAATACAATTTTTTATTAGAATTAATTAATTATTATTAGCACAGATAGAGGAACAGAAGGCGTTTGTTTGTGTCTCCCCGTGTCTGTCTGGTCGAAACCTGTCAGAGCGCATCAGTCAGTTTTAGTGGGTCATTCTCCCTGTCCTTTACTCCAGCTCTTCTCTCTCTCTCTCTCTCTCTCTCTCTCTCTCTCTCTCTGTGTGTGTGTGTGTGTGTGTGTGTGCAGTTGTGTGGGATCTGGCCCTGATTCTCTCTAATGAGACTGCTGTGCGTTAAAGCCCTTGAGCTAGTGATGGAGAAAGAGGAGGAGAGAGGAAGTGGCACGGATGTGGAGGAGGAAATAATGGGAGAAGGCAAGAGGGAGTGAAAAGTGGGGGAGTAAGTAATAGTGAGCGAACTCACAAAAGAGTGACAGAGGAAGAGAGAGCAAGGGGTAGTGAGATGGAATGATTGAGAGAGAATAGATAAGAGAGAAGAAGGAATCTTTTGAGTGAAGTATAGACGAAAGTGTAGGTTGTAATCGTGTGGAGTAGTTGTAGTGATGTCATCCTTCACCTGTCTCTATGGGTGATCATGAGAGAATGTGAGAAAGTGTTACAGACAAAGGAAAAGTGTGTTAAAATACTATTATCAGTGTTGCTTTACCAGGGTGCCAATAATTCTGCAAAGCCAAGGGATTTTTGGTGCTGTTTTGGGTCTCTGGCAAAAAAAAGAGAATTATTGTTATTAATTATTATTAGGGGGCCAAGCATTGACACTAGGTAGGGACCCTACTGGAATTGTATGTTTTCTTCTTGTATTATTATTAGGGGGCCAAGCACTTTCGATAACATGCAAACAAGATTGATAGCGAAGTTGCCAAAGGGACTATAACAATTTTTTTTTAAATTCACCTCAAGGTGGCAGTATAATTCACAGATTTGCATAACTGCTCTTGAAACATCAAATCAAGATTCTTCTTTCTCTTGATTTCCGCGAAGGCGCCGAGTGTCCCTTTTGTAACTAATCTGTGATTTGTCAAGCAGGTGGTCGGCCATTTTGAAGTTTAACAGAAACTTTCTTTTGCTTCTTCTCCTACAAATTTTGTCCAGTAACCATAAAATTTGGATCACAGCATCATGAGACCAACCCGAACAAAACTGAAGTGAGGGCATATCTCAGTTCTGCTCTTATGTATTGACACCAAACTTTTCACATATGGTTAGTAACATTACCAAACAAGCTTCGAGTTCATTTGCAGCTTGAGAGGGTTGCTGAAAACAGGGAGTGTCGCAATGTCTCAGCAACGGATTGATGCATTGCCATCGAATTTAGTTTCTTTCTTTCTTAGCACCAACGGTCCCAATGGCTTCTGGTCTTCCAGTATGATGCCAGAAAGTGCGGGGCCAAGCACCTTAATAGCACCTTGCATCTATGTAATTATTGAAGTGTTCTTTGATATGTTTGCATTATGCACCCATTCTTAGTAAAATAAGTTTACTGTTAGTATTTAGTATAAAACTTTAATCATGTGATGGATCGGCTGCCAGGAGCCGTGCGCCCGTCCAAAACTGAAATGAAACCTACAACGATAACATGAAGCCTTTTTCAAACTATTGGAGGAAAGAAAATAATCTGTGGGTTAATAATCACAGGAATGTCTAATGCCTGCTGGATTTAGGAGGGCAAAATCCTCTTTCACACACACACACACACACACACACACACACACACACACACACACACACACAATCACCGCACCTCAGGTTTCCCTTTTTCTCAATTGTTCTAAATTCCCATAAGAACCTCAACCAGAGATTCCTAAACCGCAAAGCCAACAAACAAAGAACAACCGAAAGTGTGTGTGTGTGTGTGTGTGTGTGTGTGTGTGTGAGATAGGGATTGGAAACATCTATGGAATAATGCAAAACATCTGCCAGGTTGTAAGAGCTGTGTTTAGTTTACACTTTTGCCCTTCTCACGTTTCCCTATAGGTTTAAGCACCTGTTTGTTTAAGCATGTTATTTTTTTTATTTTTTTTTTTCCTTGCCAATGGCACACCAGGGGTTTTGAGAAAGCAAAATGTCAAACCAACACACACACACAATAGACAAATCCACCTCTATGCATACACATATCAGATATATGCTCCCGGATACACAGGCGCACACCCGATACATGTGCACATGAAATGAAAATGCAGTTAGTTCAGTGTACGTCAGACATGTAATCATATACACACACACACACACAAGCATCAGACACGTAGACAAATAGACTCTATATATACACACTGGGACGGACACACACACACACACACACACTGAGGTCAGTCTCCAATGTTTAACCAGTGAACTCAGACACAGAACACACTGTACAGACATTAAACAACCTTTGAACATTTAAACCCACCCTCCACCTGACGGAGAAACCATGGACTTTGCATAAATTTGTGTGTGTTCGATTTGTCCAATAGACACTTTGAATTTGCTTGTTAGGTGATCATTAAATACAGCATTCACTCCTTATGTGACTCTTAAGGGAAAAAAAATAATAATAATAATTTAGAGCTTTTTCACACTTTGTACCGAGGACCCATTCTGGGCTCATTTAGGGGTGGGGCTCTTTTTTTTTTTAAGTATGATTATGGGGATTGATTATATTTCCTGCCTAATCGATCTCAATGCACAGACCTCTGACTGTCATCCCTTTCTCCCATCCTCCTATCTCCGTAGCATGGGTCGGTGCCTTGGCTATGGGGATGATCTTCTTCTGCTCCCCCGTAGTCAGCATGTTCACCGATCACTTTGGCTGCAGGAAGACGGCAGTGGGCGGAGCCTTCGTCGCCTTCCTCGGACTCCTCAGCAGCTCATTTGCCACGTAAGGCGTCACCGACATCATCATCCCAAGAATACAAATCCAAGTAGATGATCGTAACCGTCATCATGACCGCCATCATCATCCTCACCGTACTGTTTGTTTTTAAATCGTCACCATCATCAGCATCATTATCATAAAAAAACGTACCTCTGGATGATCATGATCTGGTTACTCTTCAGGGTCTGACATTTACACACACTACACATCAGTACACACTCGATAAGTTTTCTGCATTTTATTAAACATTTAGATTAAGATTTTAGATTAAACATTTAGATGGACAAAGGTCAAAGGCCAAATGAGCCAGCTGCCTGAGATTAAGGATCTCAAATTGTCCTGTTGCCAAGAAAGCATGTAGTGTGCTGAAGACTTTTCCGTGGCGAAGAGTGTCAAATTACAGCCTTTTCTCTAACTGTTACGAAAACACGGACGTTGGAGAGTCCAAAAATGTTAAATAATAAATAAATCTTCTCACAGAAAGCTTCACTATATAAACAACTGCACACATTTTTCTGATCTGTTTTGTTTGATGTATGTTCTTGCTCTAGAAAAGAGAATGTATTAGAACGAGGCTTACAGTCAGAGTTACTGTCAGAGCTGCTGTTATAGAAAATACTAGAAATCATCACCTCCTTGTGACTAACCTGAACCAAGCATTCAGCAGCACTTGCGATATAATTCCCTCTCTCTCTCTCTCTCTCTCTCTCTCTGTCTGATGCAGAACACTGGGACTTCGCTATTTCACTTATGGCTTGCTGTTTGGCTGCGGCTCGTCCTTCGCCTTCCAGCCGTCGCTGGTCATTTTAGGGCACTATTTTCGTCGCCGCCTAGGTCTGGCGAACGGTGTGGTGACGGCAGCGAGCAGCCTCTTCACCATAGCGCTGCCTGTTCTACTCAAGAAGGTCGTAGGTCCTCTGGGCCTCTCCAGAACCTTTCAGATCCTCAGCCTCTTCATGCTGGTCCAGTCGCTGCTGGCGCTCTCTTTCCGGCCACTGATTCCTTCAGCGGGTGCAGGGACGTGCTCCCCGGGGCTCGCTGGAGATCAAGGATCTACAGCAGGAAGTCGGTGGAGGAGGGCTTTGATGAAAGTGAGGAAGTATTTCAACGCCCGTGTGTTCAGGGTGGCCACATACCGAGTGTGGGCTTTCGGAGTGGCCACAGCTGTTCTGGGATACATGGTGCCCTACATACACCTGGTGAGAGAGGATTATTTTTGGATCGTTGATTTATGATTAATGTTAACGTGACTCTGACTTCATGTGGATGTGCAATTTGTATGTCTGGAATGGGTGTGTTGACAACCAAGCCACTCGCCACACACTTAACCCCTTACTTCTGAAGAAGTACTTTATTTGGAATTCAATTAGGATTATACAGTATGTCAGGAATCTACGCAAAATAGACCAAAAAAAAAAATCAATAATGACTGCAAACTTATTTAGGTTGCGATTGCATAAGTAATCACCCCTGTGGCTGTGAAACCCCTAAGTTCTGTCGGGAAGAGATGTGGTTCCAGCGTCATGTTTGTGGCTCGCTAATGGAGAATGATACATCATCATTAGCACATTTTATCAGTAGTTGAGTTTATGGCCCTGGGTTTATTGCTCTATTTTGCCCCCTAGTGGAATAACAGCAACTAGCTCCTTTTTTTTAAAAAAAAAACAACAACAAATCTTTCAATTCAATTACGGTCCACGAAACAATTTTAATTTCGGACACAGTTCTAAATGAATTTCATTTGAAGGGTCGGATATGAACTTCTGTCGGACTGGTCCTGGTCCTGGTCCTGGTCCCTGTTTGACAACACTGATCTAATGTCACCAGAATACCTTTTCTTCTACATACTGATGGTAAATAAGCTATAGCTATAATAAACTAGCTATAACGAACACATGATTTGATTACCGCCTGACCAGTGGCACACACCGAAAGTCAGACTTTGACCGTCGACTCGCTTCTTCGACTGAGGGGGTGTGTGGGTAATGGCTTTTTGGGGGCAGTTGTAGCCTAATGGTCTGAGAGTCGGACTTGTAACCTGAAGGTGAACCTGAAGGTGGTGGGTTCGAGTCTCGGGTC
>CM074957.1:18161067-18181058 GCA_037577455.1 Pangasius macronema | reverse complement strand
GGATGGGTTAAATGCAGAGCACAAATTCCGAGTATGGGTCACCACACTTGGCCACAAAGTCACTTCACCTCACTTCACTTATATTTGCAGCAAAACCCAGCAGCCATGTTCAGTATGTCTTTCTTTACTGGCATACAAACATTTTTCAGTAACATTTAATTTTGTGCAATTTTGGAATCTAAAATGTTTTTGTACTGAATCAATAATGTAGAAATCATAAAATAAAAACCTATAAGACTTTTGCACAGTATTGTATAATACAACAAATAATACAATAACGCATGAATGCAATTTAGAAAGAAGAAGAAAAAAAAATGATGCAAAGTCAGCAATTCATTTAAAAAAAGCAAACCCTGCTGAGTTCATTGTTTTTCACTGAGAGATGCAAGGGTAATGCTTTTCAGTGTAGAATGTTTTCTGTAAGTCATTAATGAAAAACAAATCAGTTTGTGTATTGTGTTCCGCATGATCCCACAGTGAAATGCAACGCATGGATTGGTGGTTTCTAAAACTATACTAGAATCCATCCATATGATTCTTCTAGTTCATAACACTATGAACTATGTGTGTGTGTGTTTCACACTCGTGTAACAATAACATCTATCAGCTCCCACTCGGGACTGTACTGTTTATGTGTGTGTTAATCTCGGTGATGTAAACAGGACACCGTAATGTAATCAAACTTCCATTAAGGATATTTACAGCAGTGTGTTACCTTCAGTACTACATTAGTGCTCCTTGAATGACCGGAGCATGAATGGAGATGTGGTCTGAACGTTGTGACCTGTGTGTGTTTCTTCGTATGTTGGCGGAAATGTGTCGAGAAGTTTCAGGGCGTGTGTTTGCGCGTGTGTGGTTTCCATTTAAAAGGAGTGTGGAAGTGCGTGTCTAAATATGCGTGCATGGGCATTTGTGCTGTGTTCTGGGGATGTGGGTCTGAAGGACAGTTGTGTGTGTGTGTGTGTGTGTGTTCTTGTGTTGTAGATGTTTGCTGTGAGAGTGTGTGTTGGTATGTTGTTTATGTATCTTTGGGGGTCTGTGCTTATTCCGATTGTGTGTGAATGTTCGTGGATAGATAGATTTGTGTGTTTGTGTGTGTGTGTATGTGTGTCTGAAGGTGCGTACACATTCCGGATGTGTGTGGGTGTGTTGTAGATGTTTGTTGTGGGAGTGTGCATGTGTTCCAGGTGTGTGTGGTGTGTGTATGTTGTATACATGTGTTTGGGGGTGTATGCTTATCCTGACAGTTTTTTTGAATGTTTGTGTATGTGTGTTTGTGTTTGTGTGTGTGTGTGTGTGTGTGTGTGTCGGATGTGGGTGTGTCTGTGCTGTATGGATGAAGTCATAAAGATGAGAAGCCCCTCCCCTTCCCCCCCGTCGTCATGTTTTTGAAGGCTTTGGATCAAAATGTAAACACTTCCCCCGGCTTTTGTTGTACATGTGTATGTCTGAAAACGAGAGTGTGTGTATATGTGTGTGTGTGTGTGTGTGTGTGTGTGTGTGTCACTCAAACTGCAGAAACCCAGCTTTTCAATGCCTCTGAACACACAAATAGCTCACTTAAAGTTGTGTGCAAAAGTTTGTGCCAAATCGCATAATTTCATGATTTTTGAAGTGAAAAGAAGTCAACACAACCTCCGCAGCAAACAGCTTAGAAAAAAATCAAATGTTAACTCACAGTTACTTTATATTTCATCAACTTATGAAATAAACTTCATGAAATAAAATAGTAATTATGGCATAGGCAAAGATTTGGACACCCTACCAGGTGTAACTGGCAACTCCTACTCATTAGGAGTCATTAGGCAATGGAAACATTAGAAATGGAAATTTTGTCAGAGCTTCTGTTGTAGAAAATGAATCAACACCTTCTGACCAGTCAGTATGTGTGTGTGTGTGACAGATGAACTTCGTGAGGGAGGAGTTTGGGGAGACGCAGAAGGAGTGGGTGCTGTTGGTGTGTATTGGGGCATCCTCGGGAGCAGGACGTCTGCTTTTTGGCAAAGTGGGAGACCTCATTGCTGGAGTTAAGAAAATATACTTGCAGGTATTGTGGAGCAGCTGGAGTGTGTGTATGTATGTCTGGTTTATTTTTTTGCTGGTACTATTTTACATTCATACAATTGAGTCCAAATTTTTATTTCATCATTTATTTAAAAAAGTCCCAACATTGGTTATCAATTGCTAAGTCAGTATCTGGTATTAGTTTTTAATAGACGACAATGAACACTTAACGTTTCTCTTTCCGTGTGGGTGTGTAGGTGGCCTCGTTCATGACTCTGGGCCTGATGTCGATGATGATCCCGCAGTGCCGTGTGTTTGAGGGCCTGATAGTGGTGTGTGTGTTCATGGGACTGTGTGACGGCTGCTTCATCACCATAATGGCCCCTATTGCTTTTGAGTTGGTAGGGCCCATGCGGGCCTCGCAAGCCATTGGTTACCTGCTGGGCCTCATGGCTGTTCCAATGACAGCAGGTCCACCAATCGCGGGTGAGTACTGGCAGTTTATACATCATTACTTCAAACAGGGAATTCAGTTATTGGTTTATTTCCACAGAAAAAGATCTATCCAGCTAGATTTGTAATGTAGTATAAGAAGATAATCCAACAAATCCAGCAAACATGGAATACAGTCAAAACCAGAAATACTCCAAACTAGACTGAAGAAACTAGCTACCAGGGAAGTATGGAACAAGGTCTGTAGGTCAAAGACATAAACACCAGAAACAATACTGGGGAGCCTATGTACTTTGTGCATTGTACCTGCTTGGCCCAAGTGGCTCCTTAATATCTTTATTGTTACCTTCCGTTGCTTTTCCAGGGATTCTTCTGAAGAAACATTGTATGCCTGTCGAGAGTTTACCAACTGAGCTGACTAACAAATGCACCACCTTCAGGCTGCTTTAGTGATCTCTTAGCATGGATTATCCCCAAACAAACTTTCATTCTCTCACAGTCAGAGTTTTAGACATATGAACAGTGGACTCAAAAAGCTTAACTTAATGCGCACACTGTCTTCAGTGCACAAGATTTATGTTTGAGGCTAAGATCCAGGCACAACGTGGTGTTGTCCTCAGCTACCATCTGGTTGCCAAGCCCACACACACACGCGCGCGCACACACACACACACACACACAGCATGTGTGGAAGTACACACTTCTGGCCAGCTCTGGAACATTACGCATTACATTTGCTCCAGTTCCAGGACCATTAGGAGAATCTGTGGAGCGTTAAGGGCTCTTCTGGGAACTTTGTGCGGCTTTTCTGTGAATAGTTGGCATTTTGTTTTGTTTGGCTCCTGTTTGATTTGAGAACTCGTCAGGCCCACTGGATTTGCAGATGGCATGTTACACAAGAGGAAAGATAGACAGATGGTTGGACAGACAGATAGGTAGACAGACAGATAGATGTCTACATAGATGGGGGACAATGAGGTCAAATGACGGCTAGCAGGAAAGACGTAGAAAGATTGGTGGAAAGATGGACAGAGGTGATGGACAGACAAAAAGAACAGATGAGTGAGTTGATGGTTGACTAAATAAAATGGATGTGTGGCTAGATGAAAAGCTGGATAGAGGGGTGGAGAGTTAGACAAATAGATCAATAGTTGATGGATGGATGGATGGATGGATGGATGGATGGATGGATGGACAGAGGAAAAGGTAGACAGACAGATGAACAGGTAGCTAGATAAAGGGATGGATAAAAGTGATAGATTCAGGATTGACAGACATATTAACAGGTAAAGGAGAAAAAAGGTGAATAGACAGATTCATGGAAAGACAGGATGGATGCATAAGTAGAAGGAACGATGGAAAGACACTTGAAATGGTAAATGGTTAGAAGGTTAGAGAGCAGACAAGGAAAAATGAAAAATGGACAGATAAAAAATGGTTGGATAAAACAGATAGACAGATTCATAGAAAGAAGGATGGATGCATAGGTAGATGGAAAGCCTGACAGACAGATGAAATCGTAGATGGATAATGTGGACAATGTGGGTAGATGTCGGATAGACAAAAGCACACAGATGGAAAAATACTCAGGTGGATGAAGAGGATGGATGGATGGAATGTTGAAAAGTTAGATAGATGAACAGCTAGATGCATAAATGGGTTGGTAAAAAGGTGATAGACTCATGGAAAGACAACAGACAACTGAATGGTTAGATAGATAGGCAGATTGGCAGACTGATACGTAGGCGGATAGACAGTCCAGCGGATGGATGGAAAGATAAATAGACAGATGAACAGATGGATGGGTCAAAGTGTCGTCGTTCTGAGAAAAGTTTGTTTTTCGTTTAGTTTGGCTCTCGTTTGGTTGTTGTTTATCGATACTTGGCAGCCCAGTTGAACCCCCTGCTAACAGCTCAGCTCACCTCTCCATGTTGATGCTCCACCCCCTGCTGAGAGTCGCTGCGCTCCTTCTAAAAGTACTGACATTAGCAGCTTTACTCAGCCTGACTAATCATTAGCATCGCGCCTCTTAACTACCCTCTCTGCACTGCTGTCGCTCTTTTGGCTTTGAGCACTTGAGAACTTGATGTTCTGATTAGTCACACTGTCATTCTCTTGTTTTCCCCCTCTTTCTGCTTTCTTTCTTTTTTTTATCCCTAATTCGCAGTTTTTTTCCTTGTCTGCCTCTTGTCCTTGTCTCTCTCCCTTGTCTTGTTCGTTCTTTCTTTCTTTCTTTCTTTCTTTCTTTCTTTCTTTCTTCACCAACTCTTGTCATTCTCTCTTTCATGTTTTCCTCTTTCTGCTTTTCTCTGTTTTTTTCTCTCTTATTCTCCTTTCTTTTCCTTGTCTGTCTGTCTATCTTTCATTCTTTCTTTCTTTCTTTCTTCACCAACTCTTGTCATTCTCTCTTTCATGTTTTCCTCTTTCTGCTTTTCTCTGTTTTTTTCTCTCTTATTCTCCTTTCTTTTCCTTGTCTGTCTGTCTATCTTTCATTCTTTCATTCTTTCTTTCTTTTTTCTCCTTCCTTCCATCCGAGGCATCTCCTAATGGCTGTGTATAAAATACTCCTACATAGATCCAGGCCCTGTGTTTGCATTTAGGGAAAGGCTCTCCAAGTTGTGACGCAATATGTTCAGAAACATTTAGAATCATTTCCTAATTTTGTTCTTCTCTGCCCATCTATCCCTCTCTCTCTCTCTCTCACTCTCTCTCTCTTTTCTCTTCTCTCTTTCTCAGGCCTTCTTCATGATCACTTTGGGAATTACCACGTGGCCTTTTACCTGGCCGGCGTGCCCCCTCTGGTCGGGGGCATGGTCCTGTTCTGCGTGCCGTTGGTATTCAGGCGTGTTCATAGGAAACACAGTGATAGGTGTGACCCGAGCACACACAGCATGCTGAAGAACTGCACCAACGGAGACATGCTGCCCGGATACACTGACACCGAAACACAACAAGAGCCACACTAAGGTGAGAGAGAGGCTAGAGGCACTTAGCAAACGTGGAAAAGATGGTATGTTGATAAACAGAAGATGTACTAAGCAAGGTATAAAACACTTGGGAGCATGTTTTTATAGGAAACTAATTAGATGGAGTGGAGTGATGTGGCCTGACCTGAAACGGAGATACTGGTAGCACTCTAGAGTTGAATATTTTCCCATAAATAAGACAAAAAAAATGCTTGTTACAGAGAAAACATAAAGCAAAGACGTTCTCTGTCGTGAAGACTTTAATGTGGTGGAAAACATACTTGCAAGGCAGAGACACACACACACACACACACACACACAGTGCACGTGCACACTGTAGGGACCTGCTTTTCTTCTGGTTTTCACTCTTACACATTTTCATTTCTCTCTTTTGGCTCATTGTCTGCCTTTCTTTTTTTCATTCGCGTTCTGATTTTTCACATTTACGTACTCTCATATCTCATATCCTGTTTTTCCCTCTTTCTGTCTTTATCTTTTCCTCTCCTTTCTTTCTTTCTTTTTCTTTCTTTCTTTCGGTTTTGTCCTTTTTTCCCCTTTCATCCTTACCTCTTTCTCTCTTTCAATTTTTTCAAATGGTGTTAATCTGTATTGTAGCTGCATCCGATATATAAATATTTTCTTTTTTCTTTCTTTCTTTCTTTCTCTGTCTCTCTGCAGGGACTCACTTCATGAGAAGTTGATCATCTATGTGTGTGTGTGTGTGTGTGTGTGTGTGTGTGTGTGTGTGTGTCCTCGGATCAAATCCTCCCCAAACTCCTCACCTCAGTGCTTTCACTTAAATAGAAAAGACCTGTAAATCGATACTTCATTCTCTTTTACCGCACACTTGGACTCGACAGGCCCCCATCCCTCTGCTGCTCGGTGTGGGACTGTGACAGTCTAGAGCTCGTCTCTGAGGGCTTCTCCGAAGGAAATCTGAACGATGTGCTCCTGCGCAGCCGAAGCCAGACGGAGCATCAGTTCACACATAAGAACAGCTAGTACTGGTCAGTAGGGAACGCTGTTGCCTTTGAATTGAACTAAAAGGAAAAATCCTTTACATTTTTATCCAATGTGTCCACAATGTGTCTTTTAGGTTTTTATCCAATGTGTCAACAATGTTTTTATCCAGTGTGTCCACAGAACAGTTGCCGTTTAACAAAAGAGATTTTTTTTTGGATTTTTTTTCCTGGCCTGTGATTTTGTTCAAAAATGTATTTTTTTTAAAGGAATAATGTTCGTTTTTTTGTCAAAATGTTCTTGTTTTCTCATCTGGCTTTTCTCTAGATGTTAGTGGTTTCCATGCAGACCTCCGTAAGGTCTAACGTGCGTTCTGCTCAGAGCCATTGGTATAATCAGTGTTAGAGTTAATGCACAGTGCATTGTAGGTATTCCTTAGCCACAAGAATAACACTAATCCATCGTGTCTTTTTGCTTCTAAGGCTTTTTAGTGGAAATGCTAGTTAGATGTGACAGTTATTACTGGAAACTTTTGTAATACTACAAAATCTCAAATCCAATCATATAGCGAGTCGTCTGTTTCCAGTTCTCTCCAGTTTCCATTTTTTAATTCCTACATGCATTTACTTTTTTCTCGAATCTGAAATCTGAGCTTTGTCTGAAATGAGGATCATAGAAACACTCATGAAACATTCACATACATTACATATATGTGTGTGTATATATATATATATATATACTCACACACAGTATATATAACTAGCTCATTTTGTAGCTGGAGCACATGATTGGAGCGGATTTGGTGAATTTTCCAAAATTCGATTTTGCGTTTTACTTCTCATTAACGTTCTCTATTTAACGTGAGGTTCACAGGAGCTAAATGCAAATAGGAACTAAAATTTGGGAAGATATTCCGACTACACTGTCTATATGATTAAGTGTGGCAAATTTCTCCGACCGGTCATTTGGAATTTCTGGCTTTCCTTTGCTAGAACTCATTTGCATTCACATGTGACACATTGCGTTACGTGTTATGAGTCCAGCGTCGCATCAAGAGTCACATCAATACCTCATTCACTTCTATTTTAGCAAACGTTTCAGTCCAGAGGTGTGTTAAAGTTGTGTCAAACGCAAGCTTTTGCATTGTGCTGCCATCGTTTAAACGCTTTAAGTAGCTGTGCACCTACTGCGCCGAAGTCTAGAGCAGATTTCCTCGTTTTGTTATTATATGATATTGTATGATCCTGTATTGCAATGTGAGTTACAGTGTGTGATGTTTATATAGGAATATGTGTTTAAACACAGCTGAGGTGTGGACTGACTGAGGTCCTGACACGCCACTTATGCAGAGTGAATTCGGAATAAAACAGAACCGCAAATCTGAATCATGTGCCGCCATATGAAGGGAATTTTCACCTGTCACTCGCTAGTGTGAACGCAGGATTAGAAAAGTGTGAATTATGTGATTTTCTGCAGATCTCACTAGGTTTTATTCTATGCAGCAACAAAACTCAAAAACAGTGCCAGTATTTTAGCTATTTTAGAGCCAGATAGTCAACAGCTAGTACAGCCAGTATGCTATGCTAACATAGGCTGCTAACTCTTCAAGGCTGTCCACACTGACCTGTTCATGGATTAAGTAACATTCATAGAGAAAACAATATACAATCAATATACATTTTTTAAAGATTGATTTTGGTATTGGTCTTTTTTTTTTATTATTATTATTATTGGTTGAGTATTTAGTGACTTGTTTATTTTCTTGCTTGTAAAAGTACTGAGAAGGAATGTAGGTAGGATTTCCTAATGGATAAAAATAGATACAATAGGTTGTAGAGCTTTTTTTGGGGGTGTGTGTGGGAGGTGTTAAATGGAAGAACAATGAGTTTTGTAAAGACAATCGAAGAGAAAAAAGGTAGTGTGTGTGTGTGTGTGTGAGAGAGAGAGAGAGAGAGAGAGAGAGAGGGCTGGTGAATTATAGAATTATTTTCATTTCTTTTTGTGAGCAGTTTAGCATACTTTACCAGTTATAATACTTCAGTAATGATTTTTGGTGCCTTCATATATTTTGGCTTTCGTGTCATTTCGGCCAATCACGCTGCCATTGGCTCATCTAATTGGCTTACTGGCTAATCTCTCTTCCTATTGGTCTCTAGGTTAGACACTGCTATGGAGACATTTTTGCCATGGACATGCATTTCCTCTGGCACATAACAGGCATTTTCATTGGTCAGTACAAACAGGAGCAGTTAATATCATTGGTTGCTTTCGCTCAGACCCTTTACCTTTTTGGTTGCTGGTTGCCGTGTTGTTACTATGGAGATAATATAAGGCCTTAGTTTGGTTTGTTTGTAGGATGCAAAACAAACAAAATCAAACCCAAAAATGCGTCACAAGCTTTATCTTCAGGTTTGACTAGAAAACTGCTGATGGTCACAACATACATCTGGAAATTTAGACATGTGTGTGAGTGAAAGTTTGAAGTACCAGCAATAGGTTAGTATACAGATATACAGTAGCTATGTTCCCAAAGCCATACGTACCCAGGGCTTCACTGTCATAAACAAAAAGACTAGCACTGAGACATCCATGTTTTTTGTTTTTTTTTAATCACTGTATAGCTCAGACCCATTTGGCCTAATTTTGTGTTTTGACATCCCACTTCAGAGTTAAGTCTACCACAGCGTTGGTAGCAAATTAGTAGCGAGTTCTCGAGTTTCTTCGCCCTCTTCATGTCATTGTAGCAAAGTATCATGTGAAGGATGAACATCACAGGCAGTATGTGGCTGTCTTTTTAACACCGTTTGTGTTGGGTCACTCATCATTGCTATGGATTGGTGAATTGGAGCCAGATTTGATGTCATTACAGTGTTTAGTCCAGTATCAGCCAACAGAAATACTCAGCCTTGGTAAATCCCTACTTTAAAGACCTAAAATGTGAACTACTGTTACACTACACTGTCACGTTAAAAAAAAAAAAAAAAAAAAAAAAAGCAAAGCACTGTTGAGTAGAAGCCAGGCATGTGCTGATTACATGTAAGTGTTAAAGTGTTAAAGAAAGGCGAAAGGTGTGACGTACATTTTTTTCCATTTATAGTTACATTTTGCGCGGTGCTCGTTGCGGAAAGTCAATGAAACAAGTTAGTTCCACTTATGTTATAGTAGCTGTAAACAGCCATCTCATCACCAGCTTCCTTTTTTACTTATGCAACTTGTCATGTTACAGAGAAATTGGAAAGTGCAGAGCCTTCTGTCTTGAAGACTTGTTGGAAAAGTTACAGCTTTACCTCTGACTGTTACAAAAGCGCTTACACTGGAGACTCCTTCCCAACTGTTTAACGCCTCCTTACAGGAAAATCCATTTTAAATCCATTTATGTGGAACGCCCATCACACAAGTCCCTGTGTAAATTGATACAATGGAAACGATAACGTATTAGACGTATTTCATATAAAGCCGAGATCTTTAAATTAGAAGGCAGCACGACACGTGTCCCTACATCGGCTTAAACTATATCTCCGAGCCTTAAAGGGAATGAAACAATAGACTAAAGCGCCGATTAAAATGCTGCACAGTGAGAGCAGGTACAAGTAAACGTGCAGGCGGTTTAGAAACTACAAAACTGTGATAGGGAAACCATGATATTGGAAAACAGTTACAATTTATATAGTGATAATTTTATATCGGCCATGCCTGGTAGGAACAAGACACACATACCTCAGAAATCTACCTGTTAATGATACACACTGTTAATTTTACAACTGTAGTTAACTGCAGTTTGAACCTCAGTGCTAATGCATCTCAATACAAGCACCTCTCTCTCTCTCTCTCTCTCTCTCTCTCTCTCTCTCTCTCTCTCTCTCTCTCTTTCTTCCTCTCTCTTTTGTACTGCTCTCAGTGCTAATTAATGGAAAGCTCTTTAATTAATTGCTTAGTCTTTTTTTAAACCACTAACAGCCTTTTCAGATTCAGAGCCTTTTGTTAGTGCTGGTTTTGTGTGTGTGTGTGCCACACACACACACACACACACACACACACACACACAGGGTGTAACATCACAGAGGCCTGGAGTCCCTAACGTAAAAGCGAAAGCTTTTCATGTCCAAACCTCATCATTTCTCCTGCATGTGTTATGGTACAGCAGATGTGTAAAGGCTAAGCTAAAGAAAAAAAAAAAAAAAAAGAAATGTACAATAAAAAAAAAAATCCCTCATCATTCCCTCATTTTCCCTAACCCAAATGTAGTCGATTAATCAAGACATGTTTGGTGTCTGGCGTTTGCTTCCTTAGTTTTGCTCTGGAGGTATTCCTTTAACCAAGAGATTTGCAACATATAATAAAATAATAAAGGTAAACATTTCTTGCTTAACGAAAATATGGAAAGGACAAATCAGACTTGTATTTGAGGCAGATTTCTGTCATAAAATCGGTTCAGCATTTTACACGAGTCTCTGTAAATGTTTGGTGATCTGGGAAAACCCATTGGATGTCACTGTGGCTGAATTCTGACGAAAAATAGACAAAATATTGGGTTTTGACTAAAATTGGGGTTTTTCTACGTATCACTTTGGCACCTCAGTTTTGAAGATGTAGAAAAGTTTTTATTAACGTCCTAAACTTGCCTAGCAAAGACAACATAAGGTAGATAAAGAGCTAGGTTACCAAACACAGCTGTAAAATGGCTCTAGGCTATGAATTAAGGCAGGTATACAGATAGACGTAGTCTTTATGATCATATTTATTATTGTTCAATCTTAATGATTACATATGAAATTAAATGCTAGACAATCAGTGTGCTGCTGTTTTTCAGTGGACTTAAGGAAATCTTAAAATGCTAATTCGTTTACTTTTTTTGTGGAGATAACCTTTCAAACTAGAACTAGAAATGCTAGGAAGAGAAATATATTTCAGTTCAGGAAACCCTGTACTGTTTCAGAACTGTACATAGTAGAAAATGTCAAAACTTCACCACGTGAAGGGTTTTCCCAGGCCGCCACACACACGTTACAATGCGCCATCGCAATGTAGAATAGCTCACACAGTTCATCTTCTGTAAGTTAACATAATTTTACGTTTTTTTTCTATGTTTGTGAATGTAGTTTGGTGTTTGTGATTAGGTATAATCAAGTATACGTACATTAAACACGTTATTGCTGTTATGGATGTCTTTAAGTGTACAAAGTACCTTGCCAGTTAGGTCTTAGGCAGCGTCTGCTTATCTAAAGATAAAATCAGACGTCTATCTTACTTTCATTCTGTTCTCGCCACTTCCGTGACAGTTTGAAAAGTTCGGTAGACAGAATTTTTACTCTTTTTTCAGTGTTTTTTGAAACAATTAAACAATTATGATCGGAATATTTTAAACCGGCACATTCTTGTGTAATCCTAGTTGAATCTTCACATCCTTTGTTCAGTTTTCATCTGGCTTTGTTTAAAAAAAAAAATTTGTACATCATAAGAACCTAATATTACCTCAGTTACCTCATGTGTCTGCATTTTGGCCTTCCTACTTCTGACCAATCAATTCCAAGCTTTACAAATATGCAGATTTCTTCTAACCTTCGAGTAATCGAGTACTAAAATCGCTTAGCTTTTTTTTTTTTTTTTTTTAAGAAAAACAAAGCATGCTGTATTTTAACTTTTTGTAAATAGCTCATAAAAGCTGAGTATTGATTCACAAGTAAAATTGATCACAGATATTTTTTAGAATCTGCCTGCTTTAAAAGGCCCAGATGTTCACCTTTTTATTAGCTAGTTTATTGATTTAAAGGTTGATTCAGTGATTTACATTTATACTGATTTGATTAATGTCATAGTAGCATTGTACTGTTTTGTTTTTTTGTTTTTTTTTAAAATGCAGTTTGTTATTTTCTTGTAATTTTGTATGTATATAATTTTGGAAAGCTTTAAATTAAGGTTCCTTTTACTGCGTTATTTAACGTGAGCAAATCCAGAACTTCAGTAATAAAAAAAAAGCACAAGTATTATTAAGAAAGTAACAAAATAAGTTCACACGTGAATTAAAAATTTGTTTGTTTAATTTGCGCTGATATTTGTTTAAAAAAAATTCACTGGAATTGTGCATCTTACTACATTTTTTTTTACTGTTGCTTGGGGAAAAAAGCCATCTCGACCAACAACGTTGTGGTAAAATGTAGATTTTGTTAGAAATTCTTTTTTCTTTGTTTGTATTTTTATTTTTTTGTAGGCACCTCTGTGTTTATTAAGATGTTTGTTGTTTATCTGTATTGTATTGCTGGCTTAATTTTCTTTACCGGTGGTGTGAACATTGCCTAATGTAGGTTCTGATTAGTTAACTTATTTGGTTTTTAATTTGTTAATATTATTGAAGGTGTATTAATGCTGAAGTTCAAGGTTTGGATCATGTCAGTTAAGGAAATCTTAATATAAAGATTAATCATATATTTGAATCACTTTTATGCAATATAGCTACAACACTTTGTTTTTGTAATCGAAATGTAAGAAATGATGAAACGATGGGCACACTTGCGTAGCACTTAGCTGGGGTAGGATAATACATCGGTGTGGCGCTGTATCATATCGAGCATGGAAATATCTACAGGTGTGTCCTTGAGCCTATATGGAAGTGAGAGTGGCTCTGGTTGGACATAGATGCAGATGTGGGTGTGTTTTTTTTTTTAGTCCAAATATGGAAATCTTCAGCATAATGGCTACCCTGAGCTAACCTGACAGGATTTTTATTCGTAAATGTTTATAATCACTGCTAATCCTAGCTAGCTGGATTGTATGAGCTAGCTTGACGTGACTTCTGAGAAAACCTTACCTCTGAGTGCGTAGATACGCTACTTTTGAGCACCAGCTGCCTACACAGAAATATCTTTGAACACACATATGGGCTTAAGGACACACCCAGCTGTTCCACTCAAAGACGCACCCAATGGTCGACGTTTCCGCATGAAGACCCTTGTCCGAGGTGCTGTAAACAGCCATATATGGTGATCATATGATACTGGGAATTTATCGCATTGTTCAACCCTGGCATCCGAATTTATAGGTGTTTCTGTTTAACCTTTAATATTTTATAGGAAGTATTATTTTAGCATGTACTGGTTTCATTAAAATGTTGCCTTTAACTTCTAATTTAACTTTAACTTTCAATGATTAATATCACCTTATTTTTTTAATTATTTTTTTTCATGTGTAAACGACAGTGAATTAAAAGGACTAAAGTTATGCTGCTAGCTTTACAAATGTAATTTAGTTTTCATGTGAATAATAGTTTTCATCTCTAGTGGACCTAATTGTTTTGTTTATTTGATATTAACCAGGCAATAAACTCCACAAGACTCAATCTGCTGAGTGATTTAATTCTCTGTTTCAATAAACCACATGCTGTTTCTACCCGTAGTTACTCGCACAGGGAAGCAGTGAGACACTAGAGGGCGACTCCGCTCTGTCTGAAAGATCAACAGGCAAAAACTCTGTTGCCCGTGTAAAGCATATAAAAAAATATAGAAAATAAATATACATTGGGTTTGGAAAGTATGTTTAGTTTTTGCACACTTTACTGTATATAATATGACCAAAAAAGCAAAAACATGCTTTTAAATTTATTAAAATCAGAAACTGAATTTTTTTCATTTAGATATGTCTTCAGTCCCTTGAGTAAGGCACACCAAATTCAGCTCAGGTGCACCCTGTTTGCTTTGATTATCTTGTGATAGTCTCTAGAATTTCCCTGGAATCTACCTGTGGCAAATTCAACTGATTGGACATGGTTTAGAAAGGCACACACCTGTGTGTGTATAAAATCACACAATTCACAGTGCATGTCAGACCAAAAACCAAGCTACGATATCCAAGGAACTCTCCACAGAAACCTCCATGATCAAACTGCATCAAGACATGGATCTGTGCAAGGATATAAAACCATTTCTAATGTTTTGAATGTTCCCAGGAGCAGAGTGGGCTCCAGTATTGTGAAATAGAAGCTGTTTGGAACCACCAAGAGTCTTCCTAGGCCTGGTCATCCAGCCAAACTCAGTAACTGGGCTAGAAGAACCTTGGTCAGGGAGGTGAGAACCTTCCTGGAATGACAACCATCTCAGAAATACTCAGTCACTTTTATGTTAAAGTGGCTAGACAGAAGACACTCCTGAGAAAAAAGGCATTTGGCAGGCATTTAAAGGACTCCGAGAGCATGAAAATAATTCTGGTCTGATGAGTCAAACAATTAACTTTTTGGGCTGAACTCCAAGCACAATGTTTGGTGAAAACCAGGTGCTGCTAACCAACTGGCCAATGCCATCTCTACAGTGAAGCATGGTGGTGGCAGCATCATGCTACGGTGTAGGATGGGGAAACTGGTCAGAAATGAGGGAAGAATGAATGTAGTCAAATTCAGAGAGAACCTTGAAGAAAACCTGCTCCAGAGTGCACACTTCAGACTGGGGCAATGTTTCACCTTTCAGCATCACAAAGACCTGAAGCATACAGCCAAGACAATGCTGGAGTGGCTTCAGGACAAGTCTCTGAATGGTCTTGCGTGGCCCAGCCAAAGCCCTCACTTGAACACCATAGAACATCTATGGAGACACCTGAAGATGTCAGTTCACAGATGCTTTTTTTCTCAGTATTATTTTTTTCTCAAAAATGTTACAAATTTATTCTTGAAACATTACAACTTGATCTGGACCTCAGCAAGGGTAGTGGATACGTGTAGTGCACCAAGTTTCCGGAGGAACAGGACACTTCAGGCACGAAGTCCACGAACTGCAATATCCTGTTTCTCTGGAAATTTTGCTGTAATTTTTTTTTTGCGGTCCACTTTCTACACACTAGAATTAGAAGTACATTTAGGAAGTGCTTTTAGGAAGTACTTTTGAGAAGAAATTGCAGTGGCTTCCTGGAATTAATTTTTTCATTCTTTCATTTACACTAAATTCACTTTATTCACTAAAAACCTGAATACAGTGAAGACCTGTACTACTAGAGTGTTTGTTCAAGTCCATTCAATTTTATTTGTATAGCGCTTTTACCAATGCACATTGTCACAAAGCAGCTTTACAGAAATAAATACATTTAAATGAAATTAAACCAAAATAAACTGTAAATATGTGAATTTAAGCTCCTTCATAGATCCTTTATGGTCAACAAAAATGGTCATAAAAGGTAAGATATTAATAATGAAAAAAAAATACATGATTATTAATGTTCCTTTCAGCTTGTGTTATGAATAACTTGTGTGTTTCCGTGCTAATAAGTGGTCCCCCTGTGTCCCACCTTCCGGCACATTCCTCCTGACAAATGTACTAATACTTTTTAATGAATCTCGAGTGTTACAGTAAGTCTAGGAATGAACTGGCGCATATTGATGAATTCCATGACTAATAGAGCGTCTGGTTGTGTGTCTGTGTTGCTGATTCGACTGAAATGTAAAGCATATATCACTTAGCCATTTATTACTCTCTCTCGCACACACACACACACACACACACACACACATGCTAAAATAATTCTGCAGTGGTGTAATGATTTCACCAAGCAACCAGCCGGAAGGTGGAAATCCTGAATTCACTTACACACATACAAACCCACACACACACACACACTCACTCAAAACTCTCCTCAGCTCAGTGACTCAGAGCTTAAAATCGCAAACCTGTAGTAGCCTCAGGTATAGACACATGGAAATGATTCCACATGACTCCGCTATTTAGATTTTATTGTTACTTTGACTCAACGTATGATTCCTATAATTCATACTGATGGTGACTCACTCGCTTTCTCTTTCCTGCTCCATTAATAGACTAGGAAGTGAAAAGCGAAAGCCATATGCACTCTTGCCCAAAAGACTGAACCCACAGACGCTTTCCAGCACTTATGTAACATATAAATCACTTAAGAGGTGTGATGAGGCTAGCTTTACCAAAGCAGATACTCTTATTTTTACTTTTTATCTGTTTATAGTTACATTTAATGTTGTTGTGGAACATTAAATGTCTAACAAAAAAATTTAGTTCCAGTTACTTGTGTTATAGCAGCTATAAACAGTCATTTCCTCACCGTCCTCTTTTTTTTCTCTCTCTCTGCTCATAGTATGTCAGTCATGTTTTTTTAATCTACAATTGTTTTTATTTTGTTTAATTATGTAAATAATTGTAAGTAATTGATGTAGAAATAAAGTTTGGAATAAACCCTCACCCTCTGAATTCCCTCTTGGCCCATGGTAGACTGGAAAGAAAGAAAAAAAAATCAGATAATGAGAAAGGTGTATTTAGAGAGCTCAGTAATTGTTTGAAATAATCCATCTACATTTAATAATGCCTTCCCAAGTCATTAAGAAATTAATTATTGCAATGCTTTGGCGATTTTTGATGCAGAAATGTCACCTCAATGTTCTTTGTAATAATGAGCACAGTTATAATTGTTTAAAAATGATCATAGAAAGTGTTACCAAGCCATCAAATAGCTAAAGAAGTGACTCAAATTCAGTATCTAAATAGGTCTTTGGAAAAATGGCATCTATGAAAATGTGGGGTAGAGATGAAAGGGATGAAAGAGACGTTGACCTCCGTCTGCAGAAACCATTCCATCCCCTAATCGTGTCCAAGTGTTAGTCATAAAATGACTGTTTTGTGCCGCAGACCTCGAACTCCCTCAGACATCTACTAAAACAGATGACAAAGCTGAAGATCATGGGAAAATGACACACATTAAGTAGCTACGAGGCATGTACCGTGTGTCAGAAATACCTGAGGCAATACCATTACCTGATATAAAATAGTGACAGAAGTTCAGTGAGGCCTGCTGACTGCCAAAAATAACTCTGAGTCATCTGTAATGAGAAATGGAGACATGTTGGGTCATTTTCTTAATGTAGCTGTACTGCACTTCTGTAAATGCACTTCTAAGTACTGTTTCAGGAGACTGTTACATGTCTTGCAGTTAATACCTTATTTTCCACTAAATAATTAAGTCCTTATTATCTGGCAGCAGTAGAAATGAAAACACATAACCCATAAAGAAGGACTGAGTTGATAGCAAAAGATTGACGTATTTAAGTGAGGAATAAAACATTTGGAAATGTGCTGTTATAGGAAAATAACCAACGATGGACTGGTGTGATGTGGCTGAGTTACTATTACCATGCTGAAGGTGATTATTTTCCAATAACAGCACGTTTTAAAGTGTTTTAGAACCGCAAAACAATTCAATTCCTGTTATCACTTATGTTATAGCAGCTATATCCATTGTTCCTCTAACCAGCCTCTTTTTTTTCTGTAAGATAATAAGACAAATAATTAGATCTTACCTCTCTGTGTTCTTTATTTCTTTACTGAAAGAGCTACTGATTTGCTTGTAAACCTCATTAACTCTAAACGCCACATTTTTTTCATATATGACTGTTTAGCAGTGACTTGTTGTTTCTTC
Source organism: Pangasius macronema (assembly GCA_037577455.1). NCBI lineage: Eukaryota > Metazoa > Chordata > Actinopteri > Siluriformes > Pangasiidae > Pangasius > Pangasius macronema. The sequence goes on along the minus strand of CM074957.1, from coordinate 18,163,260 downwards.
ACATGTTCAGAACAGCTTTTACAGCTATACATCAGGTTATTATATTTCTTAATTAAAATCAAATGGTATCTCTGATCAAACATCTACTTTTATATCAGGATTTATCTCAAAGTCAAAATGCCGTAACTCTTTAAATCCAAATTTCTAAATTAAGATATAAATAGAAATCGGATTCTTACAGAGCCACTGAGGCAACATGGTCCTTTTTTGTTAAATAGCTGTGGCCACTAATTACACAGTGAGGCCACAATTTAACTTTCTGGAAATCTGTTGTAACTTAACCCATGATAACTATTCTTGGTATTTTGAAATGAGCGAGACCAAGAAATGAGTAGAATTAGACCACAGGAATCTAAGCATGGACGTGACTGATATTATTCCGCTATACTTCAAACTTGGAACGGTTTATAGCTATACAGTGGAGTTACTGGCATTGCAACATGGATATACCATTATCCTGCGTCATCTTAAGCAAATTCTGAAAGCAAACTGATTTTTCCCTCAGAGCAATTAAGTGTAACTTTCCAGAACATATTAACTCATGGGCTCAAGTCACACAATTGGTGACCTTAGTTTGTGGCCTAGATATATTTTCTCAGGGCATCAGTATATTGATTTGTGGTCACACCTTATTACAAAATAACCACCATATCACCTCCGAAGCTTTGTAAAATATTTACCAGGGGCTAAACTGATTTTAAGTCGTTTTTTTTCTAACGTAACAAATCTTACTTTTTCAAAACAGAGTCACGGAGATATAATAGGAGGAAGTATGTAATTCTCAAAGAACATTATCTTCAGTAATCTGAGGAAACACTATATTACTGCTTCTTATTGTAATCTGTGGACTTTTACAGCCCTCTTTATTTTCTCATTTTTAGTTCAAACAAGGCGTAAATATTAACCAGTACTTTTCATCACTCAGATAAAATCAGTGGGGCAGTCAATAAATATTAACACACCAAGTTTAAACTTTCACCAACCACCAAAAATTGCGCAACGCACCATGGTGAAGTCTGTTTTTCCTGCTTTGGGACAAACTGTTTTTGTTTTGGATCAGATAGCAGGTGATGCATGGGGACTCGAATCTTTTCCCACAGACATTTGTTCAGTTCACCAAACACATCCCCACCAGAACACTTCCTGTTACACAGGAACTGATAGTACTGTTCAATTCTATCACTGTCAGAGTGGATATATTATCTTATTCTCTAAGGTCCTCGTTTTCACACGTGCTGTTTAACGCATACGCACACGCACACACGTTTGGAGTAATATCCTTGTGAGGACGTTTGATTGGCATAATTATTAACGCAGCTAATTAATGCTGTGCTACATGTAAATCTGACCATAACCATAACATCAGTAGACAAAACGAAATGTTTTTTTTAAAAAAAAAAGAAAATCTGTAGATATTCAGATATTCCCAACTTTTTCGGGATTTGCTGCGAATCAAATACTCCATTTGTGCTTTATATATTTTTATATTTGGTTAAAAAGAAGAATCTATGACTCTCTCTCTCTCTCTCTCTCTCACACACACACACACATATATATACTTTCATTAGAATTGCAGCACACACAGCACAGAAGTTTGTACTAGGTCATATAATAAATGCAGCACTCAGTCTTTTTGGGTAAGAGTCTATCTACATGACGCATCTTGATTTTATTCCATTCTTCTTTGCAAAAAATGCTTCAAATCAATCAAATTCTGAAGGGATCTCCTATGCACAGCCCTCGACGAGTCATTCTGAATGTTTTCAATAGGATTTAGATCTGGACTCTGACTGCGCCATTCTAAGATGCTGATCTTCTTCAAGAGACATTCCTTTGTCGGCTGTGGATTTGCTTTGGATTGTTATTGTGCTGAAGGTGAAAATTTTCCTCATCTTCAGCTGTTTAACAGAGGCCTGCATGTTTTGTTGCCAAAGTAGATATTTGGAGCTATTCACGATGTTGACTAGAGCCTCAGCTGAAGAGAAGCAGCGCCATAGCATGATGCTGCCACCATCGTGCTTCACTGTGGGTATGATGTTCTTAGGGTGATAAGCTGTCTTGTTTTTGTGCCAAATGTATCTTTTAGAATTATGCCCCAAAGTTTCTCAGATCATAACACAGTTTGCCATATGGATTGGGGTGATTGAGGTGGGGTCAGCTGTTTTTTCCATGATAAAGGGCTTCCATCTAGCC
>CM074957.1:18146529-18160967 GCA_037577455.1 Pangasius macronema | reverse complement strand
CTACAGAAACAGCTGATCTTTATTTGGGGTTAATCAGAATGACTTCACTGATGACAGGAGAATGATAATTACTTTTGGACATGAGTTTGAATGTGATTGGTTAATTCTGAGCACAGTCATATTAAATGGGTGTATAAAGGGTGTTCTTTTTCTTTTTATTTCTTTTTTCTGTTGAATTTTGTTGGTTGCTATATCACATTAAAGGTGGAAAAGGATCTGATATGATTTAGCTTGGGTTTTTTTTTTTTTTAATTTTACATCCACTGTCATTTATAAAAATTTATATTTGGTAAAGACAAGAATCTATGACAAAAATTATTTCGTTATAATTGAGGAATTGCAAAAAAAACATATTGAACTGAGTTTTGTACCAGATCATATAACAGGATAGAATAAGGAAATAATTCTTTGCAGTGGCAACAAATTTTCTGGTCAAAAGTTGTTCACATGCTGATGAAAAACTGGGGTTATGATGCCAGCTAATACCAAGTAGTTAGTGTCACGGTTCATGGATCACTGGTCCCTTCTGGCCGTCTCTTGTTACTACCGTTAATTAGTTCATTGTTTTCAGCTGTCACTTGTCACCGGCTCTATTTAAGCCTCTGCGTTTGTCCCTGTCTTTGTCAGTTCGTTGTATCATGTTTTGTGTCTCTCACAGTCCCTGTGCGTTACATAGTAACATAGTAATTTTCTTTAATCACAGGTCTATTATTAGAAGATCTTCATTGTATAATGGAGACATGGAGAACACATGTCAGGGTCATGTCATGTGTGACAAGCAGTAATCGTAACTGAGCCTGGAAATGGCACAGTCTGAACAGTTTGAAACAGGTACATCAAGTAATTGAAAGCAATTTCTAATTGCTAACATTAAGTTAACTAATATATTGTGTAAACAAGAAGCACTCCTGAGAAATGATGTGATGTCAGATGTGATGTCAGAGCAGTCCCTGTACTAGTGATTTCTTCTATTAATAGATGAACAAATTGAGTGTTTTTTAAGTAACATGGGGCGATGAAGCAAGGACAGTTCTGTGGTCATATCTGGCAAAAGCATAGAATTTTTTTTTCTAAATATGGTTTTCAATTTTATTACTGTGTGTGTACTAATTTGGTGTACTTGTGAGGACCAAATGTTCCCATAAGCACAGCTATGTTACAAAAATGACTAACGGCTTCATTTAGTTTGTTGTTTAAACCCATTTTCTTTTGTGGTTGCACTTGTGGGATTTTTTTATGGTGCCTATTTGCATATTGCAGGTTCTAGGCCTTTAGTGACTCTTCAGTGGCAACACACATCTTGCTCGTGACAGTCAGTGAGAACACCATCCTGTTTACATCACTCAGGAACAAAGTTTTGTCAATGATTATGGCAATGTAGTGCATTCAGAAAGATTGGGACAGCATGTGTTCTACAGGTCTTTTAACATTTTGTTGTAATCGTTGTTCTCGTTCTTCCGATTGGTTTGGATGGAGTGTAGGCTCCTTGTATGTGTGAAGTCATAATTTCACCTGATCATGTGATTAACCATTTAATTCAGCTAAAATAGGTGTAGGACTTGCTACATGAAAGCCCTTGCTTGAGAAAATCTGTATAATCAAATATTCATAGGTTCATATAGGTTCATAGCTATAAATAAAAATAAGACATCGATTTGAAGTGGTTATGTTTTGTTTCATAGTGGCGCTTCACGTTACCACTTTTGACTAGAGCCATGGACTCTGAACAATTCAATTCAATCCAATTTTATTTATATAGCACTTTTAACAGTGGACATTGTCACAAAGCAGCTTTACATAAATCTGGATATAGATTTAGATTTAGATCCCAAATTTGCAAGACAGAGGTGTCAGTGGCAAGGGAAAACTCCCCGAGACATCATGAGGAAAAAAACCTTGAGAGGAGTCAGACTCAAAAGGGAATCCATCCTCTTCTGGGTGACGCCAGACTGTGATTATGAATCATTACTCACATACAACTGTACACCATAAGGTCAAACAGTACTGAGTGTGTTGAAACGATACTCAGAGTCTGTTTTGATTTCATTAGAGTTTTTAGCTTTAACTCTATACCATCCAAGTGACGTTATCCATTATATAATGAACGAGATTTGAGCGCAGACTGTTTTCAGTATTTGAAATCCACAGACTATCCAAGTGAAACGATCCACAGCCATTTTTAGGGTATCCGTGTGCTACCATCAACAGCAATCTTTAGGCTGTCCATTTGAGGCCAGTGATTCTCAGGCAAAAATAGCTCCAAGCAGAAGTAAAGCATCAGGACAGAAGAGATACATCTGTTTTAAACTTCAACCAGGGAATAAACGCATACATTTGAGGCCAAAATGTGGTTACCATAGGCACTGGCCCTTAAGTACAGACACATGTGCAATCCCAGTTAACTCCTAATGGTGACAATTCCCTGATCAGAAGCTTCTATATGTCATTACATCAACTTTTGGATTTTTCCAGACTGTTTAAAAAGACACATTGGTGTATGTAAACTTTTGACACGCTAAAACTCTCATATGGTGAATTAAGGCCGTCTATAATTCGTTGTTTTAAAATGGCTTATGATATGAACGAATTAGATACTCTAATTGTCATTTTCATTGTCAGCTTTTTTTAAATAAGACTTTTCATCAGCTTGCAAATCAAATTAGAGAGAGTAAATGAAATCTATTAAAGTCTGTCAAAAAATGCTTTCCTTTCTTGATGAGCTGCCTTCAGCTAAGCAATTTAAATAAATGCATGTGATTGGCCATGACAGAGGATGTTCTACAGAAGCCACAAATGTTCCTGAACTATGAAAAAATCTGAACTCTGGCCAGTTTTTTCTATACGTTGATCGCTTCTGTTACAGCTTTTTTCGAGTACTTGGTTCGATCCGTGGATCATGCTGGTTTAGGGAATGCACAAACAGTTTTGCGTTTCATACTTAAATACTTTATTTCATTATAAATCACATCGGAATAAGTCATTTGAATCCTTTCACAGTGCAAACACTCAAATCTACATTCAGAATAAAACCTCAGTAGTGTTAATAATATCTTCATCATGTACAGTATATGTGGCTAGAATATGTGTCCTAACATGTGGTAAGACTGAAACTAATTTTATACTGATATTTGAACCACATGAGCAGATTAAACGCTTTTTAAACATGTTGATTGAGCAGCATATTTGACAGTGAACAAGCAGTTTTGATGTATAACTATTGCATAGTTCATAAATAATAAAAACTGTAACTGCAAAATTAACACACCCATATGGAAGAAAAATATACGTACATATCTTTCCTTATATCCAGCATACTGTATATACTGAATTGCCTTTTAATCAGGTTCACCTGCATAGGTCACTGACTGGACAATACACAATGTATTAGCCCTTTCTACCTTGTTTACTAATGGAAAAGACTAATGGACTAATGGACCAGAGATTATTAGGTGGACCCTTCTCAGCACAGCAGTGACAATGCCATGGTAACAATGTGCGTTGCGCTGGTACGAGTGTTATCAGGTGCAGCAGCAGTGCTGTGGTCATAAACTGACAAAGATAAAGGGTTAACACACACTGTGCATGGAAAAAGATAAACTATGGTCTCTAACTGTACACCTACAAGCTGAACCAACAAAGTAGGAGAGTGTAGTAAGTGCACACAGTGTTTAAAAACATGGGCAGCACTGCTGCTGTGCCTTATACTCTCATGACAACACCACACAACAAACAGGCTACAGTCAGTACAAGTGACCTACAGTACGTGATGAAAGCTACAAGTGTACATAATAAACAGGCAACTCAATGTATGTGCAGTACATTAAAAATGTGTGTGTGTGTGTATATATGAACAGATCCTGGCCAATCAGAAATCCATTTACAGCATCTGAAGATTTGAGTGATGAAATAAAAATAATACAAAAATAATTAAAAAAATAATAACCATTTTACATTCAGTGTCAATGACCTCTGTCTTTTTTTCCCCCACACACTCTATTTCTCTCACACTCTCACATTCTCACAGTCTTGTTCTTATTTCTCTCTCACATACTTTTTCTCACATCTATATATTTTATATTCTTTCTCTCTCTCTCACACACACACACACACACACACACACACACACACACACACACATACGCCTGTCTCTCAGAGTCTCTGCTGCGTATCACATCCCAGGAACTCCACCCTCAGTGCAATGTCATTAACCCAGCCTTTTGGATGGATGCGGATAAACCGGGTGAACAGCGGAGGCTCGAACACGTTCAGCTTCTGCTCATCGTGCTCGCTGTTCCCTTCAAAGGTCTGCAAATGAACAAACATGTATTATAAACGATATACTGTACACTCCAATGATATTGCTGGGCACACAATTTATTTTCTTTTAGCTGTGTGTAATTACAATTCTACTATGTAGTATACATAGTTCACAGGATAAGGATTCAAAGAGTCATTTATGGATTCAGAGAGTCAAATTCAAAGATTCAAATTCAGAATGTACTTTGTTTATGTTAATGGTGCATTAATATATCATCACCATCAAGTTTGGTAAAATGTGTCTGCAGGAATTCCTTCAGGAGTGAACAGGAGTGAGATTAAAAGTACACAGTCATGTGTAGACCTCTAAGTCGTCTTTTGTAAGAGACTCTTCATTCACACATACCTTCTCCCGCTGCGTTCCCGGTTCAGTGACCATGGCCCAGCTGTGGCCGTCATCACTAACAGAGATCAAGAACTCGGTCACCATCATGCTTGTGAACAGGGATTTGGCTCCTTGTGTGACAATACCGGTGACTCTCTTCACGTCCTTAAAGTCCACCTGCAGCCACTCGTATGGGTTATTAGACTGAGAAAGAAAAGTAAAGAAAAGGAAAAAAGTTACAAACTGTGCAATAACTCTAGAGTTAGAGTCATCCAGGCTTTCCAGTCATTCACCTGCTCCAAATAAAAAGTGTGAAGTGTCATTGTTTAATAAATTCAAATTCTTAATCTTTAGCAAAGTGTTGTGTTATAAGAGGAATAAAAACTTTGGGTCATGCTGTTGTAGGAAAATAACTAATGTTGGGATGGTAAAAGTAACTTGGACCACCCTATTGTTGATTAATTTCCTATAACAGTACTCGGTGACATTGCTGGGCAGATTTTATGGTGTACTCTGGATTTTAGAAAAAACTTCCCACCTTCCACTGTCTGTGAATATAGGGTTTCAGTTTGACACTTAATAGTTCTGTGTGGAACTTTATAACACATCAAGGGGTTTAATTTTCGAGCAGGTTCTTTTAGAAAAGCTTCTCTTAATTCATTAAAATAACCAAGAGATTTTGGTTAGGATTAAGTGAGCGTGTGTTAAGTGTGTGTGTGTGGCTGCTTTCAGAGGGAAGTGGTGAAAGTGTTGAGTCATGTTCAGAGAGCGAGACAATGGGTCGCGCATCTCACTCCAAAACAGACAGCTAGAGGAAACTCTCAACAATAGTGTTTAAATGAGTAGCTGCCAAGCAATACCAGATCACTGATAAACTTCATTAGTGGTTCGTTCTTGGCCAACATTTTTTTTGTAGCAATGGCGCTAGAAAGGCCAAATTCTTGCTTAAAGAATTTCATTGCATTCTGATCTTCATTTTTGTTAAAAATTATATTGTTAAATAGTAGGCTTGTTCTGATATACATACTGATACAATTGAACAATTATGATGAATTAATTCTTTCTTGTAAAGTCATCTGTATTGAAAGAAGCAAAAGAAGCAAGACGAAGGAAATCCAATAATATGAGACCAAGCTGCAGCTCTGATTGAGGAATAATTTTAGTGATGTGGTCATTTTTAAAATCAAGGAAGTTCTGGAGGTACCTTGGGTCTCCATGCGTTGGCGCTGCCACCTTGGTTGAGTCGGGCGAGGTCTGGGCTCCATGAGTTTCTCCAGCTTTGCCGGAAGGTAGATGCGCTAATCTGAATGTCGGGATGTCTTCTCTGCATTCCTAAAGGCAGTGAGCAACCTGAAACATGAGCGAGCACACATCAGCACACATACACGCCATCAGTTACTGTCCTGAAAACATTACATAAACAGTGATGGCAGTGAGATACACGGGCTTCTTCTGATTTTAGTAGAGATACACTGGGATCAAAGATGAGTTCATACCAAAATTGTTTACACTGGTGTTCATACCACAGACTTAAGTATAAGCCTAAGTGCTGCACGTTATTCACATATCATCATATAATTTTTAATTTCTTTCATTTTTAAATTGCTATTATGTTACGGTGTGTTACATTTAATAGCAAAGAAAAAAAAAACATTCTTTCTTTAGTCCGCATTTTCTGTCCCACTGTGTTTAAATGTGATGGTCTATATGCTATCTCAGACTCTACATGAGAAAGTTTTGGAAGCAAGTAACTTGCGAAATGTGAATGGAAAGCCCAGAAATGTAACTTTAAAGAGCTGCGTAACCCGAGTCTGAATACAAGTAACTTTCCCTATGTAAATATTGATGAAGTCGCTGAATCTAAATATGGCCCAAAGATTGTTATTGACTGAAACCAGTGGGGGCAATGATGCATAACTCAGAGAGTTGTGTTAAATTACTCTATATCAAGGCCACATTAGTCATTAAGAGACTGCAGCAGTTACTGGATAAGGGCATGTACTGTCCAAGCTCTGAATATTAGGTATCAGTTGAATAATTTTGGATTATTAGTTTTTGATTTCAGTTCCTCAGACCTTTGGACCCAACTGTTAGACTCAGATTTTAGTTTTTCATTAAGATAACTATTGAGGCTATAAAATCCCAGATGCCCCAGACTGTTTTTAGTATTCACTGGTTACATTTGACAGTGTATGTGTATATACTCACTGTTGAGGTCACAGCCGAGCAATTCAAACCTCAGTGTGGGCTTGATGACATGGGTGGATGGATGAATGCGAATGTAGCGACCAATGATTGGCGGAGAGAAGATGTTTTCATTTACCCTGGAGCCATCCAGGTTTCCATTAAATTTCTAGTTTAAAAAAAAACATTAACATCAATTTAATGCATCCATTTCAAATTCTGAGTCTTGCATAGTAATATATATATATATAATTATAATATATAATATATATAATTGGGAGTTTGAGGAAGTATTAAGTCAAGAAGTTGTGGTATTGAGGCTAAACTATGGGGCTAGAAGGTCTTGAGACTAGTGCTAAGACTGTTCAGAAGCTAGCAGATGAAGCTAAGACACATGTGCAACCTGGGAGTTTAGATTTGATGCTAACTTTTTCACACTGAACGCTGTGGAGGCCAGATGTTGGCCTTAAGGGTCATTGATATTGTTGTTATTTGGCAAGCTCTTGGTAATGGCTGTACTAGCTAAGTGTTCAAGTTAAGTGGTAGTGTAGGCTTTAGAGTTAATCAAGGCTAGAAGTTGCATTTAGACAGTATAGAATTGTTAGGGCCGGAAGTATGCTGATAGTAGATTTTGGGGCTGTAGGTGTTGTGATGAGTAGTTAATTCTGAGTGTTGAGGCCAGATATAGGGTCTAGGGAATTAAGGGTAGATCTTGGCGCCATCAATTGGTGCTATGGATTGTTGTGTTGTGTCAAGGGTACAAAGATACGTGTTAATGTGAGTTGTTGAGGCTAGTATTTGGCCTTCGATACTAACATATTCAGACTCGCTGCTGTTTCCTTTATACGTCTTCCACGTTTTCTGGTCCAGGCTATAGCTGATGGTGAAGATCATCGTGAACATGTCTTTCAGACCAAATGAAGTTTTCGCGCCCTGTGTCTGGATCCCGTGGACCACCATGGGCCGTAACAAATCCACCTAACACACACAAACGTATTAGTTCTGGAGAAGCTCTACACAGACAAGCTACTTTGGCAATTATTTTGGCCAAACTGTTCATTTTTGAAAAAAAAAAAGTTTGTTTCATGTGACTGATGGGTTTGGGAACACAAGACATCAGGAATGTAACCTTTAATGCTTGTTTTGTCTTCAAACAAGCAGGTTATTGTACCTGGATCCAGGAGTTCTCATTGTTGCCGACCCAAGCATTAACTGATCCAGATAAGTGCAATCGGGCTAATCCTGCCTCCCAGTCGCCTGTCAGACACGGAAAAGAGTCAAAAAATATTCTGGAGAGTTTTGATCTGAACATGTAAAATCATTTTGATATAAATTGGACTTTATTTTTTACAATAAATTCAGTGGGTTTCAAATGTCTGTCAACCACAAATATCTATTTTACCAGTGATTAAAAAATAAGGTGCTGATAAAACAGTTCTTGGTATTCAGGATTTTAAAAAAGATACAAAATTGAAGACTCATTGGATCTATATTTATTATTTTTACCATAATGATCAGATTCAGTGAGTTGCTCATCAGCTATCCATCCTGACTGCATTCCCAAGGGCTGAATACATTCTGCAAGACCAGATCCATTCAACTGTCATTTTTAGGCAGTCATTGGTAATTTACATACATAAACTAATGACTAAGAGTATATCCAACATCCAACAATAGCAACTGCATATAATCAGAGACAAAATTCATGCTGTGTATGCAGAAAAATGGTACAAAATGGTCAAAACAACAGTCACATTCACATTTATGTCCAGAAAGCACGTTTTGTAAGTTACTCTAAATCGCCAGTGGTCTATACTGCATAATAACTGTTTCTTACGTGTGCTATAAACAAGAAGTTTGGCTCTCATGCCAGAGCGTTGGTGATCTCCAATGGTGCACTCCACCAGCCAGGTGCCCACTACTCCTGGTCTCATTTCAATGCTTCCAAACACACCTGCAATGAGAGAGGAGGAGGAGAAGAAGAAGGGCAGAACATTAGCACAGCTTTGGATCAGGACTATTTCAAAATTCATAGTTTTCATTTTTAGGTCTGAGGTTGAGTTTCATTGGTCAGAAGGTGCTAATTAAACGTAAGCATTTATTTCTAGAAAAAAGCAAAAGCTTGTGGAATAATAAATGTTAAAACTTGAAAAAATAAAACTGTGACAATGCTTCGCTTTTTAAAATGCATCAGTAGCCTCAGGCACACTTTGTGCAGTTTTACAATGAAAGTTTTGTTTTAGGCATGTTTTTCTAAGCATCTTTAAGGGAGATGTTTTTTTATGTAACAATTAATTTTTGGTTGGAAAAGTCATTTAAACTGACAAAGTTTTTAATGAATGAATAATACAGAAGTCAGAAATATTGTACTAAAAAACAATTAGAGTGCCTAAGTACTGTATATACATATATTTAGTAATTGTGTGTGTGTGTGTGTGTGTGTGTGTGTGTGTGTGTGTGTGTGTGTGTGTGTGTGTCATTGTCATGTGTGTCACCCTTGGTCATTTTAGTAACTACACAGACATCTAAAATTGCAACACACTCACTCTCTTTTGGCTTTTCCTCAGAACTGGGGAATAAATGGGATATGAATCACCTAGAAATGAACCCTCACATCGAATGCTACAAAAATTCTACTGTTACCAAAGTTAAAGGAAGCATTTTGCCCCCAAATGAAAATCATGTTTGTTTACCTGGATAAAGGTTGAAGATGCCCAGACGGTGTTCCTGGTCTTTCCCAATGCTAAAAGGTATTCCACGGAAGTGGACTGCATGAAACTCCCCACCACTGCCCACATTTAGCAGGTGCCAGCGAGATGTCTGGTGCTGTGCCACCACCAGGCCAGGTAGAGTATCCGCGACGTATCCGTTTATTGCTACATCAGAGCGAGAAACAGAAAGAGGAAACTAATGAGGGTGGCTCATAAATGTTCAGTTATTGTCCCCAAGTCAATATGTTTTTTATGATACTCTTAAAGAGGCAAAAAAAACTGTATTTGGCATAAAAGGTCATTTGTTCTATTACTATTAATATTCTGTATTTTATAGATTAAGACGCATATTGAATTTCTTTAGTGTTGCTTGAGGATGCACTAAGCGAAGGCATGATACTATAACACACAGCATGTAACCGGAATTTGACTTGTACCAGCAAATTTGTTGTTGGTCTCGAACCAGGGATCATCTACTTTGGCCTGGCATGGTGAGTTACAGAACTTCCTGATGTTGTAATCCAGATACCAGCTCTTTGTCTCGTCAAAAATGGTGAACAGGAGGAATAAATCCTGGACTCCTTGTTGTAGGAGGACGCGTGGTTTAAGTGTCCCGGGGCGACAGATTAGCAAAGGACCAATCAGACCAGAGTTTATGTCCTTCTCCTGGGACACACACACAAACACACATACATACTGTATGCACATCATGCATGCAATTTTGTCTTTTTGAAAAGTCATGACAGCTCACTCTCCATGTCCTGATCATGACACTCTGAGATGTCTACATTTCTCTGCCCCTTTACATAAATAGTTTTTCTATTTATAAAAGTTCTGGAAACTTGTGACATTTCACTGGAATTACAAAGTCAGGGTTTTTTTTCCCATCATCATCCATTTCACACATCACCACTATATTACACCCACCACAAGTACACTAAGCCATAAAGTCAGTCATAGTGTTATAATGAAAATCAGCCTGAAAAAATGTCATGACACGATATCACTTGACTTTTGCGTTATCCTGACATCTGGATGGATGAAAGCGTCTTTTTAAGGACAGCTAATATCTATTGGAATAAGCCTTTAAAATGTAGTCATGAAGGTAATACATAAATGCTACTAAATTTTTTCACAATTATAGACATGATATTGCATACCATATTAACCGTAGAGTAATAGGCCCCGGCCTTGCAGTCAAAGTCTTTGGATGATGGTCCTTGTCTTTTAGTAATTCTCCAGTTGTAGATCCTCTCTTCTCCAGGAGGCACTGGGTCGCCAGGTCCCTCGTCCTCCCGTAGCTCCACCCCTTGTGGTGCAGAGCTCGCCATGGTTCTATCATACACACCATGTAGGTGCAGAGAGTACGGTCTGGAGGCAGTGTTCTTAAAAACTACCTGTAACACATGACAAATAGGAAATCCTCAAGCTCAGGATTATCAACAGTCATTATATAGGGAGAAATATCTGCAAATCAACTAAGGTTGGAGATAGCTAGCACGCTTACAACAACATTTAATAGGAGAAAAATGTCAACAATCTCAAACATAAGTGAAAACAGTCATATCAGAAACAGTATATATTAAACAATATATAGCAATGACAAGGAGATATGGATAGTCATATAGCAGTTGAAACAGTAAAATATATAATTCCACAGTCATCAAAATTTGCAATCAAATCACACATTTCCTTATTAAGAAGCATTTTCGATGTCAAGTAGGATCATACTTACAGTAAGAACATCATTAACCTCCACCTTAAGCACAGGACCCATAATCCCAAGGTGTTCATCTAGCTCTCCACGTTTCACAGGCTTCTTGAAATCTCTGTCATGATATGCTCGGTATACGACTTTCTTGTAGGCTGGGAAATACTTTCTCATTCCTCTCTTCGTCTCCCTGTGTAAATTAAAAAAATCACCTTATTTAATATTCAGAGTTGAGTTAGCCAAGTGCAGTGAGGAAGTAGTATCAAGTCCAGCAGTTACATCAGTCTGACAGTCTGATGTAACCACAATGTCACACTGAAGTTCATGTTTTGGGCTAAAAATAATCTAAAAAAACAATTTGCCTATTGAGGCCAATATTAAATACATAAATATATGACACTATTAAATAAAATGCAAAATAATAAGATGTGCTGGATCAAGTGCTATTTTACAATCTGGAGGGTGGAAGCCATATTGTGAAATTAAACCAAATGTTACATCGTATTACATTTTACAACAAAAAAGCTATACCCTTCTTCAGTCCGCATTTTCTATCCCTGATTTTTTTCAGGCTTAAAGGCAAGTGTTTGTGTTTAAAGGTGGTGGTTAAAAAAACCCGTCTCTGACTACTCAAGTAAAATCTGGCAGCCTTTGAGGTGCGAACTACACACAGGAAATTAGCATGATGAATGGTTTGATCAGAAAATCAATTCAGGCAGTAAATAGCTGATGTAACAATTGGACTTAAGTCACCGCCTCTGAATATGGCCCACAGTCAGTTAGATTCATACTCCACCTGGCACTGATGAGTTGGGAAGGTTTGTCAATTCCATAATCCCACATGATTTCCTCTGCTGCGATGTAATAGCTGCGGAATTTTGAGTCACCGGACCTGATATCAATTTCATTTGTAGAGTCGATGCTCAGAATGGATTTGTTCCCTTCATCTTCGTAATCGTCATACTCCAAGGGCGGAAGGTTCTTCTGGTAGGTCTTGTTCTGTGAGGAGCTTGATGGGGAATACTGAGAGCTCAGATCTAGATGTTGTACATCTTTGTAGGTATATTTATGAGGATCTAGGCTTTCCATCAGCTTGTCCAGCTCTACAACTGAGTCTTTTAGAACATCATTATCACTCATTGCATCATTTGCTTTTGTGGCCTCCCCTATATTCTTTTCCTGGCTCTCTCTCTGAGTCCTCTCTGTAAAATTAGCCTTGGGACCCAAATCAGAGGTCGTATTCAGCCCTGATTTCTGAATGAATTTCTTAAACAGGTCAACAGATGGACTCTTTTCTAGATTTGATTTTTCAGGTTTATCTACATCCAGGTATCTCACTGTTTTATTGTCTCCCATCTTAACCACGCTATCTACTTTTTGTCCTCTCTGACTCTTCGATTCTGTGTCATGGGAACGAGAGGGAGGATGATCACTCTTTGCTTCTGTGTCATTCTCTACGAAAGCAAGTCTCTTCTGGCGTTTTGATGTACTCATCTCCATGTTGAGTTGATCCAGAATATCCTGCGGAATTCCTCCCTGGGTGAGAACATCCAGATCCTTGGCTTCATCCACTGGGACAAATTTTCTCTTGCATACCAGGGTGGTCTTCTCCCCTTTTTCCTCTAAGGGCATCTTGGTTGCGTTTTGCTGCTCTGTTTGGGTTGTGTTGCTTGACACTTTCTGGCAAACCTGGATAGCCACAGTTCCGTTCCTCTTCCTGAAGCTTCTTAGGATTGAGAAGTGCTTATCTATGTAAGCCTCCAAGTCATCATCATCATCATCATCAGTGTCCACCAAGGGGAGCTCTCGTTCACAGTTAAACACAGAGTATCGTATGCTCATCCCTTGTGCTTTCAGATTGGGATCGAAGGCACCAATCTCCCACTCACCTGGACAAATAGTTTTTTCATTAAGGAACTGATGAGCAGACTAAGAATACACTATTACAGACACATTATAAAATCCAGTGATTATAATTTGATTTGCATACAGCTAGTTTATGATTGATTACTATTAATTTGTCTCTTTCATTACAATTATAGTAAATTATTGTACATCTTGAAAGCTTTGACCCTTACCTTCAGTCTCCATCTCAGTGATGACAGTGTCACCGATCATTGGGAAAAGTGTAAGGACTGTGCCATAGGTTTTGTCCCTTTCGAATGGGTTTCCCATGAAGTACACTGACAGAAAATCACTTTGCATACCAACGTTGGCCACGTGCCAGAGCATAACATCACCAACACACATCCTAAATTGCAGACTGTTATACATGAAACCATTTACACCTACAAAAGAAAAGAGATAAAATGAAAGAAAGATGAGTTAGATTATTGTTCTAGTTGTTGCTACACAACATGAGCAAGCTAAAAGTGATACTTACTGTGCATGATATTAGAGTTGTAAAAATGAGGATCATTACGATCAATCTTGGAATGATCTTCGCTAAACTTCCTGATATTCTCTTCAGCATACCAGCTTTTGTTTTCATCAAAGATGGAGAACATGAGGTGTTTTTCTCTGTCTGAAGATAACTAAAAGAATACACATATGTTGTTCATGTTATCAAGCCTATCTGTCCATCCATCCATCCATCCATCCATCCATCCATCAAGTTCACCCATTGATCCGTTTACTAAAACCATCTGTCTCTTCATCTATTGCATACATTTTTATATCCGTGCAAACATCCATCAAGCTTTTGACCAAATCCAGCCAACCTTCCATCATCCAGTACACCCACTGATCCATTTACCAAACCACCTGTCTATTGATTAATTCCCTAAATCCTTATACACCTGTTCATCCCTCCATCATTTCTGTTTTAAGCTCATCATCAAATCCATCTATCAAATACAATCATCTGTTTTAAACCCTTCAGCAAATGCATCCACCCATATATCTACCATATATAACCACCAAGTGCTTCACCAAATCCATCCTCTATCCATCCACCTATCCATCCCTCAAACACAACCATCTGATAAGCCACCACCAAATAAAAATACTACTAGCCCTTCACCAAATCCATCCATCCATCCATCCATCAGTTCAGCAAATACAACCATCTGAAAAACCCTTCACCAGATCTACCAGATCAGTAAACATACTTTAAATAAAAACCTTAATTAACAACCACATACAGTATAGTAACCAATATTTCCTATCTAATTCTTAGGCTGAGAGTTAA
>CM074957.1:18117496-18146429 GCA_037577455.1 Pangasius macronema | reverse complement strand
AAATAAAAACCTTAATTAACAACCACATACAGTATAGTAACCAATATTTCCTATCTAATTCTTAGGCTGAGAGTTAACACTCACCACTTTTCCTCGCTTGTCCAAACTCTCTGATTTGCAGATGATTAGGGGCCCTACCAGGCCTGATGCTATGTCTCGCTCTGGATCCAGTGTGCTGTGATACAGCCGGGTCAGACAGCGGGGGTCGGCCTCGGTGGGAGCGTCCTCTGCTGTCACCTTCCACAGGTACATCATAATCTCACCTGGTGGGACAGCCAGGGACCGCAGGTCCACTTGCTTCTCTTTATGCCGCACCAGTGCACAAAATACATGGGGTTATTTCCAGAGTCAGTTTTAACCTTAAGCAATGTATCAAAGTCATTTGTGCAATAAGGTTGTAAAGTCAGGTTCTTTTAGCTAAAATAATTGAACAGAAACATCACTGAACAACTGCAAAAACATCAGTCACATTTCATCTTCTCAGGAAGATGAGATCCTTTAATAGCTGTAAAAATGTGCCTAGCAGGGTTTGGCATGGGGAAATATGAGCTTTTATCTCAGTCTTGAGACCATTAGTTCTATGAAATACTGTGGGTGAAATAATTAGCGTGCAGGCCAGTAAGCTTTATAAGGTCATGGGAAGAGCTAATCCTGTTATACAACATTTTATGTAGCGTCTGAAAACTCTGGCTTCATTTTAGGGTTTACTTTACTTAGCCACAAATCGTGCATTTACCACAAAGTAAGATCTTCATGAAGCTAAACCAAAAGTTTGTGGACACCTGACCATCACACCCAAATGTCAGCCTTCTCCAAACCGTTGCCACAAAGTTGGAAGCACACAATTGTATAGAATGTCTTTGTATGCTGTAGCATTACAATTTCCCTTCACTGAAACTAAAAAGGTTGTGCCCAAACTTGTTCCAGCATGACATGCCCATGTTTACAAAAGTCGAGCTCCATGAAGACATGGTTTGTTAAGATTGGAGGGGAAGAACTCGAGTGGCCCACACAAAGCTCTGACTTCAACCCCATTGAATACCTTTGGGATGAATTGGAATGCTGATTGCACCCCAGGCCTCCTCGCCTAACATCAGTGCCTGACCTCACTAATGCTCTTGTGGCTGAATGATCACAAATCCCTACAGCCACGCTCCAAAATCTAGTGGAAAGCCTGCCTGTGGTCAGGTATCCACAAACCTTTGGAAATATCATGTATTTCCTATTTTTAGAAGGAAGGCGGAGCCAGTGTCAGCAGTTTGTAACAGTATGATTTCCACTATAGGCCTTTAATGCAGTAATGTAATCTACAGTTTTCAGAATGAATTTGCTCTTACCTCTTTTCTTCACAGGCTGCACACTGGCAAGTCCATTTGGAAAGATGTTATAAGGTCGACTGGCCATATTTTTAAAAACAATCTGAAAATGTATTATAACATGGCATATGAATACTATTTGGCCAGAACATTGTCCTTTAGTTTTCAAAACTGCTTATGAATTTTTGAAATGATGCTGGTTGATGTACCTGAAACTGGTCATTCACCTCTCCCCTAAGCTCTGGGCCAATCAATGCATTGCTTTGGCTCTTCTTCTTCGTGAACGTGCTGTCTGTGTACTCGACATAAGCCACCTTCTTATAGACTTTACCCAAGAGCTGTGTTTGTTGAACTGTAGGCTCGAACTTTGAATGTCTGGAATAAAATGAACAAATAGATTCTGAGCAAACAAACCCTCAAACCTCACTCAGACTTCTCCTCAGACTTGTTTGAATTACTCATACTTGTCTGGGTAACACAGACACATCAAAGTTACCCGTTTCTTTAACTCATCCAAATTACTCAGACTAAGTTTCCCACGGAATAGGTTTAATATGAGAGAGAGAGTTAGTTCAATGACTCTGTGTCGGTTCAATGAGTCTGGGTAGGTTCAATTACAAATTTGTACCATTTCAACTCATCCAAGTTACTCAGATAAATCTAAACTATCTAGATTACATTCATTAAAGTTTTTCCAGACTTGGCCTAGTTTGGGCCTACTGTCTGCACAAAAACAGCGTTTTTTTGTTCAATGAAAACTAAGCTTTTCAAGATAATGTAAACAAAATGTAAAACACTGTTTTTGAGCGAAAGGGAAAAGCATGAAACCTTTGCAGTTTATACATATCAATCTTTGTGTTTTTATTTATTTTTTTTTTTTTTTAGTCACTGTGGTGTGTTTCTGCATTTCACTTTCTCCAATAATCAGTAACATTATTCTTGAGGTGTTTTCTTGACATAACAGTTTATGGCAAACAGAGATATTTTTTGAAAATGAAAAAATATCTGTATACCTGTAGGCAGGGTCTAAAAAGTTAACTTATCAAAGTTATTCATAAAGCATAAACATAAAACAACACAAATGACACCAGATTCCAATTTCTGACAAATAAACTTCTGAGTAAACTCTTTAAAAAGTTCACTAGCATGGCCAGTGGGACTCCTAATATCAGGGTGTACTGGAGGAGCCGCGACTACATTACTTACCAGACTTTGGGTCGTCTTCCACCAGACCTCAGAACTGATGGGGGTCCATTATGTTTGAACACAATAGAAAAAAGATTATCCATTGGGTCATCTTCATCCCCCTCATCTTCATCGTACGTGTGCTGGACATTTTGCGTTTCAGGCAGTTCATTGGATTCAGGGCAGTTCTCCACAGTGAAGAAGGCACTCATGCCAGCTGACAGTAAAAAACAAACAAGTATTAGAAGTACATCAAGAAATTTGAGTTCTTTGTTTTCAACTTTGGACTAGATGTGCTCGCAAACTTTATTTCTAATTCATCCAATGCGATCACGTGTTACACCTTCATCTCATGCTTTCTGTATACAGAATAAGTCTGTAGATGGGATACATCGTGTCCTCAAAAGGACTTGGTGTGTCCACTGACCTTGCCGATGTGAATGGATCCTACAGGAAATCAGAAACTTCCCTTCCCTGTATGGCTTGAGCAGGGCGGTGGTGAAGGTCATAGGGGTTATCTCCACAGTGATGCGTCTATGGTCCATGACTTTTAGAGTGTGGTCCTGGAATTGAATAGTGTGGATGTCTGGAGTGGAACCCAGACCAATAAGGTGCCAGGAAACTTCTGGACTTTTCTGGCATAACTTCAGACCTGAAAAGAGAAAGGCTGGCAATGATGATGGCTATAAATCTTCTTGAATCATCTACATTCCTGAGTTATCTACAAGCCATTTGAAATGTCTAGAGGTGCTAAATTAAATATAACTGAACTCTAATCTTGAGGTTTTTCCCCACTTAAAGGGCTTCATCTGATGATCATCTTAGATCTGTCAATCAATCAATCCATCAAACCATCCATCTATCTACCCAGCCACCAAATATAACAAATCTGTTAAACCCTTCAACAAAAAAAATCCATCCATATATTGTCCAAGCCACCAAATTATGTGTTTAATAAAACTGTTCACGAGACTCTTGATTTATTCACCAAATCCATCCATCCATCCATCCATCTATCCATCCATCCACCTACCAAATACAACAAGCTGTTAAACCCTTCACCAAAACCAGCCATCCATGCATTAGCCAAGCCACCAAATGATGCAATTAACAAATTTGTTTATCAGACTATTGATCTAGTCACCAAAGTCACCCATCCATCCATCCATCCATCCATCTCTGAATGGATAATGAAGATTGCAATCATTGTGATGTCTAAAATTGGTCATCAATCAAAGTGACTGGACATTTAGTAGGAAGGCTGAAGCTTTTCAGATCTTCAAAATTACAACAACTCCAGTTGCTTTTGCTGAGTACTACCTTGCTAAGTAATTTATTGGGTACAGTAGTAGCACAACAGTTAAGGTTTGATGCTAGTGACTGGATAGTTGCAAGGGTAAATCTCATAACTATCAAAAAGCCAGGGTACCAGTAAACTGGAAGTAGATGAGTCGATACACAAACCTGCCCTAAGACAGAATAAACGTTTAATTTTTAGTAAAAAAAAATAGCTTGCCAAATGTAAATGTAAATTGTGTATACATATTGTGAGTAATTGGTTGATTGTATAAGGTAATGTTGACCAGACCTTTCAGTGTGGAATTGACGTATCCGTTGATGGTGTGAAACTGCTGGCGATCTGATGATTTCCTCAATTTGTTTGCTCTTCCCACATCTCTATACCAGCTCTTACTTTCATCAAACACAGCAAACAGCAGCACAAACTCAGGCACCTTCCGTTGACGGTCCTCTGTTAGTACGCCTGGACGTGGGTCAAAGTTATAAGTTATAATTATGTACAATATACAGTATTTTTGCCAAGCTATCATCTTTGACTCAGATTAAACTCACACTGCATGAGCCAAAGCATTTAAAACTGTTAAATTGGTCCTTTTCGATCAGGTTATGAAAATCATATTGACTAAATAGACATTTTTAAACATCCTTGGGTGAACGTTACTTTGTAAAATGTATATTTGTGCAATAAAGATCCTGAAGAATCCATTTCCAGCAGACCTGATTTGCAGATCAGAAAGGCACCAATGAGTCCGGAATTGAAGTCTCGCACAACGTCCACCTGTGATGAGTAGGAGTAGGTGAGGCACTCGGGGTCTGTGACGGTTGGCCCACTGTTAGGAAGAATGTCCCAGATGTATTTATAATATCCACCAGGCTGTACCGCATCATCCTCTTGCTCCTGGACAGATGTGGAGTCCTCATAACCAGCACCTGGACATAATACAACACAGCTTGTGTGAAAATTAATAATAATAATAAAAACTTATGATATAACATAACAATATTTATGATATATAAAAGCTGTGTATATGTAACATATACACAACATGTTACAGGGAAAAATACTGGTAAGTTATATATTGTAATATTAATTTGTGATGAGTCTATTAAAGCTAAATATAGAACTGAATTGCAGAATTGAGGAATTAGAAATAGATATCCAACAATATTCCTGTTTTCTTAGCATTAAATTATCTCCACGGTTAAACCTCTTA
The DNA here is from genome assembly GCA_037577455.1 of Pangasius macronema. Taxonomy (NCBI): domain Eukaryota; kingdom Metazoa; phylum Chordata; class Actinopteri; order Siluriformes; family Pangasiidae; genus Pangasius; species Pangasius macronema. Next base: position 18,141,415 of record CM074957.1, on the reverse strand, counting down.
TCGTATTACAGGTTGAATAGGCTTCCTGATGGCAGGAAATATCTTTCACTTTGTACAGAAATGCCAGCATTGCATACAAAGTTCTTCCTACATTACCAAATGTATGAATCATTTATGAATAAGATCATGTCTTTACAGTATGACTATACAGTATGTAAGGAGTAAAACATAATGAGGCATGCAGTTATAGGAACCTACTCAATGAAAGGGTGGTGTGATGAAGTGGAATTACTGTTCCCAAGCCAAAAAAGTTGATTATTTTCCTATAACGGCACTTCACGAAGCAATTTGCCAATGATTACATTTTGCATTTATTAATCAAGAACAAGTTAGTTGTTATTATCAGTTACATTATTAGCTATAAACAGTCATTCTCTCGCCAGGCTCGCTTTTAAATTCGCTTGAAGTTAATGAGACATAAATCAATCAATCAACCAATCAATCAACCAATCAGTCAATCGATCAGTCAGCTTCTTATGTTACTGAGAAAGCTGCAAATGCAGAAAACTTTAAGTTACAGTTTTACCTCTGTCTGTTACAAAGTGCTGACACTGGAGACTCCTTACAATGAATAATATCACCATATCAATGATGACATGNTACACTGTGTAACCATAACCATCTCTTTATTATTAGTCTTAGAGTATGTAGAACGATCACCATACAAATCGGTGTGAATTTGCTATGAAAACGAGAACGTATTACAACAAGAAGATGAGTCAATGCATTCTGACCAATCAGAATCGAGAATTCAGGAGTGCATCCAGTTCCCCATCTCATTAGTGACCCAGCCATAATAACCTTTCCATTGCTCAGTGCTCCCTCTGATCCAGATTTGGGAGTGGTTAGAGATAAAGGAAACTGCACAGCCACTATCAACACTTTTTTTTTAATCTTATCTTAGTATTCTGGGTCAAAATAACATAAGAAAAGTCTTTTTCATGTTCAGTGGAGACAGAGAAACGGAAGCAAGGACATAATGATTCATGCTGGAATTTTGTCTAACTTTTAATACCCTTTAGAAAACATAGAAGTTCAGGAAACTCACCTTCAGATTGTTTCCAGTAGGGGATGCCAATCGGGGAAATGCTGAGAGGATAAGAGGCAAAGTTCTTAAAGTGGACCACTATGCGGTCGTTCACCTCTGCTCTGATTGATCCTGGGACTTAAGGACGTCCTTTTTTGTTCTGTGGTTAGTAAAAGCCGAAGGCAGTTGAAACGTAGTGTGAAAATGAAATTTATTTAGTTTAACCCATGGTAGCCAAATCACAGGATCTAAAGCCATTACTGTATTGAAATGGGGTGGGAAAATAAAAATAGGAAAATAGGTTAAGTCTAGAACTTTCAAATTACAACCAAGCAGATATATCCATATCCATCCAAGCCAGATAGTGTCAACACTGCAAGAAGTAATAGGACCGTTCAAAAATATCATATTAAAATTGTTAGAAGGTCTTTGAACTGAAATCAGGCAGGCTGATGATGATTTATTATTATATTATTAAATCAGCTTTTGTTGTACTTTTGTTGCAGGAAACTTAGCAGGAAGCGTTGCAGTGTTGCGGTTATCCAGTGTGCTCCCATTGCTTCTTCAGAAAACACACATGAACTAGGAAAATATTAAATAACTTGTTGGAGAATAAAGAGAATAAATTCAGTCGCACTAACCTGCCCATGGAGGTTTCGTTTTCGGGGTAGTGAAAGTGGAGTCTGTAAATTCAGTGAACACGGCCTTGACATATTTCGGAATGCTGGATCCTCTGTAGAAAATGAACAAAAATGAAATTAAAAAAATTACATTTCAGTGAAGCATTAATTGTGTAGTAGGATAACTCTTACAAGATTCCCAATACACAGCAGTTTTTAAGTACAAACCTAAAGTAAAGTATGTTTGAATCAAACCAAGATTGATTTTAGGATATTTTTTACTAAGATAGAAATATAGACCTACTACACTAGCTAAAATATTATAAGTATGCCATATTCTTATAATACTAATAACTTGTGATGCTTTATAGAACAAAATAAATTACAGTACATATTAATTAAACATATCCTAAAGTAGCTGTATCCTGTGAAGCTGTATTAGGTGCGTGCTATGTAAGGGATAAAACACAACTTGGCATGCTGTTTTAGGAAACTAATCAATGACATGGTGGTGTGATGCAGCCCAACACAATGCAGAATTACTGTCAACCTAAAGTTGATTATTTCCCCATAATAGCACTTCCTGAGATGTTTTTTATATATATATTTAAGTTAATAAGATGGAAAAAAACACATTTTATTATTTTTTACTGAGAAACCCCAAAGCCATAGCTCATGAAGACTGTCAGAAAACCTCAACAGCTTTAGCTATGGCTGTTACAAAGTGCTGGCATGCAAAACTCCTACTATAAATGCTAAATAAACATCTCTTTAATAATGAACATGTCAATTTCACCATGTACAGTTTTTACTGTGTTAAAGTGGAATGTTCCTAATACTTTGAAAATTAATCAACACCTTCTGACCCATCAGAATTGAGATTTCAACAGGGATAAAATGCTGTATTAGGTGTGTGTGTGTGTGTGTGTGTACCTCTGATTAGCAGCTGGATCCACACCACCAGCGTTCAGATAGTCCCAGCTGGTCTCCACTGCGGCGATGAAGAACTCCTGTATCTTTTTCTCAGCATGCGAATCCGGAAAACATTTGACGAGGAAGAGGATGAGCAGTAGAGCCTTCATTGCAAGAGTTCGCACACAAAAACATGCACACACTTATGCCTGTTGAGGTTAAGTTACTAATGATCTCAGGAGACCAAGTGGAGGAATTTAAAGAGAACGGGAGGAGGCGTGTCATCTACCATGAGGGAGTGAGACACTTTTTTTTTTGATGATGGTTCATAATGAAGTTGAATGGAGCACTGAAGGAAGGAGGAAGAATGAAGACAATGAGGAATATTTTCTGTATACATCACTGATTCTTCAAAACATGTATTCATGTGATTAGTGTGAATTTAGATATATTGGGCCATCTTCAAATTTCCAGCTTGTCTAAGCTTTCTTCTCATTAATAATAGAACATACCCCAACACATGTCACAGTCCTTATAATCTCAAGGTACTGACTATATACATATGAAGAAAAATGTTTCATTCAAATGTTTCATCATATTCTGAAGGTCAAAATTGATTGAAGCCCATTTTTCATTGGTTTAGGCTTTTACTTTCATCCACAATTACATGTTTAAAACAATATTTGTTTAGTTATTTATTTAATACTGATTCATAGCATCAACAAATCACATTTCAATAACAGGATTTAAAAAAAAAATCTTATCCAAATTCATCATCATCATCATCATCATCATCATCATATCATTCTGTAATTAATTTCTTACAGTAATAACAATGATAACAGAGTTTAGAAATTTAGAACCAATCTTGCTGATGCTTCATTTAATGCACATAAAATCCATCAAGGCATCATTGAACCATAGTTCTGGTGTTTATGCATCTACTCATGTCTTCACTTTTCCTCTCTCTACTTATTGCATATTAGGACAGTGCCAGTCAGCGTGAACCCAAAAGCCCCAAATTACCCAATCAGCCTTGGTCATTTTGGACGTCTTGAAAATAACTATCAAAACCTTATGGAAAAAAATAGCCAAGTATATATCAATTTCCTATCTCCTGATATATAGTGTCAGCTTCCTGTTTGATGCTGACTCCATCCTTTAGGACAGTGGTGACTCAAGAGTTAAAGCTCTGGGTTACTGATAAGAAAGTTGGAGGTTCAAGAAGCAGGGCTACCAAGCTGCCACTGTTGGGCCCTTGAGCAAAGCCCTTAACCCTCCAGGGGCATTCTATCATGGCTGACCCTGTGTTCGAACCCCAACTAGGAGTGTTCGGCCATATACGTTTCTTTTCTTACACGACATTACATATACCCTGTGTTATTTCCTACGAAGAAGAAATAATGATTTTATGTCTCTTAAGTCATGTTAAGTCAAGTTATTTCTATCAGACACTTCCACTGCAAGTTTAGCTGCCCCAATTTTCCTGATGTACAGTATACCTGAATTAAATCCTTTTGGACAAAGGGTTGAAAATGTCTTTCTACATTGGTTCTCAACATACATGCTTTTCAATTTGAGGACATGAAAGTCTAAAAGACCAAAATATGACAACACTGTTATTCTCATCATTGCTAACTTCTTCATTCACAAAAGTAAAGAGAGTAATAAATGTTTTGCTTTTGTTTCATGATACTAACCACAAACCCATCATGCTCCCCTCTGTTAAATGTCATTTCCCGTTTCTTGGAAGCCTTTTCAAATTTATAACCCAAGTCTATCCTCTAGTGGCCAGAGTTTGTAAGTAGAAAGGAAGGACTCATTCTAATGTTCTGTATATTAAAATCATAAAAGAACAGGGGACGTATAATGTATTAACTTAAGCATATGCATATATACATGCATACATAATTATGTTATTAAATTAAAAATCCAAACAGATGTAAATAAAAGTACTAATAAAAAAAAACTATAACCTATAAAATGATCAATCATATACTGCAATTCTGTTAATACAGCAATTTCTCCTTGGTGTAACAGGCAAGAGATTTGATCATTGCTTTCCAATATGATGTGTCGTGAATATTAATATTAATATTAATGTAACATCATGTGCTATTAGCATACTGCAGTGGGTAGCATTGGCACCTCACCGCTCCAGGGTCCCTGATTCAGTCCTGAGCTCAGGTTACTGATTCATAGCAGCGTACTTCTCATTAAATTATTATTATTATTTCATTGTTTTCTCAGCAAGTACCTGGTGGCTGCGTCAGGTGTCAGTGTGCCGATCAGGGACCTAAGGTTTAACCAAGTACTTTGTTTACGATGTGTGCTAAAGAAAAAAAAAAATCAGGGTGTTGGAATGGCCAAGTCAAATCCAGACCTCGACCCCAGTGAGATGCTGCGGCAGGATCTTAAGAGATCTGTGCATACACGAATAGCCTCAAACGCCAATGAGCTGAAGCAATGTTGTAAAGAATAGTGGGTCAAAATTTCTCCAGAATGATGTGAGAGACTGATATACTCCTACAGAAAACATTTACTTCAAGTTATTGTTGCTAAAAGGTGGTTCTACCTGTTTGGTTTCTGAATATTGGTTTACTTTTTGGAAAAAAAAGGACTACATATTGAAATCTGTTTTTTTGTTTGTTTTTTGTCACCATTTTCTTTGTTTTGTCTTTGTTTATGGAAGTTGGTGAGGACCACACAATTGTTATTTAGACCCTGAGAACTAAGAACATAGAATTAAAGGAGGGCGTACTTTCTTTTTCACCATGACTGGAGTATAAGCAGATCAAATAATGGTCATGTCTTCTTTCCTATTGAATCCCATATAGTTCCCACCACCTCATTCCAGGCAACCTGGGGCAAGAGGGGTGCCAACCCAGTGCAGGGCACAGTTGTGTACACACACACAAGTCGAGTCAAGTCAAGTGGCTTTATTGTCATTTCAAATATATACAGCTAGTTAGTACACAGTTTAACAAAACAACATTCCTCCAGGACGAATGGTGCTACCTCAAACAACACAGAATTACAAGAGACTACATATTTTTTACATAAAGTGCACGGCCAGATGTGTAAACAGCACAAGACAGTACAATGACTACCAAAACAGGACAATAGGCACAGTAAGAGACAGTGCAGCGCCGACTAGTACACAGTGCAAGTAAGAAAGTGAATCAGATGTAAGAGATGTAAAAGAGTAAGAATATAGTAAGTTGCTGTAAATGTAAACATAAGGAGTTGCAGGCAGGTAGAGAGTATAAAAAATGACATAGAGTATTTTATAAATACTGTAGCAGCAAAAAATGCAGGTAGTGAATACAGAGATTACACTCACACACCATTCACTCACTATGGACAATCTGGAAATGCCAATCAGCCTACAGTGCATATCTTTGGACTGGGGGAGGAAACTGGAGTACCCGGAGGAAACCCCCGAAGCATAACTAGAGTTAACATGCTAACTAACTTTACCATTCTAGTAACTGCTTGAAAGCCAAGATACAACAACTTTTCCTCATAATGATTTGTAAGGATGTGAAGGGCTATTAGTGATGGGTCGTTCTTGAACGATTCGTTCATTTTGAACGAATCTTTAATGTCGTCTCGGGGAGTGATTCATTCAGTCGCGCATGCGCACCATCCCATAGGCTCTGTACTGGAGTTAGTCCATGTCTCGAGTCTTCGGGTTTGAGTCGTTCGTTGGGAAAGACCCGAGATATGAACTAATCACTTCTCTTTCCAGCTCAGACTGCATTGGCTAAGCTTATTCATATGAGTATGAAACAATGAATTAATGTTTTCTGTTTCTTGTAGCATTATAGTTTTGTCTTGTTTGTAGTGTTTATCAACGTTTGCGTAAGTAGCAGATGTGTTAGCGAAGTAACACGTAACATTTTAATTATATTTGGCTAAAATGAATGAAATGAACGAACTTCCCATCACTAAGGGCTATTGGGGGTGTGTCTTTAAAAATGATTGACAAGAGGCCAATCCAAATACAAACAAACATTCCGGACCGGAAGGCAGGTTTACAAAGTATTTTATTGTTCTGAGACAATGGCTTATTAACTATTATTTGGGAAAAAATACAGAATTTATACTAGTAATAAATGAAAAAAAATATATATATACTATCGCACCTTTAAAGCTGTGGTGAGATAAAGACTTTTATTTTGCAACATTCTCGTGCCCCAGAAGTGAAAAGAGAAACTGGGCATTGTGCGCATGCGCAGTTTAGTCACTACTGTTGCTATACAGTCTCCGTTCTCTGTTTTGTTTGATTTGTGTGTTTGTGAATAAAGGCCCAGTCCTGGAGCTGGAGCAGTAAACATGTCTGCACAGGGGGATTGTGATTTCCTGGTGAAACGCGCGCGAGAGCTCGTGCCCGAAGACCCGTGGGCTGCTAAAGCCTGGCTCATCACCGCGCGCACGCTCTATCCGGCTGACTTCAACATACAGGTACAGACTGATAACACCCAGACCCAGACAAGAGGCTGGTTTACAGCGTGCACATCACTTCATTCACGCTTCTGCTGCAGAATGATATTACCTAGCATGCTTTGCTGAGAATATGCAAGACTTCCGGTCAACACACTGAGCCTGGAAGTGGCATGTTGTCCCCCTCTAAAGCCTGTCCGTCCATGCAAAAAGACCACCATATTACCTCCAGATATTCTGTAGGTGGTGAATCAGTCTCAGTACAGCATGGTAATGTGTATGTAGTGCTGCTGTGACTGTGTTTAAACACCTCAGTACCTCTTCTGAGATGGGAAACAATCCACCAGCTAGAAACTATCCAGCCTGAAGCAGAGCTGTGGTCAGAATGTGACACTGATGATAAACAGAGGACTGTAAACACATGCTGTGCATGGATGATAATTTTTTTTCCAACAAACAAAATGATTTCCCAATGAATTCCCAAATGTCTCCCTACTTCATATGTAAGTGCACTATACAGAGTGTGAATTAACAGGAATAGATGTTATAAGTTTATTGGAAGGGAGACGTTCCATGAGACGTTCAAGAAGATGGCTGATTGGCTGGATGTGACTGTTGTTTGTTTTGCATAAACATATGTATTTTGATATGTACTGTGTATGTGAGACCAGTGTAGCAGCATAAGTAGCTTGTATTGCCTATATGTCCAGAGTCCAGCACAATGCCGTGATTTTTTCTGCTCAGGAGAAAACTTAACTCTTCGACAACAATTCAACAAACCTGATCTTCCAAGTGGTGTTGCTATGATTTAGTGCAGAAGTATTCAGTTTGCTTTTTCTTGCTTCCTGTCTTTGACAGTATGAGATGTACATGATTGAGCGCAACGCAGAGAGGACCTCTTCGGCGGGCAGACTGCTCTACGACATGTGAGTGTAGTACATAGAGCTGTGTGTGTGTGTGTGGACAGATCTGATTGTGTGTGTGGACAGATCTGATTGTGTGTGTGGGCAGATCTGATTGTGTGTGTGACTCCAGCATGGCTCTGATGTTGATCATCGGGTTTTATTTTGCATCGATCAGATTTATTAATTTCCCGGAGCAGCCAGGGGTGTGGCGCGAGATCGCCATAATCACAGCAGCGTTGAGGAACGACAGCCAGGACAAGCATGCACAGTTCCTCAGAGGTGTGTAATTGTGCGTATAGGTGTGTTTAGGATGTGGCCAGTTTCTGTGCTGCGTCAGATTCTATTAAAGCCTAGAATTTTAAGTGTGTGCATGCGTGCGTGTGTGTGTGTAGGTGTGTTTGAGACTCTGCCAGGCCCTGTGCAGTGTCAGATGCTTCTGAAGGCCACTGAACAGTGCAAATTGTGAGACCTCTTTCGTCTCTACGTGGACGACGACGACTTCTCCAAGGGTCTCAGACACCATGTCGTGCCCCAAAGCAACACACGTTTTAATAAAAACATACATCTTATACAATATGGATCGAAACTTTCTTAGAAGTTCTGCACAGTCAGGTTTGAGTTGTACTACCTGGAACTGCTTTTATTTCACTGAATACACCAATTTCTTAAACAGGTCTCTGTCATACTTCATGATATATATAATATAAAGCAACATATAACATAATAAAATACTATAACATAGTGAAATCAACTGAAAAATAATTTTTGAAAAACAATTTTACAATTTTAGCTCTCAGAAAGTTAAATTTTTTACAATTTCAGCTTTCAAATAATTAAAATTTTACAATTTCAACTCAAAAAATTTCTAATTTTAGATAAAGTAGAGAGTCTTATTAGGGTCAACATGTCAACCAAGAGTTTTATAATTAGAATATTAAAGGTGAGCTTTTTTTACTTTCCCTTTCAGCTCGCAAAAAAATCCCATCCTAGAGTTCAGTTTTCAGTTTTATAACTTCAGCGCTCAAAAAATATAAATTTACAATTTCAGCTCATAAAAAAGTCAGATTTTTTAATTTGAGCTGTAAAAACATTTCAGCCTTAAAATTTCAGCTCTCAAAAAATTCCAATCTTACAATTTCAGTTTTAAAAAATGTTTAAAGTCATTTATTGAGGTACACCAGCGTATAAAGTATCGTTGATGAAAGTTCTCTACTCTACACCTCTTAAAAACTTCATTCTGGTATAACCTCGTAATTGTGCCAGTTAGTTTTATGTTCCAGTTATCAGTGTTAGCAAGACTGTGAAAAAATTATTCAATTATTCAGTTTTGAAACTGAAGAGTAAACAAAGTGCACAATCCACTCAAATCCTCTCAGAGACGAGGAGGCGGAGAACATGCAGGACCTGGACACACCAGTCAACTGTTACAGGAAGCTGTTTGGTATGTCATTTCTTTCCATCTGCAAGAGCTGTTGTTAAGCCAGCAGGAATTATGGGTAGTTGCTCTTGAGTTAAGTTTGAAGCTTGATTAAGTTTTATCATTTGTGTACATTCCTTGTTTAAAACCTCTGTTACTTCTGTTTAATATAACTAACCGTATACACGTATATACTCTTGGTTTCTCTGTCAGTATGTGATGTCCTGCCGTTGATCATTAGCAATATGGAGATGCGGCTTCCTGCCAGTCTGTTGCACAAGTACATGCACAAAGCGGCCGAGTTTTACATCGGCTACGTGACGCGAGGCCCCTCCGCAGATGCACAGTTACCCGGTTGGTCACAGTTACACACTTAAAAAATAAAATACAGTGTTCTGTTGAATATTCTGATGAGACGTGGCAAGATGACATCATCAAAAAAGCACTAGACAAAAGCACATTTTGCTGTGTTTGTGTGTGTGTGTGTGTGGGGGGGGGGGGTATATATTTATTCTTTCTTTCTACCTTGAGGCAGACAACAGGTTCACATCATTATTTTAATCTGTTCCTGTAACAATAGCAGTCTCACCTTTCCTTCTTCTTATGAATGTACAATTCTCCATTTCTTAGGACCTCAGGAAGGGGGAGGGCTTAAGTCTCCCGGAAAGGGGCGGGGTCAGCGTGCCGTGATTGACGGCTTGTCAGAGAAGTCGTCGTTGGTGGCGGAGCCAACCCTCTCCGACGACCTCTAACAACCCAGCCACCCCGACTCCACACTCACCGTCCCTCTCTTCCCGTGGTCCATTGTCTGTGTGTATGTGTGTGTGTGTGTGTGTGTGTGTGAGAGAGAGAGAGATTGCCATATAGGTGCACTTTTGCCATATAGGTGCACTTTATAGGTGATCCTCAATGCAAGAATAATGTTTTTGTTATTTAAATTTCTGCAACACGGTCGGCCGAATCGCTCTGATTTCTGAATCCCTTTTATAATCTCCGTATGTGGTGTTGTAGGACCTAGTGCACTACATGCCCAACAATGTGCCATAAAAAACTGTAAATTTGATCATTAAAAATCCACGTATGATGTAAATGAGTACGGAATTAAGTGGAGAAAACAAACACAGACACACATACACATACGTCCTGTATGAGTCTCGAAGACGTCGCCCAGAAGGAGTTGTGCCGCTATTTGCCTGGTCTGGAGGGCGAGACTTTCTCTCGCTGCTGCGCCCAGATCGTCACCTGTTCCACACTAGTGCTTTTCCGCAGTGCGCACTTCTACATCTCCACAGTGCAGCCCTCTCTTTTTCAGGGTGTGTGTGTCTGTGTGTGTGTCTGTGTCTGTGTGTGTCTGTGTGTGTGTGTCTGTGTGTGTGTCTGTGTGTGTGTCTGTGTGTGTGTCTGTGTGTGTGTCTGTCTGTGTGTCTGTCTGTGTGTCTGTATGTGTGTCTGTCTGTGTGTGTGTCTGTGTATCTGTGTGTGTGTCTGTGTGTGTGTCTGTGTGTGTCTGTGTATCTGTGTCTGTGTATCTGTGTCTGTGTGTCTGTGTATCTGTGTCTGTGTGTCTGAGTCTGTGTATCTGTGTCTGTGTGTCTGAGTCTGTGTGTCTGTGTGTGTGTGTCTGTGTGTGTGTCTGTGGTTAATACAATAAGTATAATTAGAGAAAGCACATGCAATAACAAATGAAATCAATTTAACAGTGTTGTATGAAATAGCTGCATAATATTTTAGAGTTTAGTTGACATGGTGTGTGTGTGTGTGTGTGTGTGTGTGTGTGTGTGTGTGTGTGTGTGTGTGTCAGGTCATAACTCACTGGGCTCGACTCCATGGGTTCTGGTGGAGGATCTTTCGAGTGTGTTTAACGACATTGAGCCAGAGAGACCCAGTGGAAAACATGCGCACAAAAAACGCAAACTTGCAGACGGGCGTGAGAAAACCATGGTGAGAGTCACAGAGGAGAGAGAGAGAGAGAGAGAGAGAGAGAGAGAGAGAGAGAGTGTGTGTATGTGAGAGAGAGATGTGGGCTACCAGAAAGGGACCATGTTAAAGGAGAAAGTGAAAGTATAGCCCAGTATCACTTCCAAATAACACCAAATGGTTTTTCACGTCACATTTCTCAACTTCATTTTGTGTGTATGCGTGTGTGTGTGTGTGCGTGTGTGTGTGCGTATTTAGAGTTCTGATGATGAGGATGCTCTGGGTAAGGGACGAGGAAGACACATTTTGGTGAATAGGACTGAAATGCCGGCTTGGGCTGAGACGTTAGAGCATTTCCGAACAGCGAGAGAGAGCTGGGAGCTCTTACACTCCCACGAGACTCTGGAATCAGGTAGTGTGTGTGTTTGTGTGTGCTTTATGCATGTCACAAACAGTTGTGTTTTACTCTATATGTTTGCTTACTTTACATGAAATGCTTACATAAGACACACTGTTTCTATTTTCCTTTTGTACACCCTCCAAAATGACACTTCAGAGCCCCCTACTGGTGAATTCCTGTTTTTTTTATCCCGTTAGTGCTGCTGTAATTCACAGCAGTGCTGTTTCATGAGTTAAGCCTTATCATCAATAAAAGCCAGCTACACAAGTACACAAATTCGGCGTCATTTGCAGCTTGACTCTTGCAAAGATTAAAACATCCACTACTATAAAATCCTTCCAAGTATCAATGAATTAATAATCAATAAATTATTTAAATATTCATTCATTCATTCATTCACTTTTCCTGCTGGGGCTTGCAGTGGCAGCAGGCTGAGAAGGTCAGTCCAGACCTCTCAGTCTATCTCCTGTCACAGATGTTCCCAAGCCAACTGTCAGATATAATCTCTGCACAAGCGATGGAAAAACAGAGCGTGAGATTGACAGACAGATCAGATCAGGTCAGCGGCAGCGTTGTGACAGTCGCTGTCGCGGTATGTGGTGGTGAAACAGGAGCTCGGATTGCTGATGAAGCTGTGGGTTGTGACCCAAAGAATAAAGTCACGAGTTCCTTCTCAGCGCTGCTGGGCTTATTCTCTGTGATGAGGTGAGGAGCTTGATAATCAAGCCTTGGAGTAGAGCTGGACCAGCTTGCGAGGATGCTTTCCATTGGCTCCCGCTAGAACGGTATCAAGAACATCCCTGTGGACGAGTCCCATTAACTTAACCAAATATAAGTTGGTGAATTCAGTTCAAGTAATGGGTGATTGATAGTGCACCATGTGGGATGGGCAAATCAGAAATTCATTAGCCATCAGGCAAGTTAAAGCTCCAAAGTGCTTGCCCAGACTCATATTTCAGTTGCCTGGAAACCTACACGCTAACCTCAGATAGAGATAATGGGCTAATTATCTAATTAGTTAAATGCATTAATGCCAACTCCTCATCCTCTCCTGATTATGTCTTAATAGATGTCTTAAAAAAACACGAAAAATCCCAGAAGAGTGCTAGCTGGTACAACATACAAAAACCCCCATGCATACATTTGTGCCCTGACTATTTATTGGGCTATAAATAAAGTGTAGCGTTATTAATTTCTTGCAGAGTTCAACAAGATCTGCGCAACATGGAAGACTGAAAGCTGGCTTTGGTTCCGGATATTCCTCACTGATATGATCATATATCAGGTATGAGCTTCTTAGTGAGGAGTTAATTAATTGATGGATGGGTATTTTTGATGTACCTTCATAAACACTTTTTCAAAAGCATTGTGAACTTCCGATTATGTTTAGAAATCTAAATCGAATAACTTGGATTTATACAAATATTGATGAACTTCAATGGAATTAAAGCATAAAGGGCAAACCTTAGTGAAGCATTAGAGGATTTGGGATTTGGTCTAGCCTCTGGCATAACAATATGTTACATTTTTATATTTAATTATTTGTGTGTGTGTGTGTGTGTTTCAGGGTCAGTACAGGAAAGCTCTGTCCAGTCTAGTGCAGCTGTCCTCTCTTCAACCCCAGCAGAGCCAGAACACACACAGTTCAGCCTTATCGGACCTCTGTGTGTCTCGGAATTAGGTCGTTCGTAGTACAGTGATGCGTGAGCCCCTCATGGCCCATTGTGTGACACACACACGCACACACACACACACAGCACACGTTATTACTACACATACAGACTGATTCATCATGTAAGAATGTTAGATGTGCATTTTCCTGCCTTGATTGACGTTGATTTGTGTGTGTGTGTGTATGTGTGTGTGTGTGTGTGTGTGTGTTTGTGTGGGGCATGTTTCATTCCCCAGCTGGCCTGTGAGAAGCTCTTGGAGGTTGTAAGTGGTCTGGTGCCTCAAAACCAGGAGGCAACAAAGTCCAGCGAGGAGCAGAACCGAGGAAGAAACAAATCCAAGAAAGGTGCGTCCAGCAGGGATGAGACTGTCCTATGGATGTTACCTAGCTACATATCTCACCATACCCGTGTTTTCTGTAGAGCTATATAGAGCTACATTCAGAGTTGGCAACTTGTATTACGTCAATATTTATGCAGGGAAAGTTATGCATATTCAGATCCGGTTTACGCCCCCTGCTTAAGGCCATTTCCTGAGCTGTCTGTTCAAATCTGTGTAGATCAACCTCTGATGTTACCATAGTTTTCTTGAGTAAAACTGTCTGAAACAGGGATTTATTATTTTTTTTATTCAGTACCATAGAAATAGAAAATGCAGACTGAGGAACCAGATCACAGTTTATTCTTTGCTGTTAAATGAAAAATTAAAAAAGACTAATATGATAATATAATATATGATTGAGGGGAATGGAAGCATAGAAGTAAACATCTAATAGAAGTCTACTATATTGTCAGATTGAATTGTACAGTCATATGTAGTGTATTCTCCACTGCGTGTTTTGGAGATGAATAGCAAATAGTGGAGTTCACTATGAAGTGAATAGGATGTGGTATTCAAAATCTGTTTCCTGTATGTAGGCAGTGACTTGAGGCTTATTCCCTGCACTAGCAAAGACATTCTGCCCTTCTGTCTGCAGCTGATGCTGGCCTGCTTCAAAGTAAACACACACACACACACACACACACACACACACACAACATTATTCACTCACCATCATCATCCCATCTCCCTAGTGCTAGATTAGAAATGATATACAAATAAGATCGAATCTTCTTGCTTTAAATCTTCACTTGTCTGTTTTAGTTGCGAGCGTTCACAGAGGGCAGCAGAGATGACCTTTCTCTAGGTCATGTGATCGTCCTCCTGCAGCATGATTGGCCACAGGGAGAGACTCTCTTCCTGAAGGCGGTGGACAAAATTTGTGAACAGGGGAGTTTCCAGTACGAGAACTTCTTCAACTATGTCACCAGTATCCTTCGCCGAGTCTAAAATGACCTTTAATTAGTGAAAAGTTCTCCAGATAGTGCTTCTTTTTGGGGGAAAAAACCTCAAGTGTGACACCAAGGCATCGTTCTCTTTCTTTACTTACTTCTTTACTTCAGAAGATCAGTTAAAGCACGTAAGGAGATTAGATTCCGCATGTCAACATGGTTCATGATGTACAACACTTTACTAAATGCTAACAGATTTGGACAAGTGCAGGTTCTAAATATGACAAGAGTCAGCCAGGGTCATTTTGTCTTTTAAGTGAACCACTTATTGTGATCTTATTGTTTTAGTGTTACTAATCCCCTTGACTACCAACCCAGACATCGACATGCACCTTCTCAAGCGTATGGAGGCATGCTTGCTTCCGCCCGCCCAGGTTGACCTCAATAACGGGTTAGTCCCCTACGATATTAAGTAAGTTTATGTCTTCAAACAAAATAATGATGGCCAAATAATGACAAGTGATTATTTAATTGTATTTTATTGTAAAATTTTATTTCTTTCTTTTATGTTGGACGAAGCCTCTTGTAGTCGGCTCCTGAATTACTGGCACCCCTTATGGAAATGAGCAAAAATGTGTATATTAAAGGGAATGAATAATACATACAAGATATTTAAGATATTAAGGTATTATTTAACAAATAAATTCTTATGAATGGGTTTTTCCTAAAAAGGTAAGTTGAAAGGTAAGTCATTTCACTTGTTTGTAACTTCTGTTGGATGCATGCGATCCGTTTTTGCCCATTCTACTGAAGGGTGCCAATAATTTTGGATTTGATGGTAATGTGTCTAATGGGAAGAATAATACTTTTTACATTCCCCCTCCCCATTTCTTTCCTTACCCTACCTTAGCCATCTGGCTTAGCTTCTAATGACCTCTAATATGCAATGTGTCTGGCTGATTTTGCTTCGGATGACCTTTGACCTTACACACGGGGTGCATTCAAGACACAAAACATGTCACAACAACACCATTCAGTATAAATAAGAAAGATAATGAAAGTTACGCAGTTTCTCATTGATACCGTTAGGGAAGTAAGTAATGAAAAAGTAACGTCCCCGTGACGAAAGGGTCTTCCGTGACGTTAGACTTCATTAAAGGAAAATTCTTTCGTGTTTATTAAATGTAGAATTCTGGAGAAATCATGTTTTCTCCTGGAACTACTTAAAACAGATTCCTCTTTAACATACCGCGTAAAGTACAGACCAAAAAGTCCTTTTAAAAAAAGATCTTTAAAGTCTTTAACTAGCTAGTTATAAATAGCTAGCTAGTTTCATAGTTAGCTACTGTGTTTTTCTTCTCTTCAGTGAAACACTACTTTTATTTAATTATTTATTTAATGGAGCTCTTAGCTAGCTATTTATAACTAGCTAGCTATTTATATATGTTTATTATGATTTATGATATTATGATTTAACTTGACAGTATGAAGCTATATTCTTACTATATTCTTAGAAATAGATAAATAGCTAGCTAGTTTCATAGTTAGCTACTGTGTTTTTCTTCTCTTCAGTGAAACACTACTTTATTTAATTATTTATTTAATGGAGCTCTTAGCTAGCTATCTATAACTAGCTAGCTATCTATATATGTTTATTATGATATTATGATATTATGATTTAACTTGACAATGCTGAAACTTGCGTAATTTTTTTACCTCCATGCGTTCGAGCTATGGAAGATGCCTCCATGTTTATCTATTGTTAACAACAATCTAGCCAGCTAATGTTAGTGATATGAATAATGTATCTACCGCATCAAAACACTGAAGTGTAGAGTCAGTTTTAAAGATTTAACAAGCTGATCCATGTTGAGTATGTTGAGTGATCCATGTCAAATGCCAGTACATACGTTATACCTCATTTAAAATGAAAGAAGTGCTAAATAAAAATGAAAGAAGTTGCTGAGTAGGAATTCCAAGTTGTGGGGGTGTTTTCTCCTAGATGGATATCTATTACAGGTTACGAGCTTCAGTCAAATGTAGCGTTAATAACGAACTTAGCAGCTTTTGCAAACAGTTACCCTTTCTTTTTTTTAGTGGTTTAAAAAAAGCACTTTTAGTCAGGAGCATCCATGATGTCAGACTGGGCCCGTATCCAGTATTCACACACATTGTCCTGTGCTCTGTTAAATTTTATAATCATTTAGTCATATATTCAGATTGAGTAATTTCAAATGTGTCTGGTTTTTGTGGTGATTTAGTCTTTTTGAAAAAGGAGAACTCTACACTAACCATCTATACATGACAGTTAATGCAATGTTATTATTTTGCTAGCTTACTTATTAGTATGCTAGCTAGCAACCCATCTATTTAATTTCCTAATTTGGCAGTAATGCAGATTATTAATACAGTCGTGCACTCCTCATTTTTTATTGTGGATCATTTTTACCGAAAATTACGGATTAAAATGATTTATAATATATAAAAAATAAATTATAATGGTCTCACTATTTATCGATATCATTTAAGCTACGTAGTTTGATAGTTAGCTACAGTACAATGACAACCCCTCAGTATAACACTAAGAATGGTGCTTTATTGTATGTAGTTGTTAACTGGCTAGTTGTTTATGTTTAGCTAACAACCTCAAATGAGCTAGTTGTGTCTAAGATAAATTTAATGAAGTAGTAGCCTTGTTGTAAAGCTAGCTAGCTAGTAATACTTAGCAAATTATTTAAAATTATTAAGTAGCTTTTGCAAACAGTTATCAACTGTTTAAAGAAAAAGGGCATTCAACTTTTTGCTAGCTCATTGGCAAGCTTGCTAATAAGTCTGCTAGTTAGCATGTTAGCTAGCAATCCATCTAGTTACTGTGCTAATTTGGCAGTAATCCAAATTATTGTTCGTCTCAAACAGATCACGATTGGTGTTAGTGTAAAAAGTCATTAAAACATCTATCTCCCTAACTACGTGTGGTTATTTTTTTTTTTGATAACTTTTTTTTTTTTTATCTTTTTGTTTTTTCATACCTTTGTTAAATATATATGTTTATCTGAGTAATTGACTATTGAACCGAACATAAGCACCAGAACTTACGTTGGGACAAAAACCCCACAACTACTTAACCACAAACATGTCCATAGGAACCCCAGCCCCGCCCTGGGGGTGGAGTTAAATACCCTGCTGCTTCCTGGGGCTCAGAAGGCTGACAGGTACCCCACCCTCGTCATCAAACCTTGCCCATCCCCAAGCTCCGCCCCCAGCCTGCTCATACGCCGCAACACGTCGCTATATTTCCCCCTTTTACATTTCTTCGTTCTTTATTTCAGAGGATTTTCATTTCACAAGTGTTTTGGTTTTGATCCATGGTATCTGTTGCTGTTTTGTCTCATTTTGTTGTTGTTGTTGTTGTTGTTGTTTTACATTTGGATGAATCAAATGTGATGTTTCAGTATCATTATCAATGTTTTACTATGCAAAGATTCCCAACATCTGTATATTTTACTATTGTGTTGTTGAGCCTGTCACAAAATATCTGCTGTGTGTGTGTGTTTTGATACCTGAAGATCACACAGATATGTGTGTGAGTGTGTGTGGGCATGGGTGTGGTTTCACATTGTGATTTGAGTGGTTTCAGGTCGTGAGTGGGATCATGAATCACATGATCTCAGTCAAGGTTTGAAAACAGTTGGCCATTATAAAAGTTTATTATGTCTGGTTGCTTGCCACACAGCAAGTCTCAAATCGTGAGTGCAAAAGTGCACGCTCGCTTAGTCTCATTTCCGCTTTTTCAGGCATCACACTGTGACTCGTGGCATTACCAAGGGGGTGAAAGAAGATTTCCGTCTGGCCATGGAGCGCCAGGTGTCTCGCTGCGGAGAAAATCTACTCGGCGTGCTACATCGATTCTGCATTAATGAGAAAATCATCCTCATCCAGTCCTTACGGACTGGAACCTGTGAATTACCTTTTTAGGTGGGACATATTGAAGGTATAATTAGAAATATAAATTAGTGTTAGAAGTGAGATTTATTTTGAAATAAAATTGTGAGTTCATCTCTACCTATAGAGAGTGATGCAGCAGCGCTTTAGTCTTTTAACCTGTCCAGCCCTCCTCATCTATACACTCTGCTTAAACAGATCAGCTTCCAAAGCTGTTGTACTCGTCATCTAACTAACTAACTAACTAACTAACCGAGCAGAGTCTCTGCCGTGACTCAGCTCAACTGGGCCATGAAGCTGCATTGCATTCTGGAACCGTCCCCACTACATCTACATTGGATTTGTCATTAACGTGACAAACCTGATGTTTTTAGAAGCTCACAGCAAAATCTAACCATTATTCTATGTATCCTATATACATATATAATTTGTTTCAGGGAGGATTTTTCCTTTGAATTCTGCTCTATGCCCTAATTCTTGCTGAATTAGTGAGAAAAGCTTATTTTTCAACTTGATACTGTTTACTATTGACTTTTGTAGTTGCCTATTTTGGATAAGTGCAGAGACCTCCAACAGGAGTGTCTTACTTTTAATGGGGGATTCTGGTGTATTTCCCTGTTAAAACTTGTGAAATTGCATATTGCAAACGTTCAAATAACTGGTTGCACTAGTTTCATCCTGTCCTATGAAGAAACCCTCAGTCTTCTTACGGTGTCTGTCCAAGTAATTATGTTGACAGGAAACTGCATTGCTTGGCAGTGTCTGTTGGTTATCTAATAGACATGGAAATGTTACCTGATTTGGCAGTAATTCAAATCAGACTTTGAAATGCTAGAAAAAAAAAAAATAATAATAATAATAATTGGTACATTTTATGTGATGTACCACTTAAATAATCTTGGACTCAGACATATTGTATAAATGTCTTTAATTTCAAACAAGGAACAATTTTTTTTTCCTTTGGCTATATTTTTAGAATTATTGTGACTTTGAATTTGAATTGTTCTTATTCTTGCATACTTTAAATTGTTGTATACCTCATGAATTTTGAACTAAATTTGAGACTTGGAAGAAATATATAACCTGTTTGGAGCCGAATCAATGGAAAGTGCAGATCTTTACTGTATTTACTTATTCTGCAACTGTTTTAAATTCTGTTGGGTAGTAATTTATTGTTGTGGTGCACTGTTTAGATCATTCTACCTCTTAGAATTGGTTTGTCCTCTCATTACCATTCCCTCTCAACAGAATCAGGAAGATCTGCTTGCAGCGCCGCACGTAGGTTTGCCCAAAACATTCTCTGTTTAGCTTTGTCCTGGGGCCACTCTAAGTAAGTGCGTCTGGCCATCATTGCCTTTAGCTGGTGATACTTAGAGGGTATAAGATATGTAGGCAATGGCTCTAGCAGAATGAGAATGATATTGTCCATACCTCGTGTTATCCACTGGTGGCTTGCAAAGTACAGCTCATAGTGACACCAGTCACTCTGTACAAAGTGAGAGGACAGCACAAAGACGCAGCATCTACTTTGTTCTATGCACCGGAGGATGTTGTCTAAGATTGGCCTTCCTGGGATGAAGTCTCGCTCATGGTGACAAACCCTCAGTCCATTTTGGGTCGCCGAGTCCTCACCTTCAAGTTTGGGCAAGAGTTGACCTATAACCCAGTTGGCATTTCTTTGGCTATAGGAAATGAAGGCATGGAAGTGTACTCCTTCAAGATCTTCTGGTTGTTGCTGAGAACGTAGGGCACGGTGCTTTGCACGAGTCCATTTCCAAATCATGCCCATATACCAAGGAAGATCTAGTTGCTGGCATAGAATTCCTACAGCAATGACCAAAATTATGGCTGGGACCAAAATGGTTACTGCCAGCAGTCCAGCATTGCAATTGATCTCAAGCAGGCTGAAGTTTTTAAGCATTGCTTTTCTCCAGTACTCCGGGTAACTACATTGATACCCATCTGGCCAATGAGCAACGGTAATCCTTTGGGTCTTCCAAGAATTTGAGCCACCCAGTGTACCCTTGTCATCAATAAGGTTGGTGAATTCTCTCAAAGGGCAGGTACAGATGTAGGGATTCATACTGATATCCACTACAGTTAGGTGTGAACAGGTCTTGAGAGAGCCTGCTGATGGTGCATGGAGGAAATTCCCACGTAGCACAAGTTTCTGCAATTTTGGATACCCCAGGCAGTCTGGGAGATCCAGCAGACGATTTGCCGTAAGATCTAGAACTTTGAGAGAGTCCAGACCAGAAATATTTGCTGGAATTGCACTGATATGGTTGTTCTGGAGGTTCAGTTTGACTAGTGCATTTGGCAAGCACTTAAAAACAGTCTGGTCAAACTCATTAGAAGATAAATCCAATTGAGTGATTTTAGAAGGCCAAGTGCATCTACCCTGAGTTTCCTCATATGTCAGTGAATTCTGGCTAAAGTCCACGTGTCTTAAAGAGCTCATTAGTTGAACTCTTGAAGTCAGTGGCATCAACTGTCTAAGGTTATTGCCCTTCAAGACCAGTATCTCCAGATTGATCAAAGTGTTACATTCCCCATATAGACCTTTGAAGACTTTTTCAGTTAGGACACAGTCAGATAAATCAAGCATCTGTATCATGCTAACAACCTTTGGGCAGGTCATATGGACTATTGGTGTCTGGGCAAAAGTTAGATTTCTTGCAGGTATACTGATGATGAAGTCGTATAGACTCTGCTGATCAAAAAGGAACACAGTCACTGATGCCTGTCTAATACTGAAAGAATCTAAAGAGTAGCCTTGAGCTACAAAATAAGGTCCCTTCATATCATGAAGGGTTAGATTAGACAAACTAAACTGGCGGATAGATGACATTAAGGTCCTGTTGGTAAGGGCTGATATTACCATCCAGGTACTCCAAACAGAAGATAAGTGTAAATTAACCGTTTGAATGCGTACTTGAAGTGTCGCAAGTATTTCCAGTAAGTCCGCTGGATTGTATAATCCCCTCAGCTCTACTTCTTTAAATGATGCCAAAGCGTCAGAAATTATTGGAAGATCAAATACATTATTAGACATTAGGACAACAATTTTGTCTGCCTTTGCAACCGTGAGACTTCCGTTTTCATACCCCATCAAATTTTGAGCCTGAATGAAGAGAGTTTGGAGATGGAGGTCAGAGATGTTCGCAAAGTTGTTGTTCTGAATAATACTGGCACTCAAACCAAGCCACTTAAGTTTTGTGAGTTTGGGAAATTCACCCCCTAGTGCCATAACTGCAAACAAGTTGGATGACAAGTCCAAGTACTCTAGGTTTTGTGCTTGCAGCAGGTATTGTTGGTGGGATAGCCTTTTCAGCCTGTTGTGGGACAGATCCAGCGTTACCAGAAGAGAAGTGGAAATAAATGTGTCTGGGTGTATATCTTCCAGAATGTTCCAGGAGAGATTGAGAAAATGGAGCCTGGGTGTTCTACAGAAGTCATATTTGTTCAGGGTCCAAATTCGATTCTGAGAGAGATCTAGGCATTGAATAGATGTCGGGAGATCAGGGGGAACAGCAGAAAGGTTTCTGGAAGAGTAGTCAAGAATAAATGTCTCCATGTCCAGCAAGAAGGAATGTGGCAAAGACACCAGGAGTGCCACCACCGATAACCAGGGGAGCCCTTGAGCCTGCATTAGTGCAAGTATAATCTGTTAAAAGGACAACATTAAAAATTGAGTTAGAGATGTTCTTTAGAAACATTTGCAAAAATTCCCCTTGTTTGTTTGCCAAGCCAGCATCTTTAAAATAATCTAATATTACCCTTTTGAAGTTCTCTGCTTTATGCCTACTTTCAGATGCGCAAATTTGCATTTCTTCATATTGACATTTAGATGTAAAAGAAAAAATATATATCCATGTGACGGGACACCAAAAACATTAAAAAGCATTATCTGGGTGTCTTAAAATGAAAGGCATTATTTGAAATCTATTTTAGTAGACTGTAGTATTTACAGAAATAATTACTGATGGTTTAATGATCTTATTCACAAAATCTTGCTAAAGTAAAAAAAAAAAAAAAGAGGGTTCTATATGACATATATATATATATACCACAATGAAGTTAGTAAGTGTTGCAAATGAGTATCTAACCCATCTGGTTTCAGTACTGCCTTTCTGTTCCTTAGGGGAAAGAGCTTCTTTAATGCACTAAAAGCAAAAGTTGAACACTTTTTGGCCTAACTATTATAACGTTCTATCTGTCATTCAGTCTCAACACAGATAGAACCTAATAATAATATCTTGACTTCTCATGTGGTTTAGTAGTATATTATTAAAGGTTGAGTGCACAGTGTCCTTTTCATACAGCAAATTTGTCAAATTTGTCAGTTCAGTTAATTAAAGCATTAGTTTTAATGACAGGTTTCTTACCGGGAAGAATCCTGCGTTATCTGTTCCTCTGACCGTTCCTCAGAATGGGTGATGGTGTCTAACAGTAGCGCATCTCATGTTGTTTTAGTAAAGCATTATGAGTCAAATAATGAAGTCTTACTTCTGCTTTCTATTTAAATGGCACTTCCTGCCACATACCCCATAAAAGAAGGTGTTTGCCTGAAAGATGAAAGCAGAGCAGAGATTTGGAATTTATTATTTATTATTTATATGCGATACAAGAAATACAACAAGTCAAGTGCGATAATCTGAGGGAAAATTGAGAGATATTGGAACGGGAATTTACCAACGTACTGTATGATAATCATAAAATCTAGTATCAAGCTTTTCAGAGTATCACAGCATCTCCTTACAACTTCCCATTTTCAAGAGGATTGCATTAAATGCCATATAATATTACAGTTCAGATGTAATATGATTTTTTTTTTTTACACGAAGGTTAAAACACTGGTTTCTCAAATTTTCAAAAATAATTTTAATAATGTAGAAGTTGGTGGTAAAATTGCATTTATTAACCAAAGTACAGATCCAAACACAGCTGAATACACAGGTGAAATGTGACCGAGATTTTGAAAAACATTAACAGAAAAGGCCGAGACTTCATAAGCTGCTAGAGGTGTACAGTATTGTGTAAAAGCACACTGAGGCTTTTAAACTCTGTCTTATATATTTTGATTTATTTCTTCTATGTTACATATAAGGACATAATTACAAAAAAGTTATGCAGATAGAGGAAGTAACCTGATAGGCATTAGTCCTATAGTTTTCAATAAATAAATAAATAAATAAAAACAAGTATCTAAGAGAACTGATCCAGTTTTAACCCCAGGTCACATACAGTAAGGGGTAATAAGTATTCAGACACTTGTATTTTTTGTAATTTAATATATTTCCAGTGCATGTATCCACTTCAAATTTACCCACATACTTTGTACTCATTAATATTAACAAAGTATACTGTATGTTGAGGTTCTCTTTGGGA
>CM074957.1:18096227-18117386 GCA_037577455.1 Pangasius macronema | reverse complement strand
AAATTAAATTAAACCAAAGTAAATTGTAAATATGTGAATTTATCCCTAATGAAAGCCAGAGGCGACATTGTGGTCAGGAAAAAACAAAAATAGAACTCTTTAGCAGGAATTCAGCTCATCATGTTTGGACAAAGACATTTTATTTTAGTTTATTTTACTTTTAAAGGCATCTTTACAAAATGTACCTAAGATTTTTTTAACAGTATTGTATATACTAAGTAGAGGCTATTTTTCTATGACACATAGCCATTAGGGTGCCAGGGGGTGCCTGGGCCACCTAAACCTACAGTGGACATCCAAATGTGTGAGGAAAAAAATGATCAGAATTAACATTTTCTTCAGATAAGTTGGTAAATAAATAATGCCTTATTTGTATGGGATTTAGCTTGACTGGATGAAATCTGTAATTTTTTTAACCTCTTTTCCTCCAGGATCTAACAGAATAATTACCAGCATGTAACTTCAGTTGGGATACACTGTACTGTATATTACCTTGGGTTTATTGCTACTGGTCATTTGATAGAAGGAAAAAAAATGTGATGTAATCTTTCTTTTCCATAATAAATCACTAAAACCCCTGAGGTACATTAGTAATAATTACATTACTCCACATCCTCTTATAAAACTAATCCAGTCCGAATAGGGCTTTAGCTGCATTTTGTGAACTGGACAAATGGTCTGGCTTTATATAGCGCAGAAGTACAACCGTGTGTGTGTGTGTGTGTGTGTGAGTCAGTAGCCTCAAGCTGCTACATGTAGCCTCAGTGACACTAACTTCCATAAGATGTTTCTTTTGACTCTTTTAATGGATGTGCAAATACACACAAACACTGATAATGGTTTTACAAACACAGATAATGGTACAGATGCGTGTGTGTGTGTGTGTGTGTGTGTGTGTGAGAGAGAGAGAGAGAGAGAGAGAGAATGTCACAGTCTATGTGTGTTATCAAATCTTTAGAAGCCCTGGATACTGCACTCCCGGTTCAATATTCACCAAACCTAACATCAAGGCTCACAAACAACTACCTCAGTAGCATAAATACACATACACACACACACACACACACACACACACACACACACTGTGTTCACTGAGCTATAACTGAAAGTGGGGGTGTTTTAACAAAGTGCCATAATACAATACAAATGAGGCATAACAGATTTGTCGTTATTTCGATCTCAGCTTTCTCTCGATGTTTCTGTTCCTCTTTCTGTCTTCCCCCTGTCTGTCTCCTTTTTTCTTTCACTGATTGTTGTCCTAATTTCTTTCTTTCTTTCTTTCTTTCTTTCTTTCTTTCTTTCTTTCTTTCTCTCTCTCTCTCTCTCTCTCTCTCTCTCTCTCTCTCTCTCTCTCTCTTCCCCTCTCTTCTCTCCCAATCTTTGTTTTTGTTTGTTTCTTTCCTTCTTTCTTTCTTGTCTGTCTGTATGCATCAATATCTGACTCTTTCCTCTTCTCTTTACCTTATCTCTTCTGTTTTCTTTAATCTCCTTTTCGTTGTTTTTTCTTTCTTTTTTCTTTCTTTCGTTATTTGTCTTTCTTTTCTTGACATATTTCTTTCTTTCTTTCTTTCTTTCTTTCTTTCTTTCTCTCTTTCTTTCTTTCTGTCTTTCTTTCTTTCTTTCTTTCTTTCTTGCTTTCTTTTCCTTCCGTCCTTCCTTCCAGACACTGTTTCAGGATATTTCAGGTGGTTGAAACGAGGGAAATCTAATTTTGAACATGTCCTTCTTTTTTTTATTGAATTTTGTGCCCATCAAAGCATGGACAAAGGATTCAGGCTGCATTAACAACAAAATGACAAACATCAAAGAGAATCATAGAAAAGAAATATAACTCCATCCGTCTCTGCGTTCCTTATTAAACCAAAGCCACGAGAAAACACCATAAATAAAGATTATGTGTTTAATTTCTTTAGGAAAAGAAGGAAGTGTCCCTTCAATATATTTTGAATATATATTGTATATTTTATGATCATTTGTAAATGAATGTTCACTTGTTTCAACTTAAATATTATTTGAATGAACTGCAGTATAACGTTTGTTTGTATTTGTTTTATATAATGTATGATTTTTAAATTTAATTTACATGCTGTATTACTCATTTATTCTTTTCTCCTTATCTAATAATCTCCTTTTCTATTCATTTCTACTAGTTTGCTTTTAGCATGTGGAGACACAAGTCTCGGTTAGTTTTCCCTGCATAATAATACACAAGTGAAACACACTGAGATGAATGTGTATTGCTGTGTATTGCTGTTGTTGTTGTTGTTGTTTTTCCTACGTTGTGGTGTCCTCTCAGTTTGATTTAATTTACTCCGTCCTGGTTGTGTCCCAAATCACTGACACATCCTGTTTCATAGCCCCAAATAGATGTCCTTTATGAAACCTATCATCACCTCTGGCTGGTAAAATCCGATTAGCTAATGTTTGATTTGATTTACACATCTGGCCCTGTGGCTTATTTTCCTTTGTGGTGTGTTGTTTTATTTATTTATTTATTTACAGTGAGTAAGAAGACACCAGTCTAAGTGCTTCACAAGGAACTGAGACGAAGAAAAAGCACCATCCAAAACAAATTGTCCTCTGTTTCTCTTAATTGGGGTGCTATCTGAGCTAATATTTGTGGACTCAAATCCAACTGAAGGGAACTTGTGCAAGACGTGCATTCAATTCAGTTGTATTTGTACAGCGCTTTTAACAATAGACATTGTCACAGAGCAGCTTTACAGAAATCTGGATTTAGATCTAGAGCCCTAATGAGCAAACCAGAAGGGACTGTCCCTAAGGTAAGGAAAAATCTCTATGATGACATGAGACAGAAATCTCCTGGTAATCCTGAATAGTGTGATAATGCATCAATTGCCAGTCATGTAAAAAAAAAAGTATAAAACACACTGACTGGAGTAAACGTACTGCTACTTTACTAATAATTCACTTGAGTAAAACCAAAAGTAATGATCAAGAAAATTACTCAAATAAGAGTAAATAAGTCATCTGGTGAAAAACTACACCTTCTACTTTCTACAATTGTCTACAACTGACACAACTAATTTTAAAATGCTCCATATCTGTGAAATGCATATTTCTACAGTTGTGCTAACTAACCAAGTGAGCTATGCTTGACATGAACTCCGCCTCTGTTAATCAACAGTATTAAAAAGATTAGCTGCTTAGCTATCTTATACTATCTTATATTCTGTTTGGGGGTTCAGTAGCCTGCTAGCTAGCTCATGTCTATTCATACATATTTCTAGCTATCTCGCAAAGATGCCCCTTAGACATTATCCTGAGTGTTACCGAGATACGCTGATCAGCCATAACATTAAAACCACTGCAAGGTCACGTAAATAACACTGATTATCTTGTTACAGTGGCACCTGTCAAGGGGTAGGATATATTAGGCAGCAAGTGGGCTAGTCATTTCTTGAAGTTGATGTGTTGGAAGCAGGAAAAATGGGCAAGCNTAAGGATCTGAGTGACTTTGACAAGGGCCAAATTGTGATGGCTAGACGACTGGGTCAGAGCATCTCCAAAATGGCAAGTCTTGTAGAGTGTTCCCGGTATGCAGTAGTTAGCACCTGCCAAAAGTGCACCAAGGAAGGACAACTGGTGAACCGGCGACAGGTTCATGGGTGATCAAGGCTCACTGATGTACGTGGGAAGCAAAGGCTATAACGTCTGGTCAGATCCCTCAGAAGAGCTACTGTAGAAAGGTGTCAGAACACACAGTGCATCACAGCTTACTGCATATGACCAGTCAGAGTGCTCAAAAGCACCTACAACATGTGTGAACATCGAGCTGATGAACTGACGTGATGGTTAGATAATGTAAGACATCAAAAGATCTGACTAGCCTAGCTCCCTCAGCTAGCTAATGGATTACTGGTACATATTTTCGCAGGTTGGATGTTGAGCTGCTAAATGCTGATATCACCACTGTTTTTTTGTTTTTTTTGGTGCGAATAATTTGCAGATAATTATCACACTGTTTCCTTTAAAGCATTTAAAAACCTGACACTGCTGCCCCTGAAGTGTAGACTTTTAGGAAACTGCTGTAGTTGGACTGGGTCTCAAAATTGGATTATTTAAAATGAGCACATGTCTTTTAATTGGCTTTGTCGGAAGTCCCAAATTACCACTTATAAATTAAACAATTTCGAGTTCATTTACATGACACCAAATATAAATTTTTTGAAGTACCTTTGCAATGTACCATGCACTATGTAGTTAGTTACTTTCCGCCCCTGATCAGGGTGCACACAGGGCAGTCTTTGTGATTACAGCAGCAGTTCTTAAGTACAAATTTACAGTATCCAGGTGAAATTATGCACTGAAGCAAAGGCAAGACTTAGGCGTAAACTGTTTTTGGAGGTGCAAATCTTTCTGGTATTTCTGTGGGACCACCCAGAACATAGAATGTAAGCTCTAGATAAAGGAATGAAACAGGAGAAACAACTCATAATTACTCATAAGAGGCATGACATCTGACTTCCAAATAAAACAAGAATTTTGAACTCTAAAATTAGAATTCCTGCTCAGAAAATCTGGAAGGTGTCTGCCACCTATACTTCAACAAATGACTTCATATAGTTTAATTTCAACATACAGCAGCAGTTCTTAGGTACAAATCTACAGCATCCAGGTGAAATTATCCACTGCGTCTTGGGAATTGAGCTTTTTTTTTTAATTTACAATTCTTGCAAGTTGCATTGATTTGCAGTTAAGTGTTTAAACAGTAAAGTTCTTGCAGTAAAATTGTGTTTTTCTGTCTCTCTAAAGTGTGATGGGAGGGGAAAGGAGAGGCAAGAAGACATGGAAGAGTTGATTGTTACGCTTAAGGATTAGAGTTCATGTTAATCATTGATCAGAGGTCCTCCTTTCTGCCATCAGCATGCTTTTGTGGGTGTGTGTGTGTGTCACACACACTCACTCACTCATTCACTCTCTCTCAGTCAGTATCACGTCAGTTCCGTCCATTTCTTTAGTGTACAGGACTCCTCGTCTACGATACAGCTCTTTATCTTCTCCCACAGGATGAGTCCTGGTTCTGGTTCTGACCCAGTGTTATTTGCTTCTGCTTTTTTTTAAAGATGACCCATGTCCTCTTTCTGTCCTTCCTCCTCATGACAACAGGAGTCTGGGACACAGCAGAGTGTTCTTCAGGTGACGGAAAGAGCTTATGGTATGGGTCGCTGAACCAAAGTGAGTTCTTGTCTGGAACGTTCCCTAAGGATTTCCTCTGGGGTGTTGGAACTGCAGCATTCCCAACTGAGGGATCATGGGCTCAGGATGGGAAAGGACTATCTATCTGGGATCACTTTACGCACCGCACTGCTGGAACAGGGAACAACAATAGCAACTTGACAGCAGACACAGCCAGCAGTAGTTATGTGCTCTGGGAAAAGGACATTGAGTCAATTCAGTACCTTGGAGTCAAATTTTACTCTTTCTCAATATCATGGCCACGTATTTTCCCAGGTGGCGATGCCACAGGACAACCGAATCTTGCTGCGGTGGATCATTATCGGCGGCTGATTGGCCAGTTAAAAGCACTCAATTTGGAGCCCGTGGTGACATTGTTTCATTGGGATTTGCCCCAAATTCTGCAGGAGGAATTGGGAGGATGGAGGAACGCGAAACTGGTGCAGATTTTCGCCGACTATGCTACATTTTGTTTTAAAACATTTGGCCAAGATGTGAGATACTGGATCACTATACACAACCCACTCCTGATTGCATTTCTGGGCTATGGGACGGGGACTCATGCGCCAGGGGTGTCCGGTGACCCTGCTGACCCTTTCATCGTAGCACATAACCTCATCAGGGTGAGCACAAGGTCGAGAGGTCAAAGGGGAATTGGAGGGAGGGGGGTGTTCATTTTTTTCTCAGTTAGATGTTTTGGAGAGAATAATAGAACTTTATAGGCATAGCTTTGATGATCGAACTGAATAGTGAATAGAATTTTACTTCAGTATTGAGCGAGTTGCAATGTGTTTGTCTTGAAATATTTACAGTCAAAAGACAAGTAGTCATATCTGCTACTTATACTGTTATAAATCGATTTTTCAGAGGAATTTCCTCACCAGACAGTCTATGTCTGAGCATTAAGGAGGAATCCAATGCAGACTGAAAAAGCATTAATCGGTAAAAAAGCATTAATCGGTATCATTGATATGGTGAAGTTTTCTATGGAAATGTTTATGATTGTTATGTTACAGTAAGTTTTCCGACATGAGAAAGTCTTCAGGATAGTGGAGTTTGTGCATTCTAGTTTCATGTTAGCATTTTTTTTTGTCTTATTAATTTCAAGACAGAGAAAAAAGCAAACAACTGTTTATAGCTGCTGTAATATAAGTGAAAACAAGAATGAACTTGCTTCACAGATGTTCCACAACATGGTTGGCTACATGACACTATACTATAACTATAAAGATATAAAAAGTACGATGTGCCATGTAGCCAATCATGGGCATCTGTCAAACTGTGTATGCGGAAGAGGGCGGATAGCTCTTTCCTACAAGTGTGTTAGGCTGCCCTGTGATGAAGCATGAGCAGCAGTAACTTTTCTACGCCAAAACCTAAGTACACAGACCCACTTTCGTTCGGAAGTGGGAGGGACCAAAGAATCGACACCATTAGTAGGGGAATGCTGGCTGGTTGGTGGAAATTGACAGGTGACCAAATTAGGGAGAAAGTGTAGTTTAAAAAGGTCAACTTGTCATTCTATACTGAACAAAAAAAATGGCTAGTGTTGGCAAATTGCTGTGGTATTGTGGTATTGCATGAAGTATTATTATTAAGAATAATAAAATACTTCATGAAATTATGGTATAGGAAAATAATCAATTTCAGGGCATTCCATCTTATCCCATTGCTAATTATTTATTATTCTGTACATAACTTATGAATAACCCATTTTTTACAAGTTCAGCCACTTAAAACAGCCAAAAATGAAATGCACACAAATTTCAAGCAAATATAGTCAATCAACCAAGACAGGGTGGGGTCTGAAAATTGTTTCTTTAGTTTCACACTGATCGAAACTCCGATTATATCGACGGTCAACCTATTTAACCTAAAATCTTCACTAAGATTACTATTATATTAAATTTAATCATTGAATTTTTTAAAGTCTTGAAGCAAGTTTGGATCAAGCATGTACTTTGCCCTGGATGTAAAATAAGTCTGTACATTTTCATTTCACAGGCTCATGCTACAGCCTGGCACATTTACGACAAGCACTTCCGTCCTCATCAGCATGGCCAAATCTCCATCACACTTGGCTCCTATTGGGTGGAGCCTTTCAAAGCCCAGGCTACACCAGCAAATGTGGAGCTATGTCAGAAATCTGTGGAAGCCGTGATCGGCTGGTTTGCAGGACCGATATATGGAGGTGGGGACTATCCATGGTCCCTACGTTTGTCTCACCCGGCCCTGGTCCCAAATTTTACACCAGAGGAAAAGCTTTGGGTGCGTGGCACCGCTGATTTCTTCTCGCTGGCCTACGGGCCTGATTCAGTACGCGCAGGAAGAGTTTTGGCCCGTTTTGGCCAGACAGGGGCACTGAACCTAAGAAAAATTCTGGGCTGGATCCAGAAGGAGTATGAGGACCCTCCAGTGCTGGTGGCGGAGAGCAGTTGGTTCTCTGACGCTTCTGTGGGAGTGGAAGACACGGTGGCCATTTACCTCATGAAGAGATTTATTAACCAGGTGCTTCAAGGTTAGAGCAGTTGGTGAATACCATGAGTTACAGTGAAAATAATAATAGCAACTATTTCTATAGTGAATTTAAGTGTGGTTTTCTTTAATGAGTCTGTGTTATTATCTGTGTTTCTCCCTGTAATTTTCCCAAATAAAACCATGTACACATAACTCAAGCAAAGCAATGTATATATTGTAATCTTTGGATTAGCCTTATGGTATGTATGCTCATCCAACAGTTATCAAGTTTACGACTACAGTACATGTGCTAAATTTCAATATAATTGAAAACCCGTCTGTGTTTTTCCCCCTAAAAAAAACCCAACAACATTATAGTCATGTTAGCTTGTGTTGCGCTACTACAAAATTTCAACTACAAACATTGACATACATTTAATAATTTATTCAAGTATTTAGGATGTTGTGTATGTTTGTGCTTTAGCGGTGGTCGTGGACCATGTGAAGGTATTTGGCTACACAGCCTGGTCTCTGGTGGATGGGTTTGAGTGGAATAGCGGCTACAGCATAAGAAGAGGACTATTCTACATCGACTTCAACCAGCCTGAACGCACCAGAGTCCCAAAATCAACAGCTCAGTACTATAGGCAGATCATCAAGGACAACGGATTTCTTAATGATGAGACAGAGCGAAACATTAAAGGTCATTTTCCCTGCAATTTCCAGTTTGGAGTAGCAGACTTTATCCTGCAGGTGAGGGAAATGGAAAAAAGAGGACACTATTTTCTAGCATATAAGCTACATTTCTTTTTGCCCTGTATCAGATGCTGCCACATATTTTACATTAATTGTATTATGCACATTTCTTAGGATTTTTACAGTAGCACTGAACTGTAAAAATGGGTGGTAGAGCTCCAGTTGGGTTGTACATCTCCTAATGGGTGGTGCAAATTCAAACTGGTGGTACAGTTCCAAGCAAGTGGTACAACTCCTAATGGGTGAAACAGACCCTAATGGGTGGTACAATTCAAACTGGTGATACAACTCTAAATGGTTGGTATAGCTTCAAATTTGTGGAAGAGTTTCAAATGGGTGATATGCTCATTAGCTACTAATGGGTGGTATACATTCAAACTGGTGGTACAGCTCCAAATTTGTGGTACAGCTCAAAATGGGCTGTAATGTCAACATGTGATAGCAGATCTTGGTAGCAGATGAAAACAAAAGTACCTTTGAAGTGGATTAAGGAAACACTTAGAGAAATGAATTAGACTCCATACTTCCTAAATACTCATATTTTCCAGAGGTAGATACTCGACCTCTGGAAAATATGGGAACTCATATTGTTGACTCAAGTCGGAAGCCTGTGTTAGCACCTTTCCCACAGTCAGTGATGCTTATCTCTAATTTCCAGGTCCATCTACAGCCGTTTTCACCTCAGTTCACTGATCCTGTGCTGTATCGATGGAACTTCAGTGGCGATGGCTCCCTCCATCCTGTCTCAGGAGTAACTCTTCGCACCCGTGGCTCCCAGTGCACTGACTTCCTCGCTATTCAACATCACATCCACCTTCTAGAAGTCACAGGGTCATCGCATTACAGATTTGCCCTGGATTGGCCTCGGCTTTTCCCAAATGGTGACATCTTGTCTGCGGATGCAGTAACAGTGCGATATTACCACTGCATGCTAACTGAGCTCCAGAAGAAGGGCATCAGTGTAGCTGTTACACTCTACCA
Source organism: Pangasius macronema (assembly GCA_037577455.1). Classification (NCBI taxonomy): domain Eukaryota; kingdom Metazoa; phylum Chordata; class Actinopteri; order Siluriformes; family Pangasiidae; genus Pangasius; species Pangasius macronema. The sequence goes on along the minus strand of CM074957.1, from coordinate 18,107,993 downwards.
CCCCAGCGTCAGGTCAGACACACTGGGCTTACCAAGGTTGCTACATGCCCAAGGTGGATGGATGAATACAAGTACAAGTGATGCCTTTGTTGACTATGCCAAGTATTGCTTTCAAAAGTTTGGGTCACTTGTGAATGTCTGGATCACTGTTAATGAACCAAATCGCCTGACAGAAGCGTATAATGTGAGTGCAGAAGAAAGAGATATGGTAGTGCGTAACGTCTTGATGGCACATGCTCGTGCATGGAATATTTACCAAACACATTTCCGTCAACACCAGGGAGCGATGATAAGTTTTGCACTTCATGCTGATTGGGTGGAACCAGCCAATCCCTTTGTAGAATCTCACGCCAGTGCTGTCCAACACTTCCTGTTCTTTGAACTTGGACGTTTCCTTGATCCGATCCTACAGGACATAGACTACACTGATACAAATAGCTGCCATAACTGCTTCCGTATGCCACACTTTTCTAGGGATGAGAGGTCTCAGCTTAAAGGGGCCCTAGATTTTATTGCACTCAATCACTTCACAACTCGTCTGGTTTATCCAAAATTGAGACAAGACCTCGAACCTAGTTCATCCGTCCATGACTATGGCTGCTCGTTCATGACGGATCCAACATGGGTGTCCTCTAACAAGGGCCAGGCTCTTGTGCCCTGGGGGCTCCGCAGAGTCCTGAGGTGGGTGAAGAATCGCTATGGTAACAGTCATCCTGTCATTATCACAGCCACGGGGATTGATGACCAGGCATCCCATAATGACCACCTGAGGCAAAGATACATAAAGAGCTACATGCAGGAAGCACTAAAGGGTAAGACAGAGATGCATGTTTAATATAACACCAAGTTTCATACAACGTTTTTCTTTTTACCCAAGTTTTCCCCAAAATGTAGTCATAGCAAATCCCCTGGGAGGACCATGCTTCCTCTGACACTTATAAAAACATCAGACGCTTTTGAAGAACAACTTGAAGAAGAGCACTGACCGCCATTTTCTTCATACATGACATAAACACACACTCATGGATTTGGACTGCTCTGATTGACAGTAAACATAGGAAACCTGTCCCTCCCACTAAGAAAGCATAGCTAATTAAACTATATAGCTAATGTAGCAAGATTTGATATCACAATCTCTAGATATAACGTTAAAACAGCAGTGGCTAGGGGTACTCTTAGAAATGACATTAATATTTTATTTCTGAAATACATATACTATTTGTTAACACACTGCACAAATGTAAATGTAAAATTTTAACATTAGCTAGCTAACATCATTCTTGGATGAAGCTATCTATAGCCAAATCATTAACAGGTTCCACTTTATGGCAGAGCGTCTATATATCTGATTCTTGTGTCAGTGTCAGTGCAGTCTGTTACAATATCGCTATTTGTAATCATGTGTGGCTCAAGTGTGCTGTGAGAAAATCTCTTGTTTTGCCATTATCGGCCACTACCTCTCCCTCATATAATCAAAGGTCTAAGGTTACAGTACACCACTTTGCTGAAGCATTTCCTCACACTAATGCTTCTTATCAGCTGACCTCTTTCTTACAGCCAGAGTTTATAGAGAACCTTTGAGATCATTACCTTGGTATGCAGTTGTGAGTGTGTTTGTGTGTGAGACAGCATGTTTTAAAGAGGGCATGTTTTTAAAAATGTGAAAACAATTGATTTAAAGAAAAAAGAGCGAAGAATTTAACTTAGTTAATAAAGTTAGGGATAGCATTAGTGTTAGGCATGGCATTATTTACCTACAGTAATACAGATGTCAGTGGAAAGTCCTCACAAACATGATAAAATCAGTGTGTGTGTGTGTGTGTGTGTGTGTGTGTGTGTGAGGTACAATAGCGTGAAATGTATTGAACTTTCAATCTGATGTCCATATGTTTACCAATACATTTCTGCTACGAATTTTGTATTGCGACATAGTGAAGCATATGATGCAGAAGTGCATGACACACTCTTCTGCAAAACGCAAACTCTCCTAATATGGACCTAATATGGAAAACCTCATATGAAATTATTCCACAGAACAAATTATTCATCCGTCTTCAGTAAGTGCTTTATTCTGGTAAGGGTTGTGGTGGATCCAGAGACTCAGGAATTGGGTTTCCCAAAGTGGGTTTGAGGTGGGAATACAGCCTGGATGGGATGCTACTTGTAATCAATTACATCATCTACAGCTTCTCTTCTTTCGATCACCAGATTCTGTTGTGTGTTCCTCTCTCCACATGTTCCTCATCTCCACATGAGACCACTTCTAAAAATTGTTATAAGTTTACTTTCTTCAATGGGTTTTCCAGTTATATCATGTGACAATTCGGTGATTTGCTTTAAAGGAGAACTCCACCCAGAAACACATTAAACATGTTTATATTGAAATATTAGTGCTGTATTTTTCTTATTCCTGAGAGAAGTTAGAAAAAAATGTTATCCAGGCAACCCTATCTTTAACATTCCTTCCTCCACTGAGCATGGAGCAGCGTGATTCCTGCCCCAATGGGCCTCTATTTAGTGCTTGTAACAGTTCCCATTTTTGACCCCTGTGAAGCTAAATAGGGCAATGAGTAGGCTGCCCCATGATCACGCAACATCTAGAAAGGTGAAAAAATTAATGGAACATGGGCTTATATCTGTCAACATTTTTTTAATTTATGGTCACTCAAAAGAGGTCATTAATATTTCAGCAGAGTTTAAAATGTATGAAGTTGTGAATGAGGACTTTATGAAGTTGAAACTTTGTTGAATAGCTGATGGACGAGCCACCATTGAATGTTGGACAAATGGAATAAATAGACTCTAGAGAGAGGCTAATTCTCTCTCTCCCTGTCTCTCTCTCTCTCTGTCTCTTTCTCTGTAGCTCGTGAGCTTGATGGAGTTGATGTGCGTGGTTTTTACGTCTGGAAGCTGCAAGATCATCACGCTCCAGATTTTGGGCTCTTCCTCTCCTCCCACCATCGCTCCCGACCCAAAGCCTCCGTCTCAATTTACAGCCAGCTCATTTCTCAGGGTGGCTTTCCCTCCATCTCCGACCCTGTGACCTCACCTTGCAAGCCAAGCGTGATCCAAGACGAGTGTTGGATCTGTGAGAACAAACCACTGCTCTTCTTTGGTGTGTGTATCACGATCAGTGTATCTGTGCTGGCCAGCGTCATGGTTACTGGCGTGATGAGGAGGAGCAGGAGGAAGAGGAGGATGAAGACAAGGAAAAGGAAGGTGAACCAAGCCATGAGAAGGGTGGTGTACAGAATCTGAAGATCTTTCTCTATTGGCAAGAAGAAGTCCATACCTTCTTACCTATCTCTCACAGATGGAGATTAGCAAAAAAAAAAAAAAAGAAAAAAAAAAAAAAGAAAATGCCGTAATTTAGCCTAAGTGTAACAGATCAGGGAAGACATGTTTGGTGTCTGAAATTTGCTTCTGGAGCCAGTGATAATACTATAGTGATGTCTAATCACACTATTCAGGATGGATTCCCTTTGGAGTCTGGTTCCTCTCAAGGTATCTTCTTCATGTTGTCTCAGGGAGTTTTTCCTTGCCACTGTCACCTCTGGCTTGTGCATTAGACATCCTGATTTATGCAAAGCTTCTTTGTGATAATGTCTAATTTTTAAAGTGCTGTGTATATAAAATTGGATTGAACTGAACTGTACAAAATTGAAGAGAGTAAAATTTCACAGACCAAGCATGTCTTAGCTGATTGAGTAAATTTAGTGCAAATTGTGTAAATTTCATTCATTGAACTGTTTCATTAATTAAAGATTTGTGTCTTTCCTGCATTCATTGCCACCAGAATTACTTAAAAACAAAATTGCTAATGAATGTGTTGGTTTAATGATGCATTTAAAAAAAAAATCTCTATTTGGTAGCTGTATCTCAGAGGTTCTGTCCTAGTGACTTGTGATTTGAACGTTCTGTTGGGCCTCTTTGGTCGACAGCTTCAGTTAATGTCAATAATGCTCCTGACATTTCCACAATCTGCATTTGCTTATATTATATTATTTGAATATTGCAATCTTCATAAGTGATAAGAGCATGGCTAGCAAAACCTCCAAAGATTTTTAGATGTATGAAAAAAGAAATATATATATATATATTCCACCAGCACATTTCATTTGTTAATAAGTGAGTACTGAGGTGTTGAACTGTATATACTGTATAAATATATATGTTGTGATTATAGTATGATAAAATAACTGTTTAAAAAAACCTCGAGTGTGTCTGTTATTTGAGGAACGTGATCATGGAACAACATCTGGTGAATTTTTAGTAGAACATATTAACTAAAACAAAATCATTACTGTGTGATTACAATCTAACTCAGGAAGCTTACAAAAATTGTAAGTGGGTTTTACAGATTCTTAAGCACTGACATTAAGTAGTTGCTCTTGGAAGAGTTGTTCATTTCCCAAGAATAGAGTGACCAAGATATTCTAATCAAATATAAATATTAATATAGAGAAACTTAATAAATTCACACTCTCAGCATCGTCTCAACCAGCATCATGATGGAACATCACCCATTAGGCTTTTCTTCAACTTCCCAAATAGGAAGCATCTCCAATGCTTTTTGTAAGTTCTTAATAAAAACACTTGTTTGGGGAATATCAGTAAGTAATGGCAAATTTGTCTGGTATATAGAAATGCTGTTATAGGACAATAATCACCTTTCAAGTGGTAACTTGACCACACTTTCAGAAGTGTTTTATACCTTTCATACTGTATATGCAATCTTATGGCACCCCCTGGTGGCTCTAAGTGACTACTTATTATATTACACTATCTGGCCAAAAGTTTGTGAACATCTGAACATCCTATTCCAGATTTATTCCCCCTTTGCAGTTATAATAACCTCCACTCTTTTGCAAAGGCTTTCCACTAGATTTTGGAGTGTGGCTGTGGGGATTTGTGTTCATTCAGCCACAAGAGCATTAGTGAGATCGGGCACCGATGTGTTCCAGTTCATCCCAAAGGTGTTCAGTGGGGTTGAGGTCAGGGCTCTTTGAGGACACTGGAGTTCTTCCACTCCAACCTTCACACACCATGTCTTCATGGAGCTCAATTTGTGGAACGTGTTTGGGCCCCTTAGTTCCAGTGAAGGGAAATTGTCAGTGCTACTGTGTGTGCTTCTGACTTAGTGGCAACATTCTGGGAAAAACCCACATATGAAACTGAAATATGTGTCTCTTTTGCATACAGACGTAAAGTCTAGTTACCCCTAAATGTGATGAAGAACATCTCATTTAAAGATTTCATTCTGTCTCCACTGAAAGATCCTACGCCTACCGTTATATTTATAATCTTATCTACTTATGGAAAAACAACGTTACTGACTCACATCAGTGGGAAAATAATAGCTGAGTAATTCAGCGAGTTTTATGTCTATTATTAGGCCATTTAACATTTTAAAACTTTCGTCTGTCGTCATCTGTATGGAGTGTGTAAGCGCTCTTTTCTGTTTTGATGATGATGTGATTTAGACAGCTGATCGGGATCGGAATACAAACTGAATTAATTAATAGTTAGTTTCACTGTGGCATGTAATTGTCCACAAATGATAAAAACGCACTTAGATAACAGGGTTTAGACCTCAGACCTGAAAATTTGAAGATGACCAAAACAGAAGCAGTTCCATATCATTTAAGTTTATATATATATATATATTTACACAAGGCAGGGGACACCCTGGACAGGGTGCCAACTCATTGCAGGTCACAATCACAGACAATTTAAATGCCAATCAGCCTACAACAATGTCTGTGGACTGGGGGGATGAAACCAGGAGGAAACCCCCAAAACACTGGGAGTACATGAAAACTCCACACACACAAGGTGGAGGCAGGATTCAAAACCCCAACCCTGGAGAGATATCTAAGTATATTACTGGCAGATTTTGGTCTTTTGGTTGTTTTTCATAATTCCGCCAAAGCAACATTTCCATAAGAGGAATGTTGGGACCTCCGTGAAATAACATAAACTGGCACTCATACAAGAAGCAGATCTCCTGCACCCTTTAAATCCCAGTTTAACCCCTGAATCCTGTTATGGTTTTGTTCATATTTTATCTTGAAAACCGGTTTTCAGTATCGATTCACACCGAAACGACGCTGAAGCATGAGAGGAGAGGAAGGGGCTGTGAGTATCAGCGAGGTCTGAGGCCACATACACTCTCTCTCTCTCTCTCTCTCTCTCTCTCTCTCTCTCTCTCTCTCTCTCTCTTACACACATACACACACACACACACATACACACACACACACATACACACAGAGCAGCATGGCTAACATCGCAGTGCAGAGGATAAAACGAGAATTTAAAGAAGTCCTTAAAAGCGAAGAGGTCAGTTTACACACATTTACACCTCATTCCTTTTACCGTTTATTATTTCCTTTGGCTGAGCGAATATGCTAAGCTAACACATAACTTCCTCTTACCTACTGTACTGCATTAGCTTTATGCTAATGCTTAGGTTAACCTCTAGCTAGCATTTTTACAATGAAAATACTCTGCATTCCTTAGTTAATATTTCCTTGTTTCTTTTATTTCTTTCAAACAATGAGACATGACGTTGCCAAGTTTATCTTGTTGCTAATTTTGCTTCAGTTCTACTGCAAGCTAAGCTAAGCTAATATATAAGGAAGCAAGCAGGCCGACATGACTCCAAACTGACCTGATTTTTTATGGTTTTAGTGAATGAATTATTAAGTGTATGTTGAAGAAAGCAGTATATACCCCTTTATACGTACATTCACATACAATAACTTGACCTAAGCTAAATTAGTGCTTATTAAAATCAGTGCTAGTCACCTGGTGAATGATATGAACTAAATCCCTGTCTAAGTGCACTAGATAGGGGAAGAAATAATTACTATTACACCAAGGGTTCAGAAAATCAGAAATTAGGCATTATTAAATGTGTATAATCATTCATTCATTCATCTTCAGTAAGTGTTTTATCCTGGTCAGTGTCATGGAGGATCCATGAAGGAGTCTTATCCCAGGAAAGCTGGGTGTAAAGTGGGAATCCCTGACCCAAGCCATTGCAAGACAACCTTCCACACACTACGGGTTTACTATTTCTGACACTATTTCTTTAGTGCTCCAAATATCTGTATCAATATTTGGAATTAAACCGAAAGTAGGCATGGCCTAAACTAGAAAGTTCTTCCAAATTATTTCTGAATTTGCTGTGAATCCTGATGGGGCGACATGACGGCACAGCAGGTATCGTTGCTGCCTCACAGCCCCAGGTTACTTTATGGAGTTTTGCAGGTTCTCCCCACGTCCACTTGGGTTTCCGCCAGGTTCTCTGGTGGACTGGTGACCCTAACAAGCCACCTCATGTATGTATCATCTATGATAATATCTTAATTGTTGTTTTAACAATGGGCGAGCTGATGTTATTGAGAATGTCACTCATTTTGCAAAACCCAATAAATAAAAAAAGTTGACTGAAGTTAAAAATGAGTGAACAAACAGCACCAGGAGAAAATGCAGACACCACCAGCTGTTAGATTTACTTGCTAGATGTGGGTCATCTTCATTCGCATGGAGGTGGTTTGGATGGCAATCTGCAAACTATGTCGGAAATCGTTTGTCGTCAAAGATAGCTTGGCCACTAACTTGTTTCACCATCTGTGAAGTAACCACCGCACAGAATATGAAAAGCTTCAGGAGTCATGCTTGTCCACAACACGACTAAACCACTAACCAAAAACACACTCGGCAAACTTCAGCGGAATCGTTCTGCAAATAAGTGCCTTGCGACAAAGAAAAGCAGCAGACAGCAAGACATAACAAATGCTGTCACCAATTATAAGACATGATGCCAATTCAAGCGGTTGAGAGAAATGGTTTAGAACCGTATTGCATTGTTTTTACTTGAATGCTTCAGTTTTAAGTAAATAAATAAGACCTCTTTTCCTTAAGTACGTTGTTTCCATTGAGATCATTAGTAAGCAACAGTTAATATCTTGTTAACGTTTCTCTGTGTCGTGATGCAGTTACACATCAATGCCGAAGTGTAGACCTTTTCAGAGTTTCCGTGAGGTACAAATGAGAAATAACGAGTACAAGATGACAACAAACGTCTTACTACTGGTACTGTTTACTGAGAAGTGTAAATACTAGAGTTGGGGATCTAATCAATTACGTTGCTAATGATCGATTTTTATATTTGATGCATCGTTTACTCTACCAACAACAAAAACATGTTGCAGTGTAAAGAGAAAGAGTCATTATTTTTGCACGGTTTTTCTCTTTTGTTGTTTTTTTGGTCAATTCCCACCCACCAGCCAGCTTACCCCTCTCATAAGACAGCTACTTGGAGTGCGGAGGCTAACGCGTGCTTCCTGTGAAACACGTGACGCCAGCCAACAACATCGTTTCAAACTGCAGCTGTGACAAAGGGCAGCATAACGCCCTCGGAAGAAAGTGCTATCCGCCGTCTTCCACATACACAGACACCCAGAATTGGCTAGTGTCTCTGTGATTGACAGGTGACACCGAGTATGCCCCTCCCACCTAGACAGCATGGCCAGTCTTGTTCTCTAGGACTCCCAGCCATGAGTATCTGTTGCATCGTCGGCAATCGAACTTTCAGTCTCTCAACGAAAGAGCGAATGCTTTTCTGTTGCCCTGTTGAGCTCTAGGTTTGAGAAAGTATTGTGATGTGATATGAGTATATACCTGCTCATAACTGATCATAGCAATATTAATTGAATACCTTTGTCCTCGTTATTTTGGGGGTTGATACAGTACTTTATTTTATTACAATGCCATTCGAACCTAAAGCAAAGCCTTTTGTCCACAGACGAGTAAAAACCAGATTAAAGTCGACCTGGTGGATGAGAACTTCACAGAACTGAAGGGGGAGATCGCAGGACCTCCTGACACACCTTACGAAGGCAAGAAGTACAGTCACATTACATCAGTTTACAGGAAATGCTATGTACAGCCAGTTTGTGATGTAGCGTACGATTCGAAGCTTACGTCTGGACCAAGCCAAAGGAATGTGTTGTAACATTCTTTCAGTTCAGTTCAAGTTACTGTTGTTATTTCTTTGTCTTCTTTGTGTATATCTTGGCTTTGTGTTTCTCTGAATCTTGTGTCTTTCTTCATCAGGTGGTCGATACCAGCTAGAAATTAAAATCCCAGAAACATATCCCTTCAATCCTCCAAAGGTATGTGTGAGTGAGCGAGGACCAGGCTAATCTGGTTTGGTTAGATTTGATACACATTCCTCGGTGTGTACGTGCGTGCGTGTGTGTGTATGTGTGTGTGTGTGTGTGTGGGTTTTGAAACAGAAACACAGTAATATTTAGAGAAGGCACTCTTCGTGTGAAAATGTGCTGTAAAACTACTGAAAACTAGTTCTGTTTTTTTGGGTTTTTTTTAAATCCCACTAATAATAATTATCTACAAAATACAAAATGAGTAGTGATAGAACGTCTGCACTGTGTTTTATTTAATGTATTGTATTTTGTATTTGTGTGTTAATGTATTGTATTTGGAGCTAACATCAGTCCCACATCCTGTCCCCCGGCTTTAGGTACGGTTTATTACGAAGATCTGGCATCCCAACATCAGCTCAGTAACTGGTGCCATATGTCTGGATATTTTAAAGGACCAGTGGTAAGACTCTTTGGGCTAGTGTGTGTTTCTGTGTGTGTGTGTGTGTGTGTGTGTGTGTGTGTGTGTGTGTGTGTGTGTGTCTGTTAGAGTCTTTAATTCCCAAACTTTCACCTCAGTTTTTTACATTACGTAAGAACTAACATGCTGTTGATCCCTGCATACTTGGCAGTATCATGTGAGCAGTTATTACACAGAAAGGTGTTTTTGTTTTTATTAAAAATAATGAGTGCTTTGCATTTCTGTATCAACCAACATGTCCACTAGCTTTCATTCGGTTTTATCGACTAGTATTTTGTAGACTATATTTTGTATGCCTTTGAAATGAAAGGCTCTGGGGTTTGTGTGTCAGGGCGGCGGCCATGACGCTCCGGACAGTGCTGCTGTCCCTACAGGCTTTATTGGCAGCGGCAGAACCAGACGACCCACAGGATGCAGTGGTGGCCAATCAGGTGCGCTGAAAATTCTCCTCAGATTGTGACCAGGATGTTTACTGTTCATCATAGAAAGTGCTAATTCCTCATTATCTGGCAAGTGCGTGTTGTATTCCTTTATACGATCCCGCTGTTGAATTCTCGATTCTGTTGATTCATTTTCTGTAACTGTTCCTAAGTCTTCAGCTGGATAAAGAGTATGTATAATAATAATAATTTCAGAGCTTCCAATTACTATTTGACAGCAATACTGTTATAGAAAGTTAGGATAAAGTCTGACTTCGTTCTGAGTAACTTCCTGCGTGGTTATGTGTGTATCCAGTATAAGCAGAACCCAGAGATGTTTAAGCAGACGGCTCGGCTCTGGTCACACGTTTACGCAGGTGCACCAGTCTCCAGTCCAGACTACACGCGCAAAATAGACAAACTGTGTGCTATGGGCTTCGATAAAGTGAGTATCACTCATAGTTTATGCTTCTTTTTTTTTTTTGTACCTATTCATATATAAAAATCTTGCCATATATAACTTGTAAAACTGAACGCCTGCCCTTGTTTTATGTTTTGACTCATTTATAACTCTAGGATGTCTTTTTTTATATATATATTTAAGATCTAGTGCGACATAAACATGCTGTCTTCTCTCTCTCTGTCTTTCTCTCTCTCTCTCTCTCTCTCTCTTTTCTCCTAGAACGCAGTAATAGTGGCATTGTCGTCAAAATCCTGGGATGTGGAGACGGCAACGGAGTTGTTGCTCAGCAACTGAACCTACAGCACCATGTTCACCACCCACACCCCTGACTCCGCCCATGTCCACGTCGGATTCACTTCCTATATGGATAAATTGCACCTTGACTCCCCGTTCAACACACTGCATTTACGAGTCCCTTCCAACTTTTACTCTCTCCACCTGAAATTACACTCTTTTCCTAAACTCTCGCCCCTTCACCTTTCCACCTTCTTACACTTTTCGTTGTTCTTTTTCACCTTTTTGAGTTTACCCTTCCCTCAACAGTATTCCATATTTCTCCCCTTTATCATCGTCATCCTCTGTATCCTCCTCATACCGATCATGTGATTCTTACCACAGTGCTGGACATTCCCAAACTGCCCCCTCCTCCATTTTGCACAATCATTCAAGCTCTTTTATGTGGAATCCCATTTCTACGATGCCAGTAAATCAAATAAATATAAATAATTTAAAAAAACAAAAAAAACACAGAAACACCACTCTCACATGTGACACAGATAGTGTTATCACAAAAGATCAAGACTGGAATACAATAAAAAAAAAAAATGAGTAGGAAAGGAGGTAAACAGAATCACACTCACTGAACAAAGCATTGACTGCAGAAACAGCAGAACAAAACGATTTCATCTGTAAATAAAGCTATTAAAGTCTGTATAAATTAAAGCAATGTGGCAATGCTTTTATTTATTATTGTTTTAAGGAAAAGTGAAATAAACAGAAGAGTTTCGTGGCTAACACAGCAAGTTCATCGTGCTAAGTGTTTGTCTTTTTTTAAAAAAAAAAAAAAGAAAGAAATTCAATCATTCAGATAGATAGATTTGTTTGGGAAGATTCCTCAATGTCACTTGGCAGACTTTTTGGTACATTACTTTCTAACATCATCTATCTTCTTGGATATTCCCTAATGTTTGGACAATGACAGAGTTTTGGTGATTTTGGCTTTATACACCA
>CM074957.1:18023343-18082805 GCA_037577455.1 Pangasius macronema | reverse complement strand
TTAGTAGTTAGCACATTTGCCTCACACCTTCCAGGGTTGAATCCTGCCTTCACTCTGTGTGCGGAGTTGCATGATCTACTTGTGATTCGGGGGTTTCCTCTGGGTACTTTGGTTTCCTCGCCCAGTCCAAAGACATGCGTTGTAGGCTTGATTGGCATTTCCAAATTGTCCATAGTGTGCAATTGGGCCCTGTGATGGACTGCTACCCCATACAGGGTGTCCCCTGCCTTGTGCCCCGAGTCCCCTGGTATAGGGGCTCCAGGCTTCCCCACATGGGTTTTATTCCATACATATCATTCACAAGCCTCAGTTTTCTGAACCAGTAAAAACATGAGGGCAGGGCGTATGTGGTCTCTCTTTGTGCAAGGTAGACTGTACTGTTATCATTTATGCTGTTAGCATGAATAGTGGTTTCGTTTTTGCGATTTTCTTGTTTGCAGTGTTGGCTGTTCCTCTCTGCTCATCTCAGATTTTTATTAAAATTCCTAAAACTTTGTGAAACAAATAATTGTTAAAATTGTATATCTCGTAATGGTTAATTGGAGAAACAAATACACTCTTATCAATTAGGATAAAAGTTGTGTGTTTGGTATGTTTAGTCTGATTTGAAGAAGACGAAGGTGCCAGAATGGTGAAGCAGGCTGTACCTCGTCGTGCTTTGTCTCGCTCCTTCAAACATTCCTCTCGAACAGAGCTCTCGTCACCTTTAACCCCCTGGACCTCTCCGTCACCTCCAACCCTGAGTCACGACCCCTCCTCTGTTCTGGGGTGGAATCCAAGCAGCGTTCCTGACAATGTCTATCTTGATGCTGCCACCATTTTTCAAAACGCACACCAAGACAAGGCTGCCTCTCACCGGCTCATCAGCTACGGGAAGAGGTCGAAGGTAACAGTGCTGAAGGTCAAGGACGAGGTGTGGCAGCGTAGGGCCTACGAGCTGGCCTTCAACACGCTTAAATGTAAGTGTATGGTAATGTACTCTAGAGTCTCATTAGCTTGTCCAATCAGTATTTGCCGTTCTAAAGGCACAATTATTACTATGATTTATACTACTAATAATATCACAGTCCCTGGTTTGATCCTGAGCCAGTGGCCAATCCTGAAGTTGGTCTGTCCCTCATGGGATCTTCCCAAATGTCAGTAGGTGGATTGGCTACACTACATTTGCCCAAGATGAATGAATGAGTGAATGTGTGCATGTTCATTCATCTATCCATCCATCCATCCATGTATCCATTACATCATGTTGTTTCTGCACTATATTGACCATAGCTGAGGCATGTCTGGCAGTCCTTGATTTGTGGAAAGAGCCACACCTACTCTGTCAGGATCTCCTTACTGGAAAACCTATATGGGGAAAGTGGTCCTTAGTACAACGCAAGCTCCACATAAATTATGTGAAGCTGCTGACTGGTTGGTTGGCCCTCAGATTTTTCACATGTATTAAGGGGCCTTCACATTAATCTCATTTGAATAAGGGACCTAATATCTCAGGCTGGGGGCTAGGTAGCTCACCCCCAACCAGCGCTTTGTTGCCTGCCCTAGGGCTTTGGTGCCAACTAAGGGCTTGCCTAAGTGGTGTGATCATAATTATTTAAAATGCAAGAACACCTTTAATGAAACTTGAGAGTTTTGGCATTTTGCCTAGCAGCTGTTTCACTTTATCCGAGGCAAAATAGTACACACATGCCATATTGGTGGACGATATGACAACAATATTGTATGCTGTATACATACTGTGTATATAAATGCAGACTCCTGTGCTACTCAGAATCAGATAGAGAAATGCAGACATTTAAGTGCAGGTGAATTATAGTTCATGACAAAACTTTAGGAACATGGAGGCACATATGGAGGCATCCTGCCTTAGGAAAATAATAAACGTTTAGGTGTTATTTTTGGGAAAGTTGATTATTTACCTAAAGTAAGATGCCTCCATATGTCTGCAGTCATCTGCATTTCTGTCCTCCTCTATCTGATTCTGAGTAGCACTGCATTTATGCTGCATCCCCCCAACAAGGGCCAGACAAACGATTAAGTCGACAGCATTTTTATGGCAGATTCATCGTGGTGAAGGTGACCTAAGTGGAAGCCATCTCCTTGGTTATGGCAGCAACGGGTTGTCACTACCAGACACTGAGTGCATTCCACAAGGGGGATGGATATGTCCTGGGCCTGATTCAATGGGAATATCAGTGGCTGATATTTTCATGTTAGCTGCTTGGGCATCTCATAAGTTGCTTTCATCTCATAAGTTGGTGGACTTTAGTGCTTAGTTGTTGTGATATCATCTGTGGCTAAATAAATCCATCCTCTTTACTGAATCAGTGGCAAACTGGTATGTTATTCCCCCTCCTCAACTATAGCTGTGCAGGGAATGTATCTTCCATACTATCTGTGTTACATTATCCCCACAGTGAAGCGTGGTGTTGGGAGCACATGTTAAGAGCTGCCATTGTAACTCTAATTGATTGAAAATCCTGACTGAGATTTTTACAGAACTTTGCCCCTGATTTGTTTTGATAGCCCCTTGTTCTTCAAGATGCTATTTGTTTAAGTATTTTTTTTTTTAACTCTGGGGACATCTAGGAACAGATGTATTTATATTGAGATCATGTGACATTTTAACTGCATATAGGTTGACTCCATTCAAGTAATTTGCAAACTATATTGATTTTTCCAGCCATTTAATTATTATAAGCTATTTTGTGTAGATTCCTAACATTTACTCCCAATAAAGTCCATTTCAGTTACTAGTTGTAACACTACCAAATGTGGAAAAGTTCAAGGGAGGGTGAATATGTATGTGAGGCACTTTTTGGGGTTATGCTCTGCCCAAATATGAAGACTTGACAGTCTTCGTATACAAGATACTTATTCTGATCCCATAGTTTTGAAAAATGGATACCATCATTTTGAAAAAATTCCATGAAAATGTGAACAAAATGGCAGACAAAATTAATATTATATAAATCATGTTTTCAATTGGTTAAACGGTCATAAAGGCAATTATTATTACATGCAGACACTTTTCCAAAGTTAAATGAAGTGTGAGTATGAGTTAATTGATTGTTAATTGATTGTGTGTGTGTGTGTGTGTGTGTGTGAGAGAGAGAGAGAGAGAGAGAGAGAAAAGAAATGCTGAACAAGTAGTCAGATGAGTGTGTGTGTGTGTGTGTGTGTGTGTGTGTGTGTGTGTGTGTCTTTGTCTGTGTGTCCAGGACAGATTGCACTCAAGGTGTCAATGGCAGGCCAAAACGAGTTTTGATAGGTTGATTGAGGAGAGAAGTGGGAAAAGGCTGGTGTGCCCAGGAGGAATCCCATTACCCACGATGCGGCAAATCAATTTAGCCAATGATCTGCTGTCTGGGCAGCCCAAGGCGAGTGGGAGCTTGAGAATAACGGAGGAGTGATAAACACAGATAAAAGAGATTAGAAGAGGATGTGGTAGAGAAGCAGAGAGATTTTGAGATAGAGCAAGAGAATGAACACATCCATTGAGCACACCTAGTATCACAATGGCTTTACGCTAAACCCACATTTCCCAGAATGACATCTTCATTAAGCAGCATTTTACAACTGAAGCCTTTCCGATTCATTAATGTTTCATTTTGTCCTTAATGCTAGAATACTGGCTGTTTTAAGAAACACTAAGTGTGTTCTATTTATGCTACCTGAGGAGCCGCAGGAATCATATATGAAACTTATATGATACTATCTCATGTACAAAAAAAGCTTGGTCCTATTCAGGTTCATGGTGGCATTCACGGTCGTTCCCTTCCCAGCCTCTCTTTTCTTCTCTCATTTTAAGTTAATAGGCCAAAAAAAATGACAAAGTGTGTCTTGTTACCAAGAAACCATAAATCCATCCTGAAGACTTTCAAGTGGTGGAAAAACCTCTGACTGTTACACTGACACTAGAGACTCCTTCCAAAAAAAAAAAAACGCTAAACAAATGCCTCCTCACAGAAAACCTCATCATGTCAACAATTACACAGGTTTTTAAATCTGCTTATGTGAAGCATCCTGCATACCAGTCCCTGTGTAAGTTGTTACTATGGAAACAATAACGTATTAGAATGAAGGCATTAATATAAACCTTGTAGCCAAACCACTGTCTGAGCTGCTGTTATAGAAAATCAATCAGCACATTTTGATTAATCAGAATTGCGCATTCGACACTAACATCTCTCTCTCTCGTTGTTATTACACATTTATGATGACCTGGTTTGGTATAATGCATGTCAGGCAGAGGCCAAAAGGGGGAGGAGCCTTGGTGTAATGAAATGGACATTATAAAGCATTCATTCTGCTCAGGCTACACAGCAGATATCTCTTGCTATCTGCCAAGTTTACAGTGTGTGTGTGTGTGTGTGTGTGTGTGTGTGGATAGTCATGGAATTGGCTATGATGATTAGGCTCGTATCGATTCAGGCTTGTTGCACACCGAACACATTCAAATAAGACGACACACCTGGGAAAGGCCTAATCACCCCATCACCCCTATATCTGCAACAATGCAGAACCTTGCTCCAAAATCAATACAGCTGTCAGACACACACACACACACACACACACACACACACACACACACACACACACACACACACAAACAAACACACACTCTGGGTTTACTATCTTGGTGAGCAAGAAGGAGGCTGAATTAATGACGACATCGATTAATTACGATGGGGATGTGGGTTGGATGGGAATTAGAGTTAAAATCTAAAGAGAAAAAGACAAAGACATTTGGCTGTCAAAATTCTGTGTCATTATGGGAACATCTCAAAAAGCTGCACACATATTAAAATGGACTACATGCCACTACACAATGCGTAAAAATACACACTTACATGACTAAACACATGGTTCAAATACCTTGAAAGATCTTGCCAGAGACTCTCAAATTGTCTTCAAAAGCAGCCCATGTTGGTTACCATATTAGGAAATACTGTATATTAGGTGTCACAGATTCCTCCTTCGTGTCACATGTTTCCCATGTTGACAAGCACCATGTGTTTATTTTGGTTTTTGTTCTAGTCCTGTCTCCGCCCGTGTCCTGACATTGCTTTGTTATCTGACTGTGTTCACCAGTTTTGTGTTATTTCTTTATTAGTTTCTCTACATAAGCCCCCACTGTTTCATTCTTTTGTCTTACCATGTCAGAAAAGTCTTATTATGCTTTGGTACTATTAAGTCCATGCCCCTTAGTTCCGGTGAAGGAAATCAGTAATGCTAAAGCATACAAAAACATCCTTTAGAATTGTGAGCTTCCAACTTTGTGGCAAGAGTTTGGGAGTTTGGGGAAGAACCACATATGACACTACCAGTCCACAGGTATTTAAAACCGGTATAGATGATGAAAATTTACACTTAAAATGAGCCTGAACATGAGTCTGTTTCCCTATATTAGCTCTCTAACAGTAGCAGTGACATCATCTGTCTCAGGCTGAATGCTCTCAGAGGAGGCCACTATGACGAGGCACAAAGCCAAGCTCAGGACTCATCCTAATTTGAAAAAGGGAAGCTAGTGTAGCTTGAATGAACTGTGCAGTTCACTTTGAACCAAGACTACAGCTAATTCCTACACAATTAAGAATAAATATAACAGTTTTCAAAAATTATTTTTATTATCTAAGATAAGTATATTACAGTACAGTTTGCAATATTCAGTATAGTCCTGATTTGGCTTGAGTGGGCGACATAAAAAATGCTTCCATTTCAAGTCAGTTTTATTTGTATTTAACAGTAGACATTGACACAGAGCAGCTTTACAGAAATCTGGATGTGGATTTACAGTTAGATCCCTAACGAGCAAAACAGAGGCGACAGTGGAAAAGAAAAACTCCCTGAGACAACATGAGGATAAAACCCATGAGAAGAACCAGACTCACTAGGGAACCTTGTCTGGGTGACACGGGAATGTAGTCTCTATGTAAGCACAAACTTAGGTCTATGTATAGACATTCTTGATGCTTATCCTAATATGGAATGCAGACAACCACAATATGTGTATAATGCGTTATACGTTACGTTCATTTTAAAAAATTGGAATCGTTTGCAAATTGCTGTGGCATCATCAACGGCATTGTAAACTTGTAAGCAATAGACTTTATTGTTTCTTATTACAGTCAGATCGTTCTGACAGCCATGAAGAAAATACATGAACAATCTTTTGGTGATATTTATATAACATAGGCTGTTGAAATAAAAAAAAATTTGAGATGCATGAAATGCATAAAGCAGCGATTTATAATCACATCGTGGCACACTGAATTGAAACTAATCGTTTTAGTGCTTAAATATTCTCACACTTTTTTAGATTACCCATATGATTATATATGCATGTCACATCCAAGCACACCCAAAATACCTATCCATCCATCCACACACACACACACACACACACACACACACACACACACACACACACATATGCACAGCCCTCATGCCACAGTGAAGGTGAGGCATGACAGGCATGGTAAGTGTATTGATCTCATGATTATCACAATGTGTGTGTGTGTGTGCGTGCGTGTGTGTGTGTGTGTGTGTGTGTCAGGGTGTCAAATTAAACTAATGGTTCTATACAGACTCAGCAGGTTCTGAATGTGTAAATGAGGACTACTGCATCTCTCTGTCTCTCTCTCTCTCTCTCTCTCTCTCTCTATTTCTCTCTTATTTCACTTTCTATAACTTCTCTTATAAACCATAGCCATTTCCACATCCATTTTTCCTCTTTTACATCTGTCTTATCTGTCAGTCTCTCCATCATCTCTGCCCTTGATCTTGTATATGAATCATTTGTATTGCCCTCTGAAGAGCATGCTCGGTTTTCTGCACATCCACAGCTCCCCTGCCTCGCTTGTCATTTACACCCAATATAAATGACATGCAAATGAGCACAGGTGCAGATCGATTTGATTGGCTGAATGACCTTCGAGGCTGTCCACTTGCCTCCCGGGAGTGTGATAGAATTCTTTACATGTCTATTAGCCAATACATTTTTAATTAGTTCTCACGTCTCATCTTTACCTGGCTGATAATATATCACATACACACGCCGTGTCTCGTTACAGGTTACAGAACGTGCCCATATCTTCTGACCAAAATTTTATGAATGGGAAGATTCCTTCAAAAATAATGAAATAAAAAGTTTCAGTATAGTACTGTAATGATCAAAATAATTAATATAGGTATTAAGTAGTAAAACAATAAAATAACAAATTAAAAAACAATCAAACGATAGTTTGCCTTTGCGATTAAAATTACTTTCTTTTAGCTACATTGTGATGCAGTTTTCTATGAAAATCAGCCGGTAGATTGTTTTAGACTTTTTGAAGAACCTGCCAAAGTTCTTCTGTCTCCTGGAGTAAAATCCCAGAGCCTTGATGATCTTTTTAAAATCAAAAACATGGTCTAATGTCACTGTAGCGTGGAATTTTTTTAGGGGAAAAATGTTTCGAAATCTAACGTTTTTGTATTCTAAGCAAAAATGGTCCAAAACAAAATGGCGCTTCCTCTAGCATGAATCTGGAGTGAGATTTTTACTCTTTGGACTTAGCATTAGCTAGTTATTCAATACAGCTAGTCAGCTTGTGCTGAAATCTAACCGTGTTTTATAGTTTAAAAGGTCTTTAAATGGTCTTCCTTACCCTGTACAAGTAGTTATAAGGTTCGGGTCCACTTGTCCCATTAGAAGGAACAAAAAAAAGCAATGGTGAAATGGTGGGAGTGGTCTCTTCCATGATTTAATGAGGATGTAAAGGATGTAAATCATTATGTCAAGAGAAACAGCAAGTCCTTCATCAGCAGTGGAAGCAACGTTCTTCTGTAGCATGTGAAAATGGTGGATATTTAAAATGGTTGATGATGTAATAATTGCTATGAGAACATGACTATTATTCCATGGGGTTCTAAAGATCTGAGAGTGTAATCAAGCTCTTTCTCGCTTCATTGCCCCCATAACAATAACCAGCAGTGCAAACTGAGATGTCGTTAATGTAATGTCCATCGCTGTTGAAGTGTCTCACCACTGGAAAGGAGTAATCCTTCATTCTGCTGGCACAGAGGTACTCAACAAAACGATCAGCCAGTATCCTCTTGGTTTCCCAGATGTACTGCTGATTACATCTCTTGCAGAAGAGACAGTAAGCTCCTCCTGCAGTGATGGATGAGGAACGATGAGTGGTTTAAGAGAACGCACAAGGAACTAGGTACAAAGGACCAAACTTAAAGGACCAAACACCAAGGATCAAACACCAAGGACCAAAGGTATACGCTGGTTTAAATTCTTTGTGTGTTCCTTGCTTTGTGTTTCTCTGTTTGAGCGTTCTGTCATTCTTGGTTTCTGTATTGCATTTGTTTCCAGTTTTTTATTGTTTGTTTTTTCCTGGTTTCCTGTTTAAGTGTTCTGTGTTCCTTGATTATCATGCTTCCTGGATTTCTGTTTCTGCGTTTCTTCCCGTTTGCTCTTCTATCTAATCCTTTTTGGTGTTAGATGTGCCACAAACTGTGCTAAAGTTGTTGCAAGTGTAACATCAGCATATTATTGGTGCATTTTCCTTTTTTTTTTTTTTTTGGGTAGGATTTTATATTCTGTGTTCCCCATGAGGACCGTGAGGGATCTCAGGCCTGTCAGGAATGCAAGGCTCTTTGGGAGATGTTAAAGAGCTCAAGCTGGATAAGTGCCTGTAGAGCAAGAGTAAAGAGAAAGAAGAGGTTTTTACAGCTGTCTTGCCCTTGAGCAGAACAATGGCGTCCCTGCGTGAAACGCTTCAGTAAATATCAGGCTGATGGTGATGTATAATCGCCAAGCACTTCTAAGGAACCTGATTAAAAGTCTGACCTAGAGGTGTGTGTGTGTGTGTGTGTGTGTGTGTGTGTGTGTGTGTGTGCCTGATGCAGCAGTAGATAGAGAATGTTTATGGGGGTGCAGAAAGGGGTTGATATAGTGTATGTGTGTGTAATGGGTGCAAACCCTAAAGATAAAAAAGAATAATGGAACCCAGATGTTGTATTCATCTGTCACCGACTGTTTTTTTCTTCTTGTTTGTCTTTTGCTGTTGTTATTTTGTCCTCTCATTCATCACTGGCCACTGTGGCAGCCTGGAGCTCCAGCCAGCTCTGAACTCTCACATCCACATTCGGATACGGTCTCAATTTCTTGTTTTCCAGTTTCCTGGAAGCACAAAAAGCTTGGAGCCTTTCGCGTTGTCTTAAATTTAAAAACAGCTGAACAACATATAGACAGGTATAGATTGTACTAACTGGGCGGGGCCAGTGTGGAACTCATTATCATGTTTCCTGGTTTAATTTTTCAACATTTCCATGTTTCCTGGTTATGCTTGGAGGATTCTTCTCAATCTCTAGTTGTCCACATTTCAGTTTTATTATACCATGTTTGGCCGTTTCCATATTTTCTGGTTTCAGTGTTTCCAGCTGTGTGAGGGTTCTGTGTCATAGTTTTCCACATTTCCTGTTTTCCATTTAATTGCTGCTGTGTTGTCAGGTTTCCACATTTCCTGGTTATAGTTTGAGTGTTTCCAGGTTTCCACATTTCTTTTTTTGTTTTGTTTAATTTAGGTGTTTTCTTGTTTTCCTCTTTCCGTTTTAAGTGTTCATTGTTTCCTGTGTTCAGTGTTTAGAGTATTATTTTTCCTTCTATTTTCTAGGTTTTGTGGTTTCCTGGTGATTCCTGGTCTATGTGTTCAGTGTTTCCTGGTTTCCATGTTTCCTGGTTTAAATGTTCAGTGTTTCTTGATTTCCATCTTTTTTGGTTACCTTCTTTCCTGGTTTCCTT
The DNA here is from genome assembly GCA_037577455.1 of Pangasius macronema. Lineage (NCBI taxonomy): Eukaryota > Metazoa > Chordata > Actinopteri > Siluriformes > Pangasiidae > Pangasius > Pangasius macronema. The sequence continues at coordinate 18,073,006 of CM074957.1, read as the reverse complement.
GCTTACATGCCCTTTTTTTATTTAGCTGTCTTCTGTGCTTTCTAGTTTCCAAGTTTCCTGGTTTAAGTGTTCAGTGTTTCCTGGATTCATTATTTCTAGGTTTTGTGGGTTTCATGGTGATTCCTGGCTTGGTGACACAGCTGTTGGCATTGTTGAGTCACAGCACCAGGGTCTCCAGGTTAATCTTGAGCTCAGGTTACTCTCTGTGTTGAGTTTCTCTGCATGTTCTCCCAATGTTAACATGAGTTTTTTTCAGGTTCTCCAGTTTCCTCCCACCTCCCCAAAACATCTTGTGTGCTGACTACATTAAATTGCACCTGTGTGTGAATGAGAGTGTGCAGTGACGGACTGTCATCCTATCCAGGGTGTATTCCCACCCTAACACCAAGTGTTCCTAAAATTCTGGATCCACCACCACCCTGTCCAGGATAAAGTCCTTACTGAAGATTTCTGGAAAAGCCTGGTCCTTGGTCCCAGCTGCTTTTGGCTCTGCAATGTTCCAGCCACTTATTAACAACCCAGACCTGTTTAATATTACAGACTTCACATGCCTTTAATGTTGGCCAGGGTTCAGTGTGTGTGTGTGTATCATTTTTGTTCTGTTAGCAATGCTGTACATCATTAGCCCAGTGGTAGCTCAATAAGTAGCTTAAATTGTTAATAAGTTGGAATGCAGTGGCAGGGCTTAGTGTACAGCAGTGATTAAGTATAAAGTAATGTAGAGAGAAGGTATGTCATGTAAATGTTGCTTGCAAATGTTATTGTTAGAGTGCCTAATTGTGATGTTTGTGTATACACACACACACACACACACACACACACACATGCAATGTGAAGAAGCATTTGGCCTACAGCCAAAGCATTGCATCCAACCATCCAGCCTTACTTACACATAACTCTTATGTCCTGACACCCACCCATCACTATGAAGACAGTCGTGTGTGTGTGTGTGTGTGTGTGTGTGTGCGCGCATTCAATCTAGAAAGTGAATTTATCATAACATTTATCTCCAGTATCGCCCATAAGATTTTTGCCCCCCACCCCCCACTGCATAACACATTGAAACACACACACACACACACACACATACACACACACAACTGTCTTGATAGTGATGGGGCGTGTCAGGACTGATGAGTTATGTGTTTGGGGCTGTCGTCGTGGCAACTTTTCCAATCCAGTGATGGACACAGGGCCATATCACAGCTGTCAATGAAGATAACGTGCATCTACAGACACGTCTGTGTGTGTGTGTGTGTGTGTGTGTGTGTGTGTGTGTGTGTTTTTTTCTCCTAGATTGCATTTCTCTCCTCTATCTATCCCTATATCCTCTTGTTCTCACTTTTCTGTTTTTATTTTTCTGCTGCACTGCATTCTTTTCCTTATTAATAGCTTGTAAATTTCCTCTCTCTCTGTCTCTCTCTCTCTCTCTCTCTCTCGATTTCTTTCTTGTTCTTTCTCTCCCTCAATTATCCCTCGTGAACTCCTCCTCTCTCATCAACCATTCTCTTCCTCTCTTCCATTTCTTTATTTCCCCTTTCTCTCCCTCCACCTCTCCAATCTCTCTCTTTATTTCTTACCTGTGATAAATAGTTTTCTTGTACCTTGTTACTCTCTTCCTTGGTCTTTCTTTCTCTTTTATTCTCACTCAACCTTTCTTTCTTCTCATATGCTCTCTCTCTCTCTCTCTCATTATTACCTCCTTTCCTCTCCCTCTTCCCTTCTTTATTGCTCGTAAAATCCCATTTCTATTCCCTTTCTCTCTCACTTTCACGCCTCAACCTCTTCTCTCCTACGTCATGTGCATTTTCTTGTTCTCTTATTTTTATGACGTGTAATCTCCCCCTCTCCTTCCCCTGTCTTCCTCTTTATTACTCGTAAAGTCTCTCTCTCTCGCCTCTCATCAAATATTCTGTTTCTGTCTCTCCTTTTTTCGTGCTTTTCCCAAGTGCTCTGGGAGAGGCCGCTATTTTTACGAGCTCTCGTTCCAGCCCGTATTCTTCAGACGGAGTGAAATAAAAGTGCATGAAATCACAGATCACTCTACATCACTCTGACTGGTTAGGCTGCAAATGCCAAATCACGAGGGCACAGTAAAATCCGCATGTTTCGAAACTTCAGCGCTCCAGACGCCCGCTTTTATTTTCCGTAGTAATGTTTTGACTCATTACTGCAGCTCAGAAAACTACAAAATGGTGACAAGACCTCATTTTAATATCTGAAATGTATAGGGAGCTACTGGTTTATATCTGCACACTTTATTGCAACATTACACATTTGTAATTAGGAAGTGTTGAATTGTGGGCGTTGTAGTCGTTCCACAAATAAAGCTGTTCAAATCTTATAATTTAGCCATGATGTGTCATTCTTTTGTTTCCCTCCACCCCATTTTCTCACCAAAACATCTCTACATCTTTTCAAACTGCTGCTCATGCTGCATTACAGGGCAGTGGAACATACTCGGTGGAAAATGCTGTCTGCCCTCTTCCACATACATGAGCTCACAGACGCCCATGATTGGCTAGTGTTGCTGTGATTGACAGTGGAGAGAGGATATGCCATCCCTCCTACCCAGAGAGCACGGCCAATGGCCGAAGACTGAAACTTGCGATTTCCCAGCAATGAATATAAAATGGTTAGCATTGGCAAACTGCTTTGGTATAATCGTAATGAATCACTTTGGGACAAAAAATAATCAAATTGGTAACAGTAACTCCACTTTATCACACCACACTGTCGCTGATTATTTTCTTTTCAAGTGTTTTATCACTTACATTAGAGTTCAAGCTTATTTGACGGATTGTCACGTAGCTAAACACTGCATCTGTTTCAGTTTCACCTAACAGATTCTTCAATAACATGAAGCAACTGTGAGTAGTGTTTGACTTTGAGTTATTAATCTTTATTTAACTGTGATCTTCTCTTCCTCAGATCAGGAGCTGTTGGAGGACATCATGATTGACAGCAGCTTCTATTTGTCTAAGCCAGTGGTGAGTGTGAAAGTAGAAAACACCTAAATGTGGTTTTATTAAATATGGCATGTGTGTTAAAATGGATCTGTTTCACACTTCCGTGTTTGTTTCGGAATGTTTCAGAGGGCAGCACGTAAGTGTGTAGCCAACATTTAAAAAAAATCGTACTCTGTGCAAACTACCTAAAACACCTAAAACATGGGGTATACTCTCTCGATTTGAGCGGACAGCTAACGATAAACAGATTAAATGGATTACAAGTCGTTCACTAATCAATAAAAAGTGGAATAAGGTGCTCCGTGTCATTTTTTCAGCACTTGGCCCAGTGGACAGTTCTCTTTTTTTAGTCTAATAGCTAACAATAGCTACCAATAGTGTGTTTGAGCTGGTGGCAATATTAACTCATTTTGCAATAAGGATAAAAATACAATTAATCCTGCAGCCCTACTGTGTGTCTCAAACACTCATTTTTTAAAAACTCATGCACAAGTACTACGTGAGCATCACCATGATTTATGGTGCCATTCGGGACAAGGCCTTTGTGCTAAACACCCCTATAATTGGGATCAAAATGCGTGGAAGTTGCAAAACAAATCCTTTGATGGGGTGTTAAAAAGTTTTTGGAGTGCAGAGACACACACACACACACACACACACACGCACACACACACGCACGCATGCGTTATCCTCAGCTTTGACTGCAGAGCGAAGCGGGAAGTGTATTTTAGCATTGAGTTATTGCTGTTGGTGCGACTTTGACTGCATAACCGATTAATCTTTCATCTGACTTACAGTTAATCACGCACTGCATTTTATCCGCCAGCCAAAAGTCCATCTGGCCTTATTAATCATTAAGGTTTGTGTGTGTGTGTGTGTGTGTGTGTGTGTGTGTGTTTAAAGAGCTAATGAATGATTGGTGTGCTCTAGCAGCAGTCATGTCACTCCTAATGGAGTAATAATATTACTGAGCACGCCATGTTGAGTCGTGCTTGTGTGTTTCCAGAGCTGTGAGCTCTAATTCATTACCTGTTTCACTAGAAGGTTTTTTTTTTTTAATCAGATAAAATGATCTTTGCTTTAGGATAGAAATTCTCTTTTTACTCCTTGAGTAAACCAGGGGGTAGAAGGACCAAATCTGTAGTGAATTTGATTATAGACGGTAACGTATAAACATGCTGAGACAAATCCCCATGGGCGGCTGTGAGGTTATATAAGAGCGTACACCTACTCAGAAGCCATATGTCAAATTGATTCAGTTGTTGTTTTTTTTCTTTTCTTTTAACTATGTTTAATTTCTGGAGGAAATACAAAGGATGTACTGCCGTACTCAGACTCCGAACACTCTTTCAATGCCTTTGTTTCTGATATAATGATGCTATAAGATATATAAGATTCCCAATTTTAAAAATATGCCTATTTAAGGATTTATCGACCTTTTTGTTACGTGTGGAAATCTCTCCAGATTACCAAAAGTTTCAGTAACACTGATTTTCTATGTACTCATGTTGATTAATTCCAATCAACCGTAAATTATGGGGCACAGTTACAGCACAACTGGTGTACATTTAGCCACGCCCACAAACCTCCATAAAAGGCAACGCTCACAGAGAGCTGAAAATGGAAAAGTGGCTAATCTTCCAGCAATGCAGCTCAGTACATGGCAAAAAAAACCCATCTTAGCAAGTGAAAATATCTTCAGTATAGTTGAAAGTATCTAGTATTTCTTATTATAAGATTACAATTAACCAAATATAAGAATATTAAACCTATTTCTAGCAAGAAAAAGTTGTAAGAACTAAATGCTAAGCATTTATTTCTGGAAAGATCAAAATTATCTGCCATAAATGGTTAATAATATGCTGTCCATAAATATATATTTGGTTCACTGTAATTCTCATAATTTTAAATTACTATATAAGCTTTACATTGAAGATATTTTCACCTGCTAAGGCGTCAGTATTTTTTGCAGTGCGGCGTGTTGGTCACCACAGACCCACACTGATGCTTCCTCATTTTTAACGGTGCCATTACTTTTGTTCTTATCGAATAGTCTTATTAGTTTTCATTTATGGATTTGTTTTGGACCGCATTCGTTCAATTTATGAGATAATATGAAATAGCAGCACAACATTTCACAACATTTTCACCAAATTTGTGCCCGTAATTGATATCATTAGATGAATTAAAACCTGACAGCGAGATCTGTAAATAAAATCGCAGATCAGTCGATAGCTCGAGTAGGATACAAACTTTTCATTTTGGTTTTGTCGTTTCTTGTGTAAATGCTCCTGTGACCGGTTTACGAATAAATTTATATATATATATTAATATATAAGGCCCAATCATTGGATATTCACTTAAATGCAAAGAGAAGATGGGAAACACGTATTTAATATGATGTCAGGTATCGTTTTCCACCGCAATTCAACTTCCTCCTGTCAGCAGCAGCACACGTGATTGTGTTTGGCAGACGTAATATAGAGAAATAATGAGCAGAAATAGAAAACACACAGCAAAGCTTTTACTGAATGTCAGCTCAATATTTCAGCCTGAAGCCTGTGCTCGCTGTCATGTCACTTAAAATTCAAATTTACAATGGCACATAGTGTAAAAGCTGCAGTTTAAAAATCTCACCGGAATCATCAAATTATAAACAATGCGTGTGTATAACAACCAGAGCATGATGCTTCAACATTATTGAAATGTTGAGCTGATGGGAAGAAAAATACAAACTTATCCAATCAAACTATTTGTTCCTGATCACAATGGAGAAAAAAAAAGTTTTTAAAAAAAGTGGGATGTAAAAAAAAAAAAGAAAGAAAATGTATAAATACATCTGATATCAGTCTAATTACTTTAATTTAATTAAGTTTAGTCATTTGACAAAAATATTCTGTAAATGTTCTGTACTTGTCAATATGGCATTTTAGTATGTTAGAGTAATTGTGTGTTATGATTTTGGTACTGATTGGATTTCATAGTAATGATTTTTTGATGTATTTTCATATTTCTGATAATATGTAAAGTGCCCCTGAAATTCATACCTGTCTCTTAGACATGATACTATACGTGAAAAAACATTTTTGGAGATTGTTTTAATTATTACATGCTTTGTCTGTGCATCTTACTGAACTTTAATCCTTTTTCTAATCATGGCTTGGTTGAGGAAAAATCGCTGGAGTCTGTGCATTTTGAAAAGCGTTGCAGTTAGTAACAGTCACTTTGTCAGAGCAGTGGCTCCGAACATGTCGCTTCCTGAGACTGAACACGAATACGATTCTGTCTTTATACACTATTAAGATCCTCCATCAGTAAGATGGTAATCTCTGCTAATCTCCTCACTGTTCTCCAGATGTATGCAGCTGTCAGGGTTGGTTAGTTTTCAGAAGGAAATACAGAATTAAGCAATAGCTAAGAAGCCATTTCATGACCACGAATACTCTTCAACGATTTCATTCACTTAGCTCAAATCACTGTGTGAACTCGCCCCATTGTCGAGTCAAGAGATTTACTTTGCCTGCAAATATGATTGTATAAAGTTCAAAGATGGGACACCTATTCTTTATTCTCACGGAAAGAAAGATCACATGTTGGGGGATCTTTCTCTTTGTTTCTATACTTCAGTATTATTTTGGCATATTTATACTTTATACCTGAGGATTATGGAAATGAACACTTACAAATTACAAACGTCTCGTCTTCTTTCATTCGGCCAATTAGTGTATGCTGTATATCAAGAGAATGGGCTCACTTTAGCATCCGATCCTTTCAGTTTAGCATCCAATCCTTTCAGTTTAGCATCCAATCACGCTCATCAGTGTAGAAAATACATATCAAGAATCGTACCAGTTCATCATTAGTGAACTTCTCATGCTACCATGAACAACATCTCATTTGAAAAAGCATGTTGAGGTAAATTTCACTAATTTGCTAACACTAGCTGGCTCTATTTGACTAATTTAGCCTGGTTTCTTTGCTAATGGGATGAAATGATTGGATGAAATGATGATTAGGCAGAAAGTCAAATTCTAGCTAATGCTAAATGTCGCAGATTTACAGAGACTGAATGATGTTTTCAGGCATGACGTTGTTGCTATAGAACAAAAATAATCGTCTAAAAGTTTTAGTTTTGAAAGTAACTTTTCACTTAAAAAACATTTTTTAATACTTGCGTACGTTTAAAAGTAACTTTTTTACTTTCACTCGAGTACATTTTTTTGCCTGAATACTTTCACCTTTACCTGAGAAAGATTTCGATACATATCTGTGTTTTCACAGTATAATTTCTCTGTATTTTATCCACCGCTGCCAACAGGAAAACGCAGGGTGTGAATGCACGGTGTTTTATTTTTCTTAATCCTCCCTAGAGGTGGGCAATATGGCAAATATATCATATCCCAATACCTCAAGACATCTTAACAAACATGTATTACGATACCGAGACCTTGGTTGTGATTTAGCATTTTGAGATTTTACCATTTTAAGGATTCAAAACAGTACAGAGTTTGTAACTGGTGTTAAAAAAAAGTTATAAAGAGTTGCGATAGCTGTTCTATTTCAGAAAAGTGTACTGTGACAAACTATCACAATATGGATGGTATATTGTCATATAGCCCAACACTAATCACCACACCCCTAGAGAGAGCTGTCCATCAGATCTGATGAGGGAAGTCGCAGCTGTCTGTGTGATAAATGACACTAACACTGTGTGTGTGTGTGTGTGTGTGTGTGTAGGGTGTGGTTCGACTGCTTGAGGCATGGGAGAGGATGCACTCACACACACACACACACACCCCAGAGACAAAATATGGCCATGGTGAATGATGAATTTTCATGTGTTACGAGTTGGCGGGTTGTTACTCTGCATCCTGGGAGAGATCATAAAATCACCACGCACATTTTCACTTTCTCTCTCTCTCTCTCTCTCTCTCTCTCTCTCTCTCTCTGTCTCATTTTCTTTCACTCTCTTTAAGACTTGTTTTCTCATTCCTTAGCTCTGCCAAGCTCTCTTCACACAACACAAACATGCACACACATTTATTTAAGCCTGAGATTTTGAGCACAAGCTCACTGTAGCCTGGGAACAGATTTTGAATCCCGCCTTTTTTTTTTTTTTTTTTTTTATAGCCTGAAAATAAAGCCCCAAATCCGTAAAAATTCTAAGCAAACCATCATCAACTTTATCCAGAATAAAACCCCACCTTCATAATACATCGTAGTGACTACCGTCAGATAACTGAAATCGGTAATTAATACCATTTTGTACCACAGCAAAACCCACGTGTGTGCGCTCGTATGTGTAATAAGTTTCAGCAGGACTCCGTCTGTTAGCTTAGTGCTTAGCCACGTCCCATCAGGCAACACCGTTGCTGGGCGACATGCGGCGTGGAACCTCAGAGGTCCTGTCTGCGACCTTGGCAAGGCACAAACGAGACAATAAGAGAGCAGGAGAGGAGGAGGAGAGAGGGAAGTCTTTCAGAATATCTAGTTCTGTCGTAATTTTAAAAAAATTGACTACGGTGTGATTGCTACTTCAAAACAGACAACGATCCGTGAACAATCCTGAACCATGAAAATCCTCTGAACCATCTCATATCAGATGTATACCACCAAATCAGATGTATATCACGTCAGTATATTTTATATATGTATGTAAATATATGAGAGTACGTTTGCTCTCTCTCTCTCTCTCTCTCTCTCTCTCTCTCTCTCTCTCTCTCTCTCTGTCTCAGCCGGATGATCTGATGAGTTTGGTGGCCGTCATGTTGTACGACTTGCAGAACCGTAAGTTCCTCCCACGTGAACGACCGGCCAATCGGAACAAGCAGGAGGAGGTGCCTAAGGTCAGGGAAGTGGAGAACTGTCTGCTCAGGTAATGGGACAAAGACAAGTCATATCACAGATGCAAGACTGAAGACTGAAAAGTTTAAGATGATGAGTTTTAAAACACTTTTCTGTCACTTATATTAAGTGCTAAACAATTTGAGACATAACTACGGTACAAGCATCCAGGTTCTAGATACTAGATGCTAGATAACTTTGGATTGCTAACAGTAATTAGCAGTGATAAGAGTTGCATTGTGGTGATGACAGTAACTTTGCTTTGTGTCCAAATCACACCACCCTGTCGCTGATTACTTTCCTATAACATCATACCCCACATGTTTTATTCCTTACTTAATGCGTGATTTAAGACAGAATGAGAGATTCATGCCTCTCACTTGTTAAGTTTCTTGTTATTGTGTCTCAGGTTTAAGACGAAGCTAGCAGCATCTTTAGCGCGCTGCAGAATCAAACATGACCTGCTGAACATCGACTCCATGCTGCCAGAGAGTGTCAGGCAGAGGCAGAAGAGAGGGTCCAACCTGCCCATCTATGCCTGGATTAATACTTTGCGCACCAGGTATACACACACACACATGCACACACACACACACATGCACACACACACACAAACAAACACTCACGAGACAGAGAAAGAGAGAATCTGACCTGAGTCACGGTTTGAAATAAATAACACTGCAAAGTCCTTTATGACATGCTGCCTTAAGGTTAACTGGAGGATGTGGAATGGTGTGTGTGTGTGTGTGTGTGTGTGTGTGTGTGTGTGTGTGTGTGTGTGTGTGTGTTTAAAATAGTTTATTGTCCTGTTTTGCTGCTGGGATTCCATTAAGGCTGTTCTCCTATGTTTAACCTCCATTCCACACTGACGCATCTTATTTCATACAGATCTGTGCGTGTGTGTGTGTGCGTGTGCGTGTGTGTGTGTGTGTGCGTGCGCGTGTGTGTGTGTGTGTGTGTGTGTGAGTGTGTGTGTGTGCGTGTGTGTGTGTGTCTGTCTAGGGGTCGTAGCTCATGCGAGCCCTCAGGCATGCTGACCATGGGCAGATAAATCATACTGAACCACAGACAGATGCAATCAGAGCTTGTGGACAACACACACACGCACACACACACACACACAGATTATTCTTTCCATTTTTTAAAATTCATTCTTTGTACTTATGAATGCTTTTCTTTTTATGAATCATTTGACAAATTTGTGATTCTGTAGTCACACGTGACACGCCTGACCAATCTAGGCCCTGATGTAACAATCCAAATAAAGAGGTTACTTTACTTGTTCACATGAAATTGCGCACACAGATAGTGTGTATGTTGTAGGCATATTAATAGTGTTTATTGCATCGCTTGCGAAGTAAAGAGAGGAAACAATATGTACATTTTTGTGTGTGCTATTTGTTCTTGATGCAGCAATTCGAGATCTCTGGAGACTCCCAGAAGAATAAAGGGAAACTTGCTACATTTGCATATTTACTCATTCAGTATCACAATAAGTAAATCGTAAAAAGCTTGTGGTGAAATATTGTTCAAAATACAACAGGCCTCATTTATCAATCATTCACTAAAGTTGCGTGTAAATGTCTGCGAAAATGAAATCGAACTAATCGTTTCTGCCAGCTTCAGAAATGCTGATTTCCTTCCAACTCAGGTGCGTAAATCGAGAAGCGTGTCCTCAGTACAGCTCATTTGCATTTAGTGACACCCACAAAACTCCATAAAAGGTAAAGCTGGAAATATAAAAATGACTACTAAACTATGAAAGAAAGTCATTTCTCAGAGGTGGCAGTGGAAGTTATTATCCCTGTCCTGTGCATCATCAAACATACACTGCCAAAGAGAGTGCAATACACACTTTGTCATCATTTATTTAGGTGTCCATATATGTCATCATTTATTTAGGCGTCCACAATCTTATATAAACTTCTTACAAAAACCCTTTTCTCTGTGCAGTATGCAGGAAGTGTGTGAGGTGTTGAAGACTGCCGGTTTCTCCCATGTGAAATCCATCACACAGTTGGAAGGACAGACGTTCTCCGAGGACCTACACTGCCTCGACCTGCTGGTGTTTCCCATGTGTGCGAAAAGAGAACTACAAAAAACGAATCTGCTGAAAGATTACAAGCTGATCATCCAGGTACATATACATACTGATCTCTCTCTATGCACTAGGGATATATCTGCTATCGGGAATCCAATACCATGCCCATTTACACATACTAATACACAAATAAAATGCTTATAATTGCACACACACAAAAGTATTCATGATCATGGAGCAGGGAAACGAACGAGAACTTCAGTTCTGCGAGCACTGAGCACTCAGATGTACACACTTCCTTTCCTCACTCTTCACTCACAAATTCAACAAACGTTAAAATTTTTGGAAGCTAAGATAGACACAATCATCGATACTCTTATAAATTAGTGATGGGCAAATAGTAAGTGAACCATATTGTTGTCATACTTATAGCATGTGCCTGACTAAAATTAATTACCAAATATTTTAAATCAATAACAAATGGGTAAATGTTTGTGATAGTTAGTTGAACCTAATATCGAGCTAGCTAATACTGCCATAAAATAAGGTATTAAAAAAAAGCTACGGTTATGGTCATTGGACTGTGTTAGCCAAACATAAAAAGCTCTGTAAGATCATTTTAGCTAACATAAATAGCTAGCTCATGGCACTAATTATTGGCATTTCTAGCTATAAATAAATAGCTATATAGTGGTTCACCAAGGGATTGTCTTCGATGTTGTAAATAGCTAACTAGCTACCTGGTAATAGCTGTTAATCGTAATGTTGTGGGGTTTTTTTTTTTGCCCTGATGTTCTATTATTATTTACTCATCATGTATGCTTATGGTGTGTTTGTAGGATAAGTCGTGCTGCGTCGGTCCGTGGGCGTTGCACCCCTTGTTGGCTCTGGATAGAGATGTGATTATGGCTGGCTCGTTCTCCGCAGCCAGCGTGGCTCATACAGCTGCCATCGTCACTGCTGCACACACTCGCATACACACTTTTCCTCACTCCAGCAAACAGGCTCGCAGCAGCATGCGGGTGTTTGTGTGTGTGGGGGATTGCTCGAGTGTTCAGAGAGATGAACTGCAGGAGGTCCTCAGCAGCATGGGCTGCAGCAGTGAGTGTGTTTGTGTGTATGCTTTAAACATTGCCCTATAGAGTTACTGAAACAGTACGTACAATATACGTGTGTGTGTGTGTGTGTGTGTGTGTGTGTGTGTGTGTGTGTGTGTGTGTGTGTGTTTCAGATGTGAAGCTGCTACCTGAGGCTTTCCACAATCTGCATGTGGGTGATACACGTCTGCAGAAGGTTCAGCTCATCCTGCTGACTCCGCAGTGTTCTCTCTCTGCAGTCTCAAACCCTGTAGACTACCTGCTGCGGGAGAACGGAGGTACACACACACACACACACACACACACACACACACACACACACACACACACACACACACAGTGTACCTGTACAATAAGGTCCCAAAGGTCACCACCTGTAACTCCTTGTTCTCTTTCAAAGCCACAGCACAAGACATTGTGGGTATTGAACGTGCTAAAATACACTCATGGTGAAGTCTATGTTAACAGCCACAGTTGATTCATTTCCTATACCAGCACATCCCAGAGTGTTTTATTCCTCAAACACTACAGCAATCTGCCAAACATTTTTAATTTAATCGAGAACGCCACATCATACATTTTATCCATTTATCGCTACATCTACAGTTGTGGAATGTACGTGAAACAAATTAGTTCCAGCAGCAGCTTACGTCAGCAGCTACAAACAGTCGTTCCCTCACAAAGCCTCTCTTTTTCTTCCAGTTGAAGTTAATAAAACAAAATCATTGCAAGTTGTCATGTTCCTGAGAAACCGCAAAACATTCCCAATTCCGGAAACTTAAAGTTACAGCTTTTAAGCTGGCTGTCAGAAAGAGACTGGCACTAGAGATTTTCTTCCAAAAACACTAAATAAATATCTCCTTACAGAAAACTTCACCTTATCAAAGATTACACACATTTTCTATCTGTTTATGTGGAGCATCCACAAATGAACTTTAGGTAGTTAGCTAAACAAAATGTTTATTTAAACAATGATCAGTGGGCGTAACATCGTCCGTTTTTCCCCTGATGAATATATATGTATAGACGATAAATATTTGCAACAAATACTGAGCACGAATTTGCATTTTGTAATACTATTTCCCAAATTTATTTGTATTTATTGTAATTATTTACTTATTGTTTGTATTACCTGGCTTGTATTGAATTCTGTTTTTGTTCTATGTGTTGTAGTATTGAATAAAACCCTTCATATCACGCTAATTTCCTAGTCTTTCATCGCAATTTACTGTTCTGTCCCACTATAAATTTAAAATATTATTCCATGTTTACCTGTAACTTCTCGTTGAACTCCATCTGAGCCTCAGCAGCTGAGACTTTCCTCTGGGGCTCAGCCGGAGCTGGAATTCTGTCCTCCGTGTTATTTCATCTTTAATGAGTGGGACACATGGGATGCTGCTTTGGAAGTCGTTTATCCAAAATACAGACGCGTAGAAGACAGCTGTCCTTATGCTGCGCTATTAACGGGCCCACTCTTAAAATTCTGCCTACTTAGGCAGCCTCCTCCCAAGTGGACCACTAGGCGAGTGTGTGTTCATGATAACGGCGTTATGCGTTGATTATATCTGTAATATTGTATAATCAGCACATGCCTAATTTCACTCTAGTTACACAGATGGATATTGACATTAATGTGGTGTGTGTGTGTGTGTGTGTGTCTGTGTGTTTCAGACAAAGAGCTGCTGCAGGATCTGTCCCAGGGCTCTGTCTCACAGTCCAGACTGCACACACTCGTCTCCGAACAGAAGCGAGACCTTCACCATGCCCTCCGCTGTAAGTGTGTGTGTGTGTGTGTGTGTGTGTGTGTGTGTGTGTGTGTGTGTACCACATTTACTTAACTCTAGAGAAGGAAAGTTTAATTGGAAGTTTGCATTGACCTAAAAATTGATTTGAACATAGAACTGTAATGAAACTTTACACCAGTGATACACACATACACACACTTGCTCTCTCTCTCTCTCTCTCTCTCTCTCTCTCTCTCTCTCTCTCTGTGCCTCTTCTTCAATTTCAATATTCTATGTTCACTTTTTGTTTGATGTGCTGCATAACGACCTCACATCTGTAGAGAACAGGATAATCCTGAGCAGGTGTGTGTGTGTGTGTGTGTGTGTGTGTGTGTGTGTGTTGTTAGTCAAAGTGTTATCGAATGTGTAGGTCTCTCTGTTCCTCCCTGCAGCTTGTTAAAGTGCTGTTAATTAACAAGCAGATGCTGATCAATTTCAGCCAATCAGTAAAGAGTCAGACTCGCTCTACTGCTGCAGTGTGTGTGTCTTTGTGTGTGTGTATATGTGTGTGTGTCTTTGTGTGTACACCCAGGAAGACGCAGCATCAGCGGAATTTTTCTTGTGGCCGTGCAGAACGTCCATACACACAAACACACACACACACACACACACACGTTGGCTAGCCTCCTGCTTATCTCACGCAACTGAATAATCATTAGCTATGTTCACATGCATTTTAAGCTGATAGCTTAAAGCTTAGTTACACCCTTCACCTACATCAAAAGCTCCATTTTTATCTGACAGAAAGAGATGGATAAACCTTTTAATTATCTGTAAACTATTAGAATAATCACAATGCAAAGTTTTAAACCTAATGACTTTCTTAATGTGAATGTTTACATACATTCTGTGTGTGTTATAGATTTCGTAGGTAGGTAGGTAGGTAGGTAGGTAGGTAGGTAGGTAGATAGGTAGGTAGGTAGGTAGGTAGGTAGGTAGGTAGATAGATAGACAGACACGAATAAGATAATTAAAATGTATAAGCATCAGTACCACATGAACATTTCAAAGCAGGACACAATTTTATCTCGTGTCCATTTTGTTAAGATGGACATTGTGTAAGGAATAAAAGATTTCAGGGCTGTTATAGCAAAATAATAAACGACAGAAGGGTGTAAAGAAGTTAGCGTTACTGTTATCACCCTGAATATTCCTGTATAGGAAAACTGGAGACTCCTTCCAAGATGGTCAAATAAACATCCTCACACTTTCAAGTCCATGTGAATGTTAGCTGTTACCATAGAAATGATGATATATTGCAACACGCACATTAATATTAACCTGTGATTTGCATTATAACTGGGAAATACTGTCTGAGCTGCTGTTATAGAAAATTACTGAACAACTTCCGACCAATCAGAATTGAGAATTCAATCCTTTAAACTTGTGGTTTATTGACACCAGCAGGAAACTCATCTCGCTTCTTGTTGCTTGTAGGCATGGCCTGTACCACTGTTTTAAGGTTCTAATAAGAAATAGTAGAAGCCAAACTGTGCTTGTATTACGCTATCTTATCCAATCTTTAAATGTTTTAAGATTTGGGCCTGCATTAAAACACTAAGTGTTCTAGATACGTCCAAGGACTAAGATTCATGCTTATCCCATAGGTTAAGACTGTTAGTGCTGGAAATCCAAACTCACATAAAAATGCTGAGAAGAAGGTTGGAGGTTTGGTTTAGTGCTGGGGAACTGAATCTTAAAAGTTCAGTTTGTATTGAAGTCTGTCAGTGGCCTCTTTTTGAATCTCTGCTTAAGGGACGCATCAGTGGACAGATAAATCAATGACTCAAGCAAATTCTGCTGGCTTTGCAGAGAAACGATTCTTTATCCATTGTTCAGTCTTATGCATTGCTGAGTTTTCTGGAAAGTATCCCCCAAACTGTCAAGATGAGCCCGAAACTGTGGTGTTAATCTCCTCTAGTCAGTGGCAGGTCCTCTATAGGGGCAGGTGGGGAAGAGCCCAACCATATATATAGATTTCTAAATGCTATGCAGTCATTGGGCAGCGATCTCGCTGCGGTTCAGCTCACTAGAGTTATTATTGCACCTGGAAGTCAAAAATGAGAACTACAACAAGCACTAGCAGAGGCCCACTGGGGCAGGAATGATGCTGCCCCATGCTTGCTCTCTGAATGTTTTGTTTATGAATGGGGAGGGGCAGGGGACAGGACAGTTAATGATATTACCTGTTCTGATTTTCGAAACACACTGTGACAATGGTGACAGGAACCACACCTGCTGTATTAAACACTTTTTAAAAATCCATTTGAACATTAGTTATCGAAATGAACACTGCCATCTTTTTAGTCCAAAGTTTTCAGTCTTTTCCCCAATTAGAAAGAATATATAAAGCCGTGTTCAAAACTTCTGCGCATTTGAAAGCTGGATGAGCTAAATTTCTCTAAATCAAAGAGTGAGGTGGCAGTGCTGGGGGCACTAACTTTTAGACTAGACTACATCTTCCTGTTCTCTTTTTGAAAATTGGTGTGTATGGTGTAATTCCCTTGGTCAAGTGTATTAAACTCTTGCTGACTCTCAACTTAGTAATATGGGATCAGTAGATAGTCTAGATAGTCTGTAGAATAACTCAAGTGTGATAGCCTGTCAATCAAAATTTGTATGAGGCTGTGATGTTATAAATGTCATCTTTCCCCATGAAAATCTATGGTCATGAGTCATGAGTCACAAAATCCATTCCTTCCTTGAAAAATGAATATGAGGTTGAACTCTTTTTGAAGACGCCGTCTCAGTAGCCATCCCTGCTGTCCCAATTACTAAAAGACACGTTTTTCATTGTCGTTAAATAGCACACGCAAAGTAATCTGTCAACTTTGATAAACTCTAATGTTAAAGTCTTGTCATGTAAAGACATACAGAAGTAGTCAATACCAGGTTCTCCAAAGACGAAGCTGCATTTTTTGTGGCACATTTTCATGAAAGATCACCAAGGAAGCTTCTGAAGAAACAGTAAAGTTCAAGAGCTCTTTTGAATGAAGACAGTTCCTGGACGAGTTCCTGTCCTGACTTCCTGTCTCCACACACTGTAAGAGCTTTCACTGTGTGGCAGATTTCAGGGACTGATCTTGTCAGGAAAACATAAAGATACAGCTTTACTTCTGACTGATACAAAGCCCTGACACTGGAGACTCCTTCCAAAAATCTTTTCACAGAAACCTTCAATGTATCAACAATTATAGACGTTAATTTGCAGTCCATTTACAGTATGTGGAGCGTATGCCATACAAGCCTCTGTTGTAAGTTATTAGTATAGAAACTATAGTAATGTATTCAAGCAAACCTGTGAAACCTGTGAACATCTTCTGACCAATCAGAATTGAGGATTCAAGGGACCTTGTCATCATCATCATTACACTGTGCCTGTCCTGCTAATACTGCTCGCTACTGTTTCAGTGATATTTCATGAGTAAACAGTTATGATTTTGTATATCACACAAATGACTTCTATTTTTTGCTATATTGTTCCCCAGTTCCTAAAGTGCGAGTCGTGGTGTACTCCACTTGTTCCTCACTTCCAGATGAGAACGAGGAAGTGGTGAAGAGCGCTCTCACACTCACAGAACAGGACAACTCCAAACTACAGCCTTTCACGTATGTGTGTGTGTCTCAGTGTGTGTTCCCTGTCTACTGTCAATCTCAATTTTATCAAGATGTGTGTGTTTCTTATGGCTCATGTGTTTTGATTTTAGATGTTCGCTGTTTCGGTTTTCTGATTTTTCTATAACTGTGTGCATTAGCACATGTTTGTGTGTGTGTTTTTCACTGTACATGGTCCTTCTAAATTTCTCCTGTGTGTGTGTGTGTGTGTGTGTGTGTGTGTGTGTGTGTGTGTGTGTGTTGCTGTATATCTGTATATCTGTATATGGTCCTTCTAAATTTCTCCTGTATGTGGTTGTGTATCTTTGTGTGTGTTTGTGTGTGTGTGTGTTTATTGCTGTATATCTGTACATGGTCCTTCTAAATTTCTCCTGTGTGTGTGTGTGTGTGTTTTGTGTGTTAGAGTGTGTGTGTGTGTGTGTGTGTGTGTGTGTGTGTGTGTGTGTGTGTGTGTGTGTGTGTTGCTGTATATCTGTATATGGTCCTTCTAAATTTCTCCTGTGTGTACATGTGTGTGATTATCAGGTATATGGTCACTAAATTTGTGTGTGTGTGTGTGTGTGTGTGTGTGTGTGTGTGCTTATCACTGTATGTGGTCTCTCTAAATTTGTATATGTTTGGTGTGTGTAGGTGTGTGTGGGTGTGTGGGTGTGTTTGTGTTGTATACGGTCCATATAAAGGTGTATATTCTGTGTGTGTGTGTGTGTGTGTGTGTGTGTGTGTGTGTGTGTGTTAGGCTCAGCCACCCATCTTTCCTGCGGTATGATGAAGATGGCAGTGGAGAAAGGATGGCTGACTTTTTCAGGCTCGAAGCTTCTGATCAGAGTAACGGCTGCTTCTTAGCCGTACTCACACGCCAGGTTAGTTACAAACATCATGCACACACACACGCACACACGCACACACACACACACACACACACACTGCATTGTGTTGATTCCTGCACATACATCAACAAAGTGTTGCTCATGGGGGATCAGGGGAGATGGGGACTGAGTAGCACAGTTCTCAGTCATATATTCCAGGCAATTAACATAACTGACTTTAACATAAATTAATTATTTATTAGCTATTAAACTTCAAAAGTTTCTTTAGAAGTCATTTGTGTTTAAAGTCGTGCACAAGGGGTTAGCAATTATAAACCGAAAAAAAAAATCAGGCTCCTTAAATTAAAATTTAAGGCTTTAATTTAAAAACAAGGTACATGTCGCTATTTGTGTGTGGCTTTGAGGTCTGGTTATTTGATCAGAAGGTGCTGATTAATTTTCTATAACAGCAGCTTTGACAGTAGTGTCAGCTATAATTCAAATCACAAGCTCATATTAATGTGCTTATTCTCGCTTCTGTAGTAACAACTTAGGCTCTTGTACAGTATGGCAAACAAGCAACATCAATCTGAGTAATTTAAAAAGTGATGTTTCCTGTGAGGAGGCATTTATTTAGCATTTCTGGACGGAGTCTCTAAGTGTCAGCGCTTTGTAACTGTCAGTTTGTCAACATGGGGAAAGATTTATCTAATTAATGTGTCTTTTTTAATTCAAGACAGAAAACTGCTCATAGCTTAAGTGATAAGTAAGAGAAACAAATGTTTTGTAACATTAATTATAATGTTGGTATCTCTAATATCTATATAAGATGACTATAAATGAAAAATACTACAACATAGTGTTGTTTAATAAATGCAAAATTCTTAGTGTTGTTTATTTTCCTAGATTAGCATGTATATGTATATAAATCATAACTATAATTACTTGTTATACAGCTAATATTAAGAAAAGTGTCCAACAACCAACACAGGAAATTACAGTCATTAACAATTTGCTTTGTTTTAATCGTAAAAGAAATGAGATCCAACAACAAACCTCGACTGATTTAATCTTTTATCAGTCCTGTGAGAGATTTAACTCCAGACTGTTAAAATTCTCTCGGATGAAAAGGGAAAAAGACACGATTAGCACTGAAGGGGTTCAGAAAAGGCTTGGATAGAGAAAGAAATGAACGCAATGGAGCAGAGAAATAAAGAGACAGATACTGGTGGGAAAAGAAAGTGAGAAAGAAGAAAGATAAACAGGATTAGAGAGGGAGAAATAATGATAAATAGAAAGGGAGAACAACACAGTCTAGGAGAAAAGACACACACACACACACACACACACACACACACACACACACACAGCATTTGAACTTTCCACATATGGTTCCCTCAGGTTGAAAAATGGTCCTCTTCTAAATTAAGTGTTTCTGAAGTGCTATGAACACATACAATCACATTCAATCGGCAGACAATTTTATCCAAAACAGCCTAGACCTGAGGCAGAACACAGTCTGCAGTCCACGCACAGAGCTTCAGAGGGTTGAGAAAGTTCAGGCTTGTGTTCAAATGTGAATTTACTAGCATGGAGCAATATTCAGTGAGCTGCCATTCACCAAAATTCATGTGTTGCAGGTTTCACATTGGCACAGTTGGGGAATTTAATGGATCAGCATGGCACCATGGGAAAATCTTTTGGACTAGCATTACAAAATGGATGAATTTGATGGATTAGCATGGAAAAATAGGATACCTTATTATGGCAGTGGAAGAAAATGGTGGATTAACGTGACGGAACTAGAAAATCTGATATATTAGCATGGCAATATTAGAAAATTTGATGGATTAGTCTGGCAAAATGGGAAAAATGTGAAGGATAAACTTGGCACAATTGAGAAGTCTATTGGAAAATCGTGAGCATTTCAAAATAGGATCATTTAATGGATTTGTTTGGCAAAATGGGAAAATGTCATGTATTACCATTGCAAAATGGGAAATTTTGATGGTTTAACATGACCAAATGGGGATAATTAATGGACTAGCATGACTCTGATGAATTAGCACAGCAAAATAGGAAAAATTAATTCATTAGCATGGCAAAATGGGATAATTTCATTCATTAGCATAGCAAAATTGCAGAATTTGTTGGATTATTATGGCAAAACGAGAAGATTAGATGCATTAGTATGTCAAAATGTGAAAATCTGTCATATTAGCATGTATAAATGGGGAAAATGTGAGGCATTAGCATGGCAAATTGGTCAGATTTGTTGAATTAGCATGGCAAATTGGGAAAATCTGATGCATTAGTAGAGCAAAATGTGAAAATTTATTGTATTAGCATGGCAAATTGGGACGATTTGTTAAATTAGCATAACAAAATGGATTAATCTGATGTATTAGCATGGCAGAATGGGAAATATGTAATAGAATGTTGCTGAATGCATTTTTATATGGATCAGCATTGGAGAATAGCAAAATGTAAATCTTCAGCATTGTAGAATGGGACAGGTTTCTAAAAGGCACATTAAAAGCCCTTTTCTGGAATCACTGAAAGGCAGCAACCACACCACACATTAAACGCTAAAACTTTTCAAATGCTAAAACTTCAATTGCTAAAATATTGCATCTGTACATCATTCAAACTCTCGGTTTCATGGTTCTTTCATGTGTGTAATGCGAGCTCCGCTATCATATTGTGCCCATCAATCACATTCATTTCCGCATTGATGCACCTGAAAATGTAATCAAAGCAATTTAATGGGTGCTTTATCTCACATTCTCAAACACGTCCTGCTGTAAAGCATAGCAATAAAAATTATTGTGGTGCACTTAAAAATGGCTCATAAAATTGCAATTAGACGCAAGTTGGAAATTTTACCGGCTGCTATTTCTCGCTCCAGAATCTGTTCCCGCTTACCCATAGCATACAGTAGAGAGCTTTATAGTGCATCTCTCGCTCTGCACCTGAGGCCAATAAAATGGACTTTACTACACAAATGGAGAGGAGGATGGGTCTAATTCATCAAAGTAGGGAGATAAAATCAGTCAGCTCCTAGAATTTTCCATGACACACCATTTCTACAATTCCAGTTACATCTGCACTAACGTCAAGCTTACACTGTACGACTTTAGCGCAATTTGGCAATTTTTTTTTTCTTTTTACAATGAATAACTACAGCAAGAGTTAACAAGAGTTAGCTAATGCCTGCAAAATGTGTTACTCTATAACATTGTTTTTGTGGGTAGGGAAGTTTGAGCTTCATCACAAAGGCAATAACAATATCAATAGTATTATTTCTGTAAAGCCGCTTTGTGACAATGTCAATCGTTAAAAGCGCTATACAAATAAAACTGAATTGAATTGAATAACAATAGCTGTCATGGTAGCGCCAAAGCAGCGATGAACTACACTTCCCATCAGCCCCAGCACATCACATGTTTTTCTATCACTTGCACCTGTGTCTCATTTCACCCTGATTAGCACCAATATATAAGATCCTGTGTTGAATGTCAAGCTTCTTTTGTTGTCATGTTCGTATTTCGGCATGTGCACCATAGTCTTGCTTATGAGCTGAATGTTTTTGCCCAACATCCTTTGTTTTTGAAGTATTAGTGAAGAAACAAGGCACTGCCTGCTTACGTACATTTTCAGTCACTGTTATTTTGGATGTAGCTAATTGTTGAGAAATTATGATTAGCAAGTTAGCTGGTAATAGCTTTGTTAAATGGACAGGGTTGTCTGCCATGATGTAACCTCAAACAAGAGTAATCTAAAACTTGTTCTAGAAAAATCTTGGGTTTGGGTGCTTCATCAATACAGTAATAGCTTGTAGCTAACAACTGTGCTGGTGTAGCTATTGTGTAGAATAAACATATTTTACTACAGAAAATTTTGTTGGATATAGATTTATTGAATTTTAGATAACTAGTAAAATGATTTACACTATAGCATTTCTTTGTGGGCAAGGGATGTGTTTTGGAGCTAAGGTCACTAAGGTGATAGCTTGTAGCTAACACCTGTTTGGACATTTCCTAACTGTCAGGCATGGTTAGCTAAGTTATTTAGCTAGCTAAACTTAACTAGCTAGCTGTTTCATAACAAATAAAGAGATCTGGTTGAGAAAATGGCAATTGCCATGTGCTTTTTAGCACATTATCAGACCTATATGAGATATAAACAACAAATGAGACTGACTGAGAGGATTGTATAGACACTAACCTGTAAACGTTTGTGTAGAATTCAGTTTATTGGGTAAAGTTTTCAGAAAGTGTGCTTGGACAACACAAAGCATTTTGAGATTCTTTGTTAATCAGAATCCTTCAGCAGTTTTAGTATCCAGTGTTGTACTTTGAGTAGGAACTGAATTCTCAGAATCAGAAAGAGCTGCTCACTCACACGAGGAATTTGGCTTGGTATGAAGCTTCCAGAACAAACATACTAATAAGACAGCAAGACATATAATAACAAAAATTACGAATAATAAAAATGAGAAAGAAATTCAGAATCAGAAAGAGCTTTTAATGCCATGTGTGCTCACTGCCAAAAATAAAACTTGTGAATTCGAGCTGTATTTAAATCAAGTCAATTCACTGTGTTAATGAGAGGATTTCATACAAACTGTTTGTTTGAGGTTTTTTATAGCTCTGGTAGAAGGTTTGTTTCTCTGTATGGTAACACTCAATAGATTTGGTTAGCATTTGAGGCTAAGTGTACTAGCAGTGTTATTTCAGTCGTACCCATGTTGTTTTTTAGTGATTTACCAACACATCTGAGTGAAATGTTAATATTTCTGATGTTTTTGTCTTGTTTCCACTGGCACTACACCTTTATATTGTCTTAAATCCATGACTTGATGGCTATATGATAGCTAGCTAAATCACAGCTCCATCTTAGATAGTAAATAACTATCTTACACATTCTCTATATTTGTCAGTTGCCTAGCAACTGAGTTTTCATGACTTTAACCACTTGAACAGCGAGTGTTTCATGTTAGCCTTTCCATCCTGAAAGCTCGAAATCACAAGTTTTATTTTTGGCAGTTAAATTTGTGCGTAGGTGTTGGTGGTTGTTTGTGACCTTGTGTTTTGGCCATGTTTGACAAACATAAATAACTGACTGGTTTCGTGACTTTATGGAGATAGAAGGAAAGCAAAAAAAGGACAAGAGCGAGAGGAAGGACATAAGGGAGGATATATATTAAATATTTCATCGCTCCCTTGTCTTTCTGTGTTAGCATCAGCATGGCAAGACATCACAACCCCAACACACACAGACATGTGGACACACTCTCTAAGAAAGATTGAATTATTCACACTGAGTGGGTAGATTTCTGCTGAGACAGCAGGTGTTCCAGCAGGATACACAAACACACACAAACACACACACACAGCAGGATTCATGCAAAGATTAGACAGTTCTAATTAGCATCGTAAATGATGTGCTTTGTGTACTATCAGTATGAGCAGTGTGTTCATACAGAGAGACTATAAACTACCTGATGTGCTAAAGTCACCGAGAAATGAAGTGTGGAACGCTTGAGACGTTTGCACTTGAGGGTCACAGCCTTCAACATTACGTCAGGGACAGAGCCATCAGAAGCCACCATAGTTAACGTTTTTGCAAAATGGTCGATGCATAGAATGAGATTAATGCTCCACTACAGACCTAAAATTTTAAGCAAAGTTTAAAACTCCTATCTGGTTGGTCAGAATCTTCTAGACCAGCAGCTATGACTGTAATTCTGGCTGTAATTCAAATCACAGGTTTATGTTAATGCACTCATTACAACACACTGTCGTTTCTATAGTAACACTCCACATGCTCAATAATAAACACATTTTTAAAACCTGGTTATTTGGTGATGATTTCTGAGGAGACGTATAACAGGGATAAAACACTTCTGAATTTACCGTTATAAGAAAATAATCAGCATTGTTGTTGATTTAACAAGAATGTAGTGCTTAATGTGCAATTTACTACACACCTAGTTTACCTCTTCATCTCTTCTACAGTCCGAGCCAGAAGTGACTGAGACGCCACAGGAAGTCATAGCTCGTGCCACCGCTAGCGGCTTGCTGGACGGGATCCAGCCGAGTCAGCCGATCAAGAAAGAGGGGCGTGGCCGACAGACACGCAAAGGACCTGCCTATCAATCTCGCCGGCGACCCCACGTCTCTGTTAGCAACCAGTCGCAGGTGGCTGAGTTTCTGAACCGTGAGCTGAAAGCGAATAGCTCAGCCTCAACAGCGGCACAGGAGAGAACAAACAGCGCACACTCGCCTTGGGGTAACACACTCTAACACACTCAGGCTAAGCTTTATGATGGAGCAGTACCTGTGGTTTTGCCTCTCTGCAACTTCATACTTTGTTGTCTCACTGTGTCTCAATTGCACAAAATTTTGTGTGTTGCTTTCCTCCCCCACTTTGTGTTGCCGGTGGTCACTCAACCTCTTTTTGCTCACCAGCTCCAACTGAAAACGAATGGCTTCTGCATCACACCTTACGCCACTGTCCTACAAACTTTGTATTTTTATAGCATTAGACCTCTACTTATACATGTTCAGTCATGTGGACAAATCATATACACTATATGGCCAAAAGTATGTGGACACCCGACCATGTGCTTGTTGAACAGCCCATTCCAGATTTATTCCCCCTTTGCTGTTATAGTATCCTCCATGCTGTCTCTTCACTGTCTTCATGGAGCCCGCTTTGTGCACAGGGGCATGGCTATGCTGGAACAGGTTTGGGCCTCTTAGTTCCAGTGAAGGGAAATTGTAATGCTACAGCATACAAAGAGATTCTATACAGTTGTGTGCTTCTAACTTTGTGGCAACAGTTTGGGGAAGAACCACATGTGGGTGTGATCATCAGGTGTTCCCAAACTTTTAGCCATACAGTATAGTGTATGTTTTGGTAAAAAGTGGTAGAATTTTAATTTAAATACAGCAAGCTAGTTTGATAGTTCATTTTAAACAGAATCTCTCTCTCTCTTTCTCTTACATCCTTAGCTCTGTCTTTATTCCTAATGGTCTTTTGTCCATCTGCAGTCTCAGGAAAACCCAAACCAACTCATCAGCACCCATCCAAGCCCACCACCTCCAATCCAAGCCATGCCTCCTTCATCACAGGACTCACCTCCTCCTCTTCAACAGGCTTCACCTTATCTTATACAAACCCAACCTCTGCTATTACAGGCCCAGCTTCCTCTACTCCTTCCAACACTGCCCACGCCTTCTCCACCACAGACCCCACCTTATTCCACACAGGCTCCGCTTCATCCATCAATGGACTCACCGTCACCTCCCTTACAGAGGGCTCTGCGCCATCTCATAGGACCCTGAATCGAACCAATGGCCGCCGAGCTGCTGGTCCTGTAACTCCGCCCCCTGCCCCACCCAGAGGCAGACAGGAAGTCCTGCGTCCTGTGTTGATTTCATTTCCTCCTCCTCAGTTCCCATCCCTGTGTCCAGCATCTGCTCCAGATAAGATTAAAACCCCTCTGTTGTACCAAAACTGGAGGATCTGGTCACGCCCTACCCCACTGACACACACACGATTTGGGCGCAGCATGCGCCCATGGCTCTGACACCCACACACACATAAATAAAATATATATATATATAAAGCCATGTAATAGTGCCAAAAGTCTTGCCTTTGTCTCTTTGTGTTTTGGCTCAGTGACCAAATGATTGTATAACAATTAT
This sequence comes from Pangasius macronema, assembly GCA_037577455.1. Lineage (NCBI taxonomy): Eukaryota > Metazoa > Chordata > Actinopteri > Siluriformes > Pangasiidae > Pangasius > Pangasius macronema. The sequence goes on along the minus strand of CM074957.1, from coordinate 18,047,135 downwards.
TAATACCTGTTTTATTCTCTAGACTAAAACCTGTATATATTTTGCTAAAAGCAGAATTAAACCTTTAACACAGCTGCATGTTTTTGAAATGCCTTTATTAGCACAGGGACGTTATGGACATTAATATGGTGAGTGAGGGACACGGGTGAGTTACACTTTGCTTACTGTATTTTCCCGACTGTAAGACGCTTTCCTTTTTCATTCGTCAACAAAGTGAGAGTCAAACGTTCATTGCCTGCGTACGCTTGCCACACTGAGCCTTGGTTGCAGGGAGTTTTGGTTAGAAAATTTTTCCATTTTATGCAAGTTCGTTGCGACTTAAATAATTAGCGCTGGTCTTCAGACCAATCCGAACTTCAGTTCATAACTGCTTATAGTTCTCATTAAACAGTGGTGCCGAAATGGAGAAACGGTAACTGCAGTTTCATCTTGTCTTGGGTTTTATTATAATATTAAAACATATTTTAAAGAAAAATAACTGAATGAATTATGCATTAGGTTGTATATAGTATTTCTGACATTTATCATAATTTAAAAACAGCTGGACATGCCACACCCATAAGTCGCTACACGCCCATATGAAACAAACCTTAAACAAAAGGTTACACAGTACTATTTATCATTTTAGCATTAGCTTAGTTGCCCATTGTTGCTTAGCTTAGTTGGTAGGTGTACAGTAGTAGTTATACACAAGTTTATAGAAAGGAATGTTACTTTTACACTAATGTCATATTGAAAATCTGATAGAGACACTATATAAGGACTTATTGGAAAGGATGTTCTGGTAGAAGAATTAATAGGATGGTAATGTCGGAATTTTGGAAATTCCGAGTTTCTGAGTGACTAAAATCATTCACATGTTGGTCAAGGATTTAACTCACTGTGTAACTCTATGCATCTGTAATCTCCAATTTATAAACCACATCACCAATAGTGTAATGCAGGTGAAGAATGTAGCTTACTATCTTATAACGACACGTCATTTAGCTATTTTCTCGCTATCGGAGCTATCAGTGTGTCCATTTGTCAAATTGTCGTCTTGTAATTACTGTAATTCAGACATGCACCAAATCAGATCAGGAAACAATACTGAACTACAGCAACACAAATGGGACAAACACTACACTACACTTTACCAGTAGGGGGCTCTGAAAGAAGTGCAGTTTATGACGGATATCATAAATATATTTTTTTAAAAATCACATGCTACATTAATGCAACATATTGTTTTTTTCTCAAAGGAGAATTTTAGGGGGTTGTTGAAGAGTGGGTCTGACACCCTGGAGCGACTTATTGCCCCAAAAATAGGATACTTTAATCATGAGCAAGCAGTTCTCTAACTCAACCTGGTGGACTCAACATTTCCCCCCCAACACAACCACGTTACATTTACGTATTTTCAACCTATTGGGTGTAAATTACAGCATTTTGTACCGAGGCTCGTGTTAACACACACAGACATTCAGAACAGCCGAAATGGTGCACCACAGTGGTCAACATGATTGACCTCAGACATGAAAATGAGTCTTCACTGACATCAACATGATGGTATCAGAGTAATACACAGCTCAAACACTTTGTAGTTGTGTGTTTGTTGGCTTAAAAATGAGTGTAATTGTGTGTTTTTGTCCAAGGCATGCTTCAGGGAGAGCGCCTAGTGACGGTCAAAGTTCAAAGAGTTACAGGTGAAGTTACACCCATAAGGTCTTCTCTTCCTTTCCACTTCCTGGTTTTTTGATCATTTGTTTCTCCTTGGCCGTACAGAGTTTATTGTTTTTATGTACATGTAGTGGAGCTGCACTGTCATTGGTGGGGCAGCTCAGGGGTGGGCTTCTTTTTCAGAGTGTCTATGATGGACTGGACACCGCGCTTCACGCTGGTAGTTACACGGCGAGTCATGGAGTCTGAAGAAGATGGAGAGGAACAGGTGGAGGACTTCTGAGAGGAAGAGTGTGAGACCAGGCATTTCTGATAGCGCAGCTGGAAAAGAGAGAGAATAAATGGAGGAAGTGGAAAGAAAGGAGAGAGATTCAGAACAGGAGGTTAGTCTTATAGCGCCCTACCCACCTGAAATTTTATGATAAACTATTACACATATATTCCAAAGAAGCTACAGCTAATTAGATGCTGCTGAACACACAGCTAGCTAGTTTACACTCATTAATTCATCAATTTCAGCCAGAATGAGAAGCTCAGGGGACAGAATGAGCTTCGCGCACACAAATGATTCCCAAGCATGCTAGAGTTGCCTTCTGATTAATATGTATGCAAGTGAGTGTGTGATGGCCGGGATGCCATATCAGTGTCGCAGTATAGCGCAATATAAATACCTGAAATGATGTCNTGTGTGTGTGTGTGTGTGTCAGTGGGTGTGAGGCTTACCACACAGGCAGACTGCACGGCTTCGGACACGCTCCCTGCATTGGGCTCGCACCAGAACACGTGACACTGGAAGTGCTGGTTGCCTGTGTCCATGATGAAGGCGAACGTGTGCACGTCACGGCCGACGCCCATAAACGACAAGAAGCGCACGCGGCACTCCACCAGCACTTCCTCCTCCTCCTCCTGCACACACACACACACACACATACACACACTGGAGTGAGCTGCTGAGTTCGTTTCATCTTTACCTTTTCTGATCCTTTCCTGCCTTTTTCGTTATTTCTTTCTCTCATGGCTAAGGCCCATGGAAAAAGATGAAATGCAACAGACATTATTTCAGCACTCCCATGTCCCCCTCCTAAACACACACACACACACACACACACACACACACACACACACACACACACACACACACACACACACTAGGATAATGTGTGTGGATGAAGAAATTGACCTTCTCTTTGATAACGCTGACTGTCGCATCTTCCACATTCAGCAGCACTGCGGTCCAGTCATCCTTCCCCGTGGACGACAGCAGACTGTCAATCGCTCCATTTATAATGTCCATCCCTGAGAGAGAGAGAGAGAGAGAGAGACACTGGAGACTGTAAACTAGGTTTGTGCAAGTACATCTGTGTGTGTGTGTGTATGTGTGTGTGTGTGTGTGTTACCTATGGGACGAGACACAGAGGTCATTCCCAGGTAGAGAACATGGAAGCTCTGCTGCACTTCAGTCTTTGGTGTGGGAAAGTCTACTGAGAGAAAACACACACATGAGGCTGAGAACATTACAGCGCTACAGAGAGTACTGTTTACTGAAAAAGACAAAACAAAGAAAATGAAAGAACCTGGAGAGAACAAAATATTTTTTAAAAAAGACTGAAAAAAAAGACGAAGGAAAGAATGAACAAAATTAAGAAGGAATTAAGAAAACTAGAAAGAAACAAATTAAAGAAAGAAAGAACAAAAAGAAATAAACAGGAAAGTGTAAAAAAGAAATTGTATAAAAGAAAAGGAATAAACAACGTCATGTCAATGCTAACCCTAACCCTAGCCCAGTTGATGTTTGTGCATCCCATGTTGTTTTATTTTTTACTTCATTTTTGGATTACGTCTCTGTCTTGTTGGCTGCGGTGAGTAAAGCCACCGAGTACCTGCACTTGTGACCTCAACTGTTTCCGGACACAGTGAAACAAAATGAAGAAATAACTAAGACTAAGACTAGGGGAAAGAAAAAACAAAAAATTAAATGAATGAATGATGCAGGTAGTAAAGATCCAAACAAAATGTACAAACAAAATGCAAGGGAGAAAAACGAATGCTGAAAGAAGGAAGAGAAACAAAGACAGAAAGTGGTTAAAAAGAACAAGTAAAAGAAATAAAGAACAACATGAAAAAGGAACAATGAAAGGAGAAATGACGAAGGCATTAAGAAAGGCAGAAAAACAGTAAAGAAATAAAGACATAAAGGAAAATGCAGCAAGGACGAATAAACAAGAGGCACAAACAAGACCGAGGTAAAAGGAAAGAACGAAACTAAGAAAGAAAAATTTTATTCCGACAAAGGAATAAAATAAAATGAAGAAAGGAAAGTAAGGATGGGTTAAAAAGACCTCTACAGTTCTTTGGGGTAAAAAGAACAAAATCAAAAGAAAAATTTAAGTAGAGAAAAAGAAAGTGGCAGGGTTAAAGTAGTTTTTAGCTGCTTGTGTTTAGAGGTTGGCTAATTTCCTCCACAACTGCACACTTTTTTATAAGTACACCCTTCACTGTTCAGTGAATCTCAGCTCACGCAGTGTCGTTACCTTGTAGTGGGACGTCGGTGCTGGACAGGGACGAGCCGCTCGCCGTTTTACCGTTCTTCTCCGCCATAATCTGGAGGAATACAGTGTACAAGTACACACTTGACTTACACCAGGTGGTCTTTTTAATGTCAATTTTTTACATCACTGCAGTTTTTACATTTATAACAGCTAAAAACTTAACTCTAACTCTTACAAAGCGCTGACACTGGAGACTCCTTCCATAAATGCTAAATAAACCTCTTCTTACAAAAAACCATAACCATACTGCCATACAAATCCCTGTGGAAGCTGTTACTATAGAAACGATAGAAACAGTGACAACAAAACAAGCTCACAAACTGGGGAAGTTTGCTTATAATACAAGGTATTTTGTGAGAGTAATGTTAAGCAGTTTAATTACAATATGCCGAGAAACTAGAAATAAAATAAGCGCTTTAAAAATTATAAGTCGTACTTTTTAAATCTGACCAAAAATACATTTTAGTATCACATCAAGGCCATAATTCAGAACCACAGGAAGCTTATCTGGTTTTGTCAGAACACAGTGTCTCTCACCCTGGAGCAGATCTGGTTCAGGCTGGCAGCGATGGCTTCTGCAGGACTATCACACTGGAACACGTGACATTTCAGCACATGGGTGTTTTTATCCCGAGCCACGTATGCAAAATCCCTAAAAAATGGCAGACAAAGAGATGCGAAAACATTCAGATCAATCCAACTCCTCTGACGTCTCATAGCAGCATTATATAAGCACAATGCAAGAAAGAAAAGGGCTGGACGTCGTTAACGAAGAGAATATATTCATGTTGCCTTATTGCACAGAAAACAAGCAGCTCACCGTATTCATGAATCACGTGTATATCCATACTGAAACTTCATATAAAAATTTAATTTATTTGGTTTCTCACTTTGATGTTCAAAGGGGGGAAAAATCAGCAAAAGAACATTCAAATCTTGCACATTAAAGCTATCCACTCTAAAAATAACCACAAACACAGATGTAGATGAGGATACAAAGTGAACTGAGTGCACACAGGGATTACACACACCACTACCTTACAAAAAGTGAGTATCTTTTCTAGTTTTTTTCTCTCTGTGCTCCAAATACAGCATCCACATCTACCAACAGTGCTCTTAACTCCTCTCTGAAGCTTTATTCCAAACTCTGGTAGATGAGTCTTGTTAGAACAGATTCTAATGGGATGGAAGGATGCAGAATAAGTAGTGTAGCACTAGTCACTGAAATGTCAGAAATCTTTTTAAAATATCCCCAAAGTTTATACAGATCCTGTGGGTAGGATCTGTTCCCATAGGAAGTTTGACCGTTCACCTCTCTCCCACAGAAAGTCTGACCAATCCTGCCCTCTCCTGCAGAAAGGTTGATCAATCCTGCCTGTTCCCACAGAACGTTTGTTCATTCCCCCTCCCTACTTCAGAAGTTTTCACCAATCCTGCCGTCTCCTGCAGAAGGTCTGTCCAAGCCTGCCCTCTCCCACAGAAAACCAATCTCACCCTCTCCCATAGAAGGTTGGCCCAGTCCTGCCCACTCTTCTGCAGAGTCCTGCCCTCTCCTGCAGAAGGTTTGAACAGTCCTGCCCTCTCCTGCAGAAGGTTTGAACAGTCCTGCCCTCTCCTGCAGAAGGTTTGAACAGTCCTGCCCACTGCCACAAAAGGTTTGACAAATCTCAACTTCTCCCATAGAAGGTTCAACCAATCCTGCACTCTGTTGAAAGTTTGGCCAATCCTGCACTCTCCCCCTGAAAGTTTAACCAATTTTTGATATTTTGACCAATCCCACCTATTCCCAGAGAAGGTTTGACCTCCCACTCCCACAATTTTTTGTTGCCCTGCAGGATCCCAGTCCTGATGAATTCCTCTAGTTTACAAATGTTTCACTACAATACTTCATGATAACTAGAGTTATGTTGTTAATTCATGCTAATAGCTTGGTTTTCTTACGTTGGTTTGTGGTAATTTTGTGTTTAATACATACTCAAACATGACACTTACATGGTGGTACTATTGTACCTTTCCTCTTCTTGACCCTGACATTACCAAGATTAGCCAGAATACTGAATACACTGTCTTAAATGTATTTAGTAAGATACTCTGTGAAGATGGTGGAACATTAAACGTAAGCAGAATTGCTTCCAAATTTCCCAGTGAATAGACCTTCAAGCACGAAAAACAAAATAAACGATAAATTATTTATACAGTAATATAAAATATGTATGGACCGAGCGTGTAGTGAAGCACTTGTGATGGGAAAGGCTGTTGAGTACTGAAGAAATCTAGGTATAAGTACCATTCTGAGACTTCCAGAAATTTAACAAAATGGAGAAAATACATTTAAAATGTAAGTAAGGAAATAAGAGAAAACATAATAGTAATGTTATAGTCAAAATAGTCAATCTTATACCAGAGCATTTTGCCAATAATTACCAATTTTTAAATTTGTTAAAGAACGACACTTCCATTTATTAGAGCCTATAAATAATACAATAATGGGGTGTCTACTGCTCAACTGAGTGTGAGCTTAAGCAAAGCCGCTGATTGGTCAGCTTCTATAATGACCATTGTGACGTCATAACCGGGAATAATTTGGATTGGCAAGTGTGAAGTTTCTTCAAAACAAAAGTGTCCAGAGCACACACAGTAATGAAGAGGAAACACACAGTCAAACCAAACACTACAAATTCAGTAGGCTTCTAAGCATGCACTGAATTATGGGATATCCGGAGGGAGACAGAGTTGCCTCATAGAGTGGAGTGGAAATCTAACCTAAATACACAGCGGGAACAAGAAACATCCATCTTGTTAACAGTACAAAGTGCCTGTGTGTGTGCGCGCAGGATGACTGACGCACACTGCAGTAGCACCTACCCCGGAGCAATGCATGCTGGGAACTTCAGTCCAGGTAGATAAAGGGAAGAGAAACACAAGATGCAGCAGATGCTATTATTACACTGTGTGTGTGTGTGTGTGTGTGTGTGTGTGTGCGTGTGCAAGTGTGAAGACCTTGGCTTTATCGCTCCAGCCTCCAGCTCTATTTATGACTCTATTACCCACCATGTCTCTTCTTAATTGTACAGACAAATTTAGAGTCAATAGTCCAGTGTGTGTGCGAGATTTACGTGACTCTGGACTGTGAAGAAGCTTGTCTTCTCGTTTCAGAAAGTTGTGTTTGTGCAAGCTTGTGTGCGAGAGAGACTGTAATCTGAAAGAGAAAGAGAGAAAGTGTGTGTGTGTATGTGTGTGTGTGTGTGTGTGTGTGTATGTGTAAGCTGAGATCTCATCTCTATCTGTTTACGTTCCATTACTGCACTTCCACAGGGACACACTCTCATTACACGGCTACACATGTCGGCTATTTGATGAGCAGAACACACACACACACACACACACTGCATTGCTCAGTAAAGATCCTATTGAGATGCATTACATTACATGTGCCATATGTAGGAGAAGAATCTAATTAGAGCCAAGACAGGAGCGAGGAGAAAAGAGAAAGTGCATAGACTTAATTTTACATAAACAGCATAATGAGACCAGGTTCTCTAAACTGCTCGTCTATGATAAAAGGTGAGAGTGTACGAGAATGTAAGTTACACAAGTAGAATCCTGATATCTCCACAGCAACGTTTCCTATAACTGCTCATCCAAAGAATACAACTATTTGTTAATTAAAGAACGATGTCGTATTGTTTTTATCCATTTATAATTGCATTTGATATTGTGGAACAACTGTTCTTGTTATCTCATGGTATAGCAGCTATAATGAGTCTGAACAAGTGTGGACATTCAGGTGACGTGGAGAGGAAAAGGAAGGAGAGAAAAGAACTGAGAAAAAGGAAAAAAGAGACCAAGGAAGGGAAGGATGAAACAGAAGTAAATGAGAGAGAAGAAAGAGGAAAAAGAGTGGGGGGGGAGGAGATGAAGTGAAGAAGAGGTGAGTGAAAGAAAGGATAGAGAGCAAAGGAAAGAGAGAGGGATGAATGAAAGAAGGAAATGGGGAAGAGAATGGTAAGAGGAAGAAGAAAACAGGAAAATGAGAAAAGCATACAGAGGAAGAGAGGAGAAGGACGCATGGGAGATGAAGAGCCAAGGAAAGAAAAAGGAGGAAGAGGAAAAGAAATCAATGGGAGAGGAAATGAATGAAATAGGAATGAGGAGGAACAAGGGAGATTAGATGAGGGGGAGGAAATTGAGAGGAAGATTAATGGAGAGGAAAAGAGGGGAGTATTGGAGAGAGGATGAGAGAGAAAGGAGTGAAATTTGAGATGAAGGGAACAAGAAAGAGGAAATGGAGAATGACAAGAGAACAGCAGTGGCTTCAGTTAAGCAATTTTTCTTCGTTTGGGTGTATAGTGTGTGTGTGTGTGTGTGTGTGTGTGTGTGTGTGTGTGTGTGTGTGTGAGTGACTGGACTTCAATCAGGCAGGCCTGTTAATCAATCCCTGACTTCCTTTTATTTAAGTGAGTTCACCTCTGCATCATCTCATCAATCATCTGCATTCATTTACCCTCTTCAGTCGTTTATTTCGCTTGTCTGCAGAAATGAAAAAGGAAAGCAAGCCTCGAACCAAAACCGCAGACACTAAAAACACAAACATTTGTCATTGCTACATAAATTATGTAATAATGTTCTGTATAAAAATAAATAATTGCAGCATTTCTTTCCACTGCAACACTCTGTAATGAACAGAGTACAATATACTGAACCACATAAAGGAGAGAGAGAGAGAGAGAGAGAGAGAGAGAGAGAGATTTGCATATGAATAATCAAATCAGAGGAAAAGAAAGAATAGAGGGAAGAGAAAATGGAGAAGAGAATGACAATAGGAGTACAAAAAAAGAAGGGATGAATTAAATGAAACAACTGATATTATTGGAAAAGGAGAAGAGAAAGGAAGATGAAGTGGAGAAGGAAGAGGAAAGCAGAAAAGATGTGAAGGCATGAAGAAAAGGAGGGGATGAAAAGAGGAAAAGGAACACAGGACTGGAAGATGTAGTGGAGAATGAAGAAAGTAAAGAGGAAAGCAGAAAAATCTTAGGATATGGAAGGGAAAACGAGGGGATGAAAAAGAGGAAGAAGAGCACAGAACAGGAAGATATAGTGGAGGAGGAAGGAAGAAAAAAGGAAAGAAAAGGAAGAGGAAAGCATAATAGAGGGGAGGACATGCAGAGAAAAATGAGAGGAAGAAAAGGAGGAAGAAGAGCACAGGACAGGAAGAGAGAAAGGAGGAAAAACGGAGGAAAATTAGGTAAATAATGGACAGAGTGAAGAGGAGCAAGTTTTGGAGAAGGAAGAAGAGGATAAAAAGAGGAGGAGGAAAGGAAGAGGAGGCTGTTACAGATTAGGGAAAGATGCAAGAAGAAAAGGAAGGAGAAGAGGAAAGAAGGAAAAAAGAAGGAAACATGAGGTAAAATAATAATAAAAAAATACATTTACAATATAATTTAATAAAATGTTCAGAGAGGAAAAAAAAATAAGAGGGAAAAGAAAAGGCAGATTAGAGGAGAATGTTTTAGTGCGTGCAGAATCGAGACACAACACATCGCCTGCAGACAAAAACACAAGCACAATAAAGGGCGGTGTGTGTGTGTGTGTGTGTGTGTGTGTGTAATTGGGGTGGGGGTGTCCTGGTGCATGCCAATTGTTTACAGAATGTAGGAATATCAGACAGCTTTGACCTTGTGGGGACATGTGGCTGGTCCCCATGAGAAAAACTGCAGCTTATATTGTTTAAAAAAAAAAAAAAAGAAAGATGTCTATTAATTTACTGAGGTTAGGGTTAGGTGCAGGCACTGTATTAATTAACTACAGCAATAATCCTGTCAGTTGAAGGTCCTCAGAAGGAGAGGAAGCCATATACACACACGTGTGTGTGTATGTGTGTGTGTGAGAGAGAGTGATAATCTGCCACGGTCGGTGGCCATTAGGCTAATATCGGTGCTTAATTACCCATTAACATTGTAAAGTTGTTTACATGACACACTCGTCTGCTCTCCTGTCGTCCCCGCTCACCTCCCTGACTGTAAATCAGCCTGGACCTCATTACCCATGAGCACCTGCTCAGCACATTCACACTACATTACCTATAAACCCTTTCTACCCAACTTCCATGACCTGTATGGTGCAAGTGACCAAAGTCTGTAAAGATACACACACCGAAACATGAAAGTTGCACTAAAATGTCAGGAAACCTCTTGTTAGAATGCCCATGACTTGCACAGATTTGTCTTAATAAATGTGCATTGTGGAGATGAAGAGGACGTACTTTTAGGAAGTCAGAAGAGGAAATGAGAAGAAGATAAAGAGAAAGCACAGCTGTGGTAAGAGGTGGAGATGATAAAAACCTGTGACTTCCTGCTTCCTGCTAATCTGACATGTAAAACATAGCGTTAAAACATTAAACATTTAAACATAGCTACTGTTAGGAGTGTTATTAAAAAAAAACGAATAGCCTGGACAAGAGGGGAATTGTGACTGCTACTGTTTAAATGTAACTGAATTTCTGCACATTTAGTGAAAAAATATTTACTGAGTCCTGTGCGAATGTAATGAGTAGCTAACGTTAGCTCGTCATTGTCGTCTTGTCAAGCAAAGGGAGGCGTGAAGAAGAATTTACGTCCTTGACCTGTTTAAATTCTTGACCTGACTTACTGTACATGACTCAATTTTGGATTTTCAAAATTTCCAAATGTGACTGATAAAAGAAGCAGGCATTTATTTTGTTTTCAGATCAATCTTCTCAAACAGCACTGTAGTACTTACAAAGCACCCTCCAGGGCAGTGTTCTGAACATTTTATTTTTATACACTGCACAAAATTAGGACTAAACGAATATAACTGGCTGGAGGATAAACAAGAATCCTACTCTTGATATGTATATATTTTTTTACCAACATGCCTACAACAAAGTAGCTTCACATATCAATGGGTTTTCTGAGGAAAGCCAAAATATTCATTTGAAATCAACATTAGGATGTTACGTATTACGTTGGATCTTATAAAACATATTTTTCCACTATACAGTATACTATACCATATATACTAGAGCACTGTATTTGTCACTGAGCCACCAGAACAGTTTCGACAGGAATAACCACCCAATTTTCCCAAAATATCCACACCAAATGTTTCACTCCTAATTGGCGCCCAACATGAAGCGTAGTTCTCGCTCACATGCTCTAAAATGGCTGTTTCTCGGTCAGGGGTACAACTTCAACTTCAGGTTCAATTTACATTTATCAACCAAGTTGGGTTAGGATTAGTACATTGGGCCAGGGTTATGTACATTTGATATTACATGACCGCTCACTACTAAACGTATGTGAATTATCAGAGATCATGTGATTTCGGTGTGTATTTGAGTTTCCTTGTAGTTAATCATTGGCTAGATTTTTCACTGTTTTTCATGCACCCTTGTCCACCTTGTCCATCCTATCAGTTACAGTGAAGTCTAGAGTCCAGAGGGATCAAGTCAACTTCACTAACAAAAGCTCCCCTGGAAGACATTGTATCTGTAACATCTCAATGTAGGCTTGGATCTCTATCTGAGAGACAACATTCAATAAGCAAGAAGTAAAACACTTGGGCGCACTCACTGACTGAGTGGTATCATGTGACCAGATGCCATTATTTTCAGCACATCCTGAAGTGTTTTATTCCTCTAATACCACAGCCATTTGCATTACATTTTTTTAAATTGGTTACAGAAGACAGGCTATACTTTTTATCCATTTATAGTTACATTTAATGTTGAGAAATGTCCTCAAACGAGTATTCGCTAACGTTCTCTCATCAGCCTCTCTTATTTTTCTCTCTACTGAAGTTAATATGACAGAAATGCGGGTTATCATGTTACCAAGAAATCGCACAGCATGAACTCGTCTATTCTAAAGACTTTCCTGTGGAGGAAAACAGCAAGTTACAGCTTTACCTCTGAGTGTTACAAAGTGTTGACATGGAAGACACCCTCCCTAAATGCAAAATAAAATCTCCTTACAGAAAGCCCCACCATATCAACAATTACATCCATTTTAATTTGTTTAATTTAATAATGATAAAAATAATAATTGTATTATTTAATATAATAATAATAACTGTTGTCAGAGCTGCTGTTATAGAGAACACCTTCTGACCAATCAGAGTCGAGGATTCAAGAGCACTGTATAATTTCTAAACTTTCTATTAAAAGGGATACTATTTATGGTAAAATTATAAAATAGAGGTACATTTTTTCACAGAGAAACTATGGGGTGTACAAACTTTTGCACTCGGTTGTACATAAAAGAAAGTGCATTTCCACAGTAGGTCTACATCTTCCTTGACAAAAAATGGTCAGGTTTACACAGCCACCAAACATCTCATGTGTCTGACGTTCCTGCCCTGCTATACACTCCGTCCCTAGGTGGTGCGCACTTTTGAGGTGTAGGGGAAGTCAACAAGGGCACGTCAAAGCCCTGTGCCTATAGAGAAGGATCTCTCTCCCTACACACACACACACACGCACACACACTTTTACTGACTCCACACTTTCTGAGGTCAGATTTATAGACATACTGAGACAGTGAATCAGTGAGAGCAAGCATTAAATCAGAGAGAGAGAGGGAGAGAGAGAGAGAGAGAGAGAGAGAGAGAGAGAGCCCAGGTGAGTCGAACCATTCAATTAGAGAAAAATGGATAGAAGAAATGAAAAATGATTAGAAGATATGTGTGTGTGTGCTGAACTTTGTGTAGTGGAGAACAATGCTGCAGGGGACATATGTGGTGAAGTGATAAGGAAAGAAAGAGAAAGATGAAAGCAAAGAGCTCTGTGCCCAGTGAGAGATAGTGGATAGAGTGATGAAGCAAGAGAGGAAAGACGAGAGGGAAATGAGTTCAAGAGAGATGAAAAATCAGCATAGAGGAATACCCTAGTCACAGTGTGTGTGAGAGAACAGAAAAAGGTTAATGATCTCATTGTGTACAACAAGCTATATATCTTAAAAGGGCAACAGTATCAGGAATTTTATGTAGGCCCCACTGTTAAAAGGCCAACTCTGGTTGTATTATGGAAAGGAAATTAATGCGTGAACAACAGGGCTGAACAATTTGCATTTCTTTTTGATTGATATTGCAATTGTGATTCAGTCTACATTATTATGATCTACGGGTGTATCTTGAAACTAAATTAATAAATGTTTAACATGAATGAACAAAGTAGATGATTTTGAAAATGATCCACTGAAACGAAATGAGCTCTGTAGCAGAAATAGAGCTCCAAAGTTGGCTAAAGTGCCCAATTTCCATGGCCTTTGGTGTTTTTTTGAAAGCTACTGAATAGTTCTTTTTAACCGTTATAGTGTGGTTGTGTAATCGTATAACGAATAATGTATGTTGGTCATTGCGAACCAGACTTATCGGGCTATCAGACTTCACAAATGGTGTATCGTAGGCTCTCCACGAAAGAATGTGATCACATGACCAGCATGCTGTCTATATATTTTAACCCTATGGGTTGCACAGATTCGGACATCTGGTGTTCAATCAGTGGAACTCCTCACTCCTGTCAGCTACACTGGGCCACTCAAATAACCACTATTTACAGCCGTGATGAGTAGAAAAGCATCTCACAACAGGTCAAATCTTGAGGCACACTTTCCGAGGTCAGATTTATAGACAGGAGAGAGCAAGCATTTCTTCACAGAGCAGACAGTTTAAGATTGGAGAAAGACCAGACAATGGATTATCAATCTGCAACTGTCCGGTTTCGGTGAGCCTGTGCCCAGTGTAGCTGACAGGAGTGGATTCTGCTGTGTTCTTCTGCTGTTGTAGCCCATTCACCTAACATGCAGTACAAATTACATTTCAAATATGTATGAATTTCCAATTTGTCTGGTTGACCGAAATCCACAGGCAGACCCAGCAAAATATTTCACTAAGTGCTCACTATAAATACTGTAGCACAACCTTAACAAATTTTAGTTGAACACCCATGGTGTACATGAATTTCACCAAGATTCCTCCCCTTTCATTGTACAGTGGGCGGGGCTGATGTTGAGTAAAGCTCGAGAAAGATTTCACCTCACCAATCACAAGGTTTATTCCTCGCAGCGGGCCTTTATCAAAACGATATAGTCAAGCTTGAGTGGTCTCGTTAATCCGAGTGTCCTGGTGAACTCTCTCTCGCTCTCTCTCCCTCTCTCTATCTGTCTCTCCACCATCGCTCCTCATCCATCTTTCTCTTTTTCATGCTCTCCCCACCATTCTGTCCCCCTCCACTCCACTCCCATTTGCTCTATTACTTCCTCAGACATGAAGAAAACACAACTGATCCAGTAAATCACCAGCTGTGTGTGTGTGTGTGTGTGTGTGTGTGTGTGTGTGTGTGTGTGTGTGTGTGTACAATCTCACAGTGAACTCATTCTGTCTCCCTGAACTGAATGTTTTGTTTCAGCAGAAACAGACAAGTCTACACACACACACACACACACACACTAAATCCAAGCTGCAGTGTGGTAATTCTGTGTACCAAGATGAAGCTACATATACACATACACACACAATCAAAGCAGCAATTGTGTGTATCAGGATGAACCTCCAGACAAACACAGACACACACACACCTATGACTATTTATACTCCAACATGTCTTTTACATTACTAAAGACTTTACTCTGAGTAAAACATTCAGCAGTATCAGTAGAATAAGAGAGAATAAGAATGAGTGTAGAGATGAAAACGACAGGTAAACGTCATCCATACTATACTATACTATACTATACTACCCTATAATTTACTGTACTATGCTATATTGCTCTATACTATACTACACTATAATACACTGTACTCTACTATAGTACACTACACTATTTGCTCTATTACTTCCTACATTGCTCTATACTATACTACACTACACTATAATATACTGTACTATGCTATATTGCTCTATACTATATTACACTAATATTCTATACTCTGCTTTTTACTCTATACTATACTACACTATAATATACTGTACAATACTACAGTATATTACACTGTACTATGCTATATTGCTCTATACTACACTATAATACACTGTACTCTACTATACTACACTGCACTATAATATACTATACTATACTACACAATATTACACTAATATTCTATACTCTGCTTTTTACTCTATTCTACACTACACTATAATATTGTATACTATGCTATACTATGCTCTATACTACATTACACTATATTACACTATAATATTCTATACTCTGCTATATTACTCTACACTACACTACACTATAATATACTATAATGTACAATAATATAATATAGTCACGCTCATATCCACATGCGCTGCACAGGCTTTAAAACCTCCAACCAAAACAATGGTGAGAAAGAGAGACAGACAGATGGCTCGATGGACAGACAGACAGAAGAAAGTATAGTAAGCCAGGTATGAGATCTCTAAACACACATTACAACATAGATAATTTCTCATATTACAGTGACTCTCTGTACGACATAAACATTCTCACACCAGTACAGTGTTCTGCATAAAAAAGCACAAAACGGTGGGATGAAAGAAATATTGACGTATTAACAAATATATTTTACGTAGCATGTTGAGCAAAGAAAGAAAGAAAGAAAGAAAGAAAGAACAAAGGAAAAATTAAGGAAGGATGGAAGAATAAAACAAAAGAACAATACACACAAAGCTGAGGTAAAGAGAAAGAGCAAAATTTAGTGAGAAAGACAGAAGGAAAGAAAGAAAAGAGAAAGAATGAATGAAAGAAAGAAATAAGTAAAAAGCAAGACGGTTCATAGAAAGAAAGAAAGAAAGAATAAGAGGAAAAAACAAAGGTCAAATTAAGGAAGGATGGAGGAATAAACAAAACAGACAAAACAGGCTGAGGTAAACAAAGAATAAAACTTAGCAAAAAAGAAAGAAAGAACGAAAGAGAGGAAAGCGAGTGAGTGCAGTGAGCGTGAGTAGAGCTGAAGCTGCTGTAGAAACATTATGACATGATCAGCAGGCAGTTCCAATTCAAATCCACACACACACACACACACACACACACACACACACACACACACACACACACACACACACTGTCTCTGTGTTTCAGCAGAAATAATCACACTTCATCTGGAATACGTTCAACTGAACAGAAGTCTGACCAGAAACTGGGAAGAAGAAGGAGAAGAAGAAGAAGAAGAAGGAGAAGAAGAAGAAGAAGAAGAAGAAGGAGAAGAAGCAGGAGAAGACACTATAATGAATGAAGAGGTGTGTTTTGTGTGCAGCTTTTCTCTTTCATCCTCTAAAACCTAAATCCCCCTTCCCCTGCTCTCTTTTCCCCTTTTCCCCTGAGCTGCTCTCACACACACACACACACACACACACACACACACACACACACACCTCCCTCTTTCCCTCTATGGAGATGAGGAGAGTTCCACCACATCTTTCATACGTGTCCTTCCTAATATACTCCACTGAGACACACACACACACACACACACACACACACACACATATGCAAATGCTTAATTCTGCAACCCAGCAGAAAAATTATTCACACACACCTGTCTGTCTGTCTGTCTGTCTCTCTCTCTCACACACACTCACACACACACACACACACACATCTGGTACATGCAGACTAAAGAGGCTTTAAGCAAAAATGCAAGAACACACTGCAAGGGAGATGGATAGAGTGAAAGAGAGATAAAAAGACAGAGTGATGAACAGATGGGAATAAAGAAACAGAGCGAGAGAGTGGTAGAGAGATGAACAGAGAATGATAGACAGTAAGAGTGATGGAGGGATGTAAATGGAAGAATGTGTACTCACCGAGTAGGACATCTCTATTAGCACCAAGCTGCTCTCCGGCTCATTATTCCCCCACACACACACACGCACACACACACACACACACACCGCACTATCCTCTGTCCTCCACTCATCTGTTACACAGTTCCCTCTGTCCTCCCCTTCCCCTTCTCTATCCCCTCCGTCTTCCCCTCTTCTTTCTCTCTAGACGAGGGAGCCTTCCTAACACACGCCTCTCACATCACTGCAAGAATCCTCTCTCTCTCTTTCTCTCTCTCTCTCTCTCTCTCTCTCTGCACTCTTCTCCCATCTGTCCTTCACTCCACCTCCCTCTCCGTCTCTTCTCCTTTTTAATACTTTCTTTTATTTATCTATTTATTTTCACAGCATATAAACACATTACTGCTTATTGCATTATTGTAAATATTTTGCAATAAAATGTAAAAGAAAAAAAAAAAAGGAAAAACTCTTCCTCTCTCTCTCACTTTCTCTTTCTGTGTCTCTCGCCCTCTGCAGGACACAGGTTATGGGAGGAAGAGAATAAGTGAGCAGCCAATAGGAAGTAAGGAGAGAAAAAGTGATGCTGTGAAAACAAAAGGGAGAAAAAAAAGACAGACAGAGAGAGAGTGAGACACACACAGACAGAGAGAGAGTGAGACACACACAGAGAGAGAGAGAGAGAGAGAGAGAGAGAGAGAGAGAAGTGGAGAAAGAAATAGACAAAAATAAGTGAGAACAGGAATAAAAACGGAGGTCTAACGTGAGGGAAAAAGAGAAGAAATGTAAGAAAAGTGGGATGGAGGGAGAGAAATAAAAGCAGAGCAAGAACGAAAAATGGAAGGAGAGAACAAAGAAGGGAAAGGAGAGAAAAAAAACAGAGAGATGGAAAGAGAGATGAAGAAACGGAGTAGGAGAGAAATAGAAATATTTACCGGAGAGATGGAGGGTGAAAGAACCCAGGTGGAAGAAAAGAAACAGAGCGAGAAGAATGGTGGAAAAACTCAAGAAACTAGAAAAGAGATAGACAGGAAGAGGAAAGGAAAGAAAGAGAGACAAGTGGAGGAAGAGAGATGGAAAAGTTTATAGGAGAGGTAGACAGGTGGAAGAAAAGATACAGAGAGAGAAAGAGAGAGGAGACTGGATGGAGCTCCATGTCCCTGAGAAGCTCTCTCTCCACACACACACACACACACACACACACACACATATATTGCTGAGCACTCCAGAAATAGAGCTGTGAGTTAAAATCCCATGGAGCCTCCATCTCTCTGAATCTCATTCATATTATGTGTGTGTGTGTGTGTGTGTGTGTGTGTGTGTGTGTGTGTGTGTGTGTGTTCTCTCTCTCTCTCTCTCTCTCTCTCTCTCTCCAGCTGTCCACTAGGAAGACGTTTGAAAATCCTCTATGCAGAAACACGGCTGATCAGAACGCAGTCTACAGCGTCATCTAGTGGCCAGCTCACACACTGCACCTCTCACTTTCCCCATTGTTTTTTTTTTTTTTTAGAAATAAGAAACCTGGAGTCAGTGGAGACATCGCCAACTCTAACATTCACACTCATATTCACAGAGTACAGAAGTACAGAGCTTGACGTCACCTCTGGTCAGTAATATCACTTTTTGAGAGACAAAAGTCTGTCTTGCTCGCTAAATCTCGCCAGTGAACTGCGTAACCTGATAGATATGTAGATATGGCCAGCAGATATTTACAAAAAGAAGATGAACAACAAAAATTAAACATAAAACCTAAGACAATTGTTTAGCTTAGTGTATGTAGCAACAGATACCTAGCTAACGTCATCATAGCTAGTGAGTCAACTTTCCAAGTATAAACTGTTCATTATAAAGAATCTATGGTTTTGTTGTTATCCATCTATTGTGGCATTCCATAGCACAGTACAATGAAGGCATATTGATATGCGAACAGAAGCTGCGTTCTCGCCATGTCGTAATTACTGTATGGGAATTACGGGATTCCGATTTGTAGAAAATGTTCTTTAATGTAAACTAGGAATTTTCTGACTTGTACCACTTGACTGTTGCAACATGTGGAAGCACTCAAAATGGAGGCAGCAGTAAAATGTTAAGTAGCTATCTCATAATATTTCTGTGTAATAATTCATAACATGTTATTGTTACCTGACGCACTTTCAGTAGTTTTACAGTAGTTAACATTAACTCAGTCCAAGGACGTGAACAGCTCCAAGTAGGACATCCGAGTTGTCATCTGGTAATTACGGTAATTCCGATATGGTGTGAATGCTGCGAGAAACTCCAGAAACTTTTACGTGAAAAGAAGCGACGTCACGTGAAACAGATCAGTTGGTATGAGGAATCGTACGAGCCAATCATTTAGATTTATATGTCGAGTGTCGAATTGTCGCTTGTCGCTGTTGCTGAAATTGCGGTTTCAAATCCTACGCACACACATGCGGCTTTTTTTCTTTTCCTAGTGTAAACATAGGATAACACTTTTTCAAAAGTTCAACTCGTCAAAAAAAAAAAGCGACTTGCGTATCCAATCAGGTCGCATCTCAGGAGATGAGTAATCCGAGACAGAGGGTCAAGTACCAGGGAAAAATTATTGAATGATATTTTATGATAGAAAGAACTGCTGCTCCTGCTGCATCACAGGGCAGCGTAACACACTCAGAGGAAAGTTGCTATCTACCCTCTTCCGCATACATGAGCTAACAGAGGCAAACGATTGGCTGTGGTCACTGTGACTGACAGCGAAGACAGAGTAACACTGACACTAAACACCACCACTAAACTACAAAATTAAATTCCCACCGACCTGCTGCTCCCCCGCCCAACTCCCCACAAGCGGATGCTGCCGATTGGCTGAGAGTGGAGGAGGGTGTGGTCTACGGGGTCGATCAGGGTCAAAGTGGTGTCCTGCAGCACTAACAGCATGGCTTTTCCCTAAAAAAAAAAGAGAGAGAAAGCCTGAGAGGTTGTTGCATCATGAAAAAAACTCACCCAGCTCTCTGTTCATTATCTTTACCTCCTCCATTTCCCCCGCACTCTCTCTTTCTCTCCGGCGCAGTGTGTGTGTGGAAGAGTGTGTGTTCGAGTGCTGGAGGAGTCGGATGCAGTCGCTGATTACAATGCTGCCAGACACCATGTCAGCCTCACACACTTCCATCCAGCCGAGAGAGCGCACCCGAAACACCTGCAACACACATGTACAGAGTTTAATGCACACACACACACACACACACACACACACACACACACACACACACACACACACGTCACCATTTTGTAGATGATTCAATCCCACAATTCATCCCTCTTTTCCTTTTTCCTTCCTTCTCTTTCCCCTTCACTCCTCTTCATTTTCCTCCTCTTTTCTGTTTTCTTTCCTCCTCTTTTCTTCCCTTTGTTTTCCTCCTCTCTTTCATCACAATTCTATTTCTTTTCCTCCTAATTTACCACTTCCTTTCATTTTCTTCCGTGTTTCCCCTTCCCTACTCCTTCTTCCTCTTGTTTTGCACCTCTTTACTCTTCCTTTTTTTCTTACTCCCTTCTTACTTCCTTTCTATCAAAGTTCCCCCACTGTGTTTCCCTCGATGTAACGTCTCCTTCCCTCTCTTTCCACGCTCCTTTTCTCCTTTCTTCCCCTTCACTCTCCCGCTCTACATTTCCTTCTTTTTTAAATTCCCTTTTCTTCATTTTCTTCTCTTCCTCTACTTTTTTCGCCTCTCTTCCTAATTTCTTTCATTGCCATTCTATTCCTCTTCCTTTCTTTCCCACCTTTTCTTCCACCCGAGTTCCTGCACTGTTTCTCTCCATGCACACTGTGTCCTTCCTCCTCTCTTTCCACTCTCTTCCTGCATCTTTTTCTCTACCGTTCTTCATCTGCTCCTCCTTTTCTTCCTTTACAATTTATGTTTAATACCAGAAGGTGGCAGCAAGCCATCGTATCATTAACGTTGCAGTTCACCTCTGCAGCCACATGATGGTGCTGTGAATGACACCCTTGTAATTATCGATGGAAAACAATGAACACAAACACAAACTCACATCTGTCTCGAAGTCATTGATGGGGATCACTGTGTCAGCAGGAGGAGCTGGAACTTTCGCTCTGAGGAGAGAGACGGAGACAGAGAGAGAGAGAGAGAGGGGTAAACAGAAATGGTCAAAGGGTAGCGAGCAACACAGATGGAAGGGGAAAAGGGAGAGAAGGAAAAAGAGGGTCAGAGAAAGAAAGAGAAATTGATACATATTCATGGAGTGACAGAGGAGCACAAACTTCTGCACATTTCTGTCTATAAACAAAGTAGAACTTGACTTGTCCTTATTCCTCTCCTCTATTCCTTGTCCTCCTTTTCCCCTTCCTCACTTTCTCACACCTATCTTCCTCTTTCTGTCCGGGTCTTTTCTTAACCTCACCCCTTCCCCTCTCTTACTCATCTATTCCCTTTCCCTTTTTACATTAACTCTTCTCGTCCTTCTCTCTTCCTCAACCCCCTTCCTCCATTCCTTCTCTCTTCACTCATTCCTCATCCCCAGTCCTCTTTCTTCTTCTTTTTCCTTCCTCCTCTCTTCCTGGGATCACCCTCGCATTCATTTCCATTTTCTATCATTCACATCTCTTTCCTCCTTTTATTCCTTTTCTCTCTGAAACAAAATAGAGAGTGCTACGAATGTCCAACACGTGATACACACACACACACACACACACACACACACACACACACCTGGTGTATCTCAGGTTTACATAGCTGTATGGCATGCAGCGAGCCCCAGCACACTCCTGCTCTCGCCGCTCCTCTCCTCTCCCACTTTCACTCTGTCTGGAGTCAGAAGAGGCGGTGGTCTCCTTCAGGTCCTGTAGGAAGCAAAGCAGGCTTCAATTAAAATGTGCGATTCTAATTCTAAACAAGGAAAATTATATTATTCTATATAACCTTAAAACAAAGTGCTTCATCTTCATCACAAGCAGCTTTACAGGAATGTATAAATTCAGGATATAAATTTTAAACGTATGAAATTTATCCCTAATGAGCAAGCCAGAGGCAACGGTGTCAAGGAAAAACTCAAAAGGGACCCCATCCTCATCTGGCTGATATCCGTCCACAATGAATTATGAAAACAACAGAAAATGGCATGCTGGGAATGCATACTGGGTGTCTGACTCATGACCTGCACGACATTTCTGTTATTTGCAGTCGTTTTGTTTTTTGCATTTGCGTGGAGTGTGAACAGCTGGACAAAATGGCCTGAAATAACCCACACAACAATGAGCACTTTCTTGCACATCACAGCATCGCTTATATGTGGGGCAGACTTGGAAAACCCTTCAAATGGTGAAGTTTTGACATCTTCTTCTATTAATGGTTCTAAAAACTACAAACAGAACTGAAATATATTTACCCCCGAAAAGTAGACAGTCAGTTAGACAGTATCACACACCAGATGGATAATGTTAAATTACTAAGTGCTTTTATGCTTTTACAGATCCTCCCCAACTAATATAATTTCACATTACATCATCCATCCATTCATCCTTCTGTCTAGTGCATGACTCACAGTAACAGCACCAGTCAATAACGCAGGCCTTTAATGACTGCCGCACTTTTAAAGACTCGTATCCTGCCGGACATGACTGACTCGTGGACCCAGGAAATCTAGGAACACTCTGCAGTAAAGGTTGGTGGGTTTAACATCCTGACTGAATCCTTTTCCACAATCACAAACACGAGATAAAAGCTGATACAAAAGCTCTTAGGATAAACCATATTACATAAGAAAGAAAAAAAGAAATAAAGAAATGCAGCTGCACTCAGTTTAGGTTTAAGCAAAGCTGTTGATCAGTCCTGTATAAAGTGTGTGTGTGTGTGTGTGTGTGTGTGTGTGTGTGTGTGTGTGTGTGTGCGTGTGTGTGTGTGTTACCAGGTAGTTGTTATTGAGGAAGCTGCCTGTGGTCACTTCATAGCAGAGTGAGGATGAGGAGGGTGAAGAGGCAGCAGATGAAGGCACAGGCTCCACAGAACTGTCTGACACTATACTACTAGGCCTCTACACACACACACACACACACACACACACACACACACACACAAATCATTGCTGTGCATTTGATGAGTTTATTTATTTAATGTTATTATATGTTAATTTGATATCATTAAACACAATTAGAGACTGACCACACCCTTCTTACCCTCAGCTATAATACTGTGTGTGTGTGTGTGTGTGTGTGTATACCTCACACTGTGTCTTAGATGAGGGCACACACAGCGAGCTTGCCCCACCTTCCTGGTCCTGTTTGCTATCGGTTACGGGTTGGTCCTGTTGCGTGTTGCCGTGCCAGAGATAAACATCAGACACCACATCATCCTCCTTCTGCCACACAGGGGGCAGCGCTGAGTCACTGCATGGACCTGCAACCAACGCACACACAGAATAAACTCACACACATATAGCATATCTATATATATCTACATATATACATATATATGCTCACACACCGATGTGTTGTCATGGTAACATCTTTAAGCTTTAAAGACAAAGAGTAGGTTCAGCATAAGACGCAGAAACACACACACTTGCAAGGAGATAAGCACAGAAATTCCAAGAGTGTGTGTGAGTAGAAAGAGGCGATAAGAAATGGACGTAGGATGTGTGAAATGAATCAGAAACAAGCTGTCTAGCATTCATGGAATTCTTATCTCGTTATATTTGAGGTAGATAAACTGATGGACATATAATTGACTTAAAAATGGATATACAATGATGGACAGACTGATGGGTGGATGAACATATAGATAAATGGATGGGCATATGAATGG